>CM042165.1:67852693-67918561 GCA_023376005.1 Doryteuthis pealeii
CGGTTTGTTAAAACGGTACAGCATTATCATCAGATTCATCTTAAAATGTGATATTTAATCATCGTCTTTCGAATTATAATTGCCTAGCACTTCTTCTGCTCGGATGAAAATTCATCTTCAACGCCATTACCATCATTTAGCGCCATTAATTTTCCCCGCGAAATCCGCGTTTCGAGTCGCCAATTAACTGTGTCTTTCTCCACCTCCGTTCTAATTATGTTCAATTCTCGTGTTGTCAGCGCCCTCTGTTCTCAAAGCAGCACTGCATCAACTCTGAGGTTAATGCCAACAGACACGTTGATCACTTGTAATTTTGGTTCAGTTGGTAGAGCAAAGGCCACGGGATTTTAGGTTCGATCCCAACCATTGGATCAGTCGAGTTCGTTTGACACAAGAAACATCAGGTTTGAAGATTACTTTCATAATATATATATATATATATATATAATATTATATATAATATATAACAAAAAAGCCGCACGGGATCTAACGAAGTTTCACTATCTTTGCCGAGCATAACTTTTACATCTTTGCCGAACGTTTGCATTTACATTAAAACATTCAACGGATTAACATCAGAGTTTATCAAATACAGATGAAATTTAAATAACATTTTCTCAACCCTCTGAAGATAGGCATTAGCCTGAAAATATTAAGGGACCAAAAAAAAAAAAATTAAATAAAATGTTTTTTAAACATAAATTTGCATTATTTCGCTTTCAAAAATATATTATATATATATATATATATATATATATATATTATATATAAAGATAGGAGGTTGGAGTAAATACGACAAAATGTAGTAAAGAATGAAGGAAAAGTGGACAAAAAGAGCAAAACTCAAAAAAGTAGATTTAGGAGATTTATTTCGTTCTGCATTGAGCTGAATTTCATCAGCCGTTTATGTAAAGTTTTTAAGTGCCATTCTTGGCCAGTTGAAAAGTGCTTAAAGAAAGTCCTATATTATGGAATCCTTTGGTAAGCGTATAAGTCCTATCCTGCGTATTGGTAAAGGTCCAGTGATTTAATCCTATGTCCGTCGTCCATGAATGCCAGTGTAATTATGACCATTAGGGTCGGTTTAAGTATTGTATCAACCTCAGAGTACTGCCAGTGATTGGCCAAGAGTCAGATCACATGATTCTTGCATAGTCTATAAGAGAGAGCGGGCATCTCGGACACACCTTATATCCAAAAGAAATCAACAGTTTATTAAAGCATCAGTGCAACATTCACTTTCTCTTCTATAAATACAAATGAAAATTGCACTGCTAATAAACGACTGAGGAAGTCCCGCTCAATGCAGAACAAAATATATCTCCTACATCTACTAGTTTGAGTTTTGCTCTTCTTGTCCAATTTTTCCTTTATTCTTTACTATATATATAAATATATATATATATATATATATATATATATATATATATAAATGAAACTAAATAAGAATGCAGATAAAAAGATTTGAAACAGGGGGTATAGTAGAAAATAGAACAACTGAAACCTACTCTTCCATCAATCTTGTCTTTCATTGTTAATTTTTCCGAATCTTTTAAAATAGGTAGTAAAGAATATGATCACTGTTATATCATCTTCTTAATGGATTTAAAAAAAAAAAGATTTATTCATTAAGAGAAAAAACAAACTATTAGAAATCAATTATACTAAACTCATATTTATCAAAATCAATTTTTTAATATCAATATGCAAATTAGCCTTCCCGTTTACACTGCAAACCGCTATTTTCTTGTATATAAAAATACATTTGCGTGTTATCAGTATGTATGTATAGTCAACAGTTTTAATAATTAAAAACAATTTTATTAATAATTGAGGTTTAAATAAAAAATGAAATCAGGGAGAATGAGACTTGAGTAGTAATATAGTTTCGGTTACAGACAGAAAGACACACAATCTACATTATAGTAATAATATAAAAATATATATATAATATAATATAATATAATATAATATATATATATATATATATATATATATATATAGAGAGAGAGAGGAGAGAGAGAGAGAGGGGTGCGAATGAATGGAGAATAAATGTGAAAAGGTGTTCAATGCTAAAATACCAGACCAAATTTAAAATCAGAGATGAAATATTATAGTTTTAATTTTCTGAAACAATAGTTTCATGCATAATATGTAATCTTTCAGACGGTTAAATATTGAAATATTTAACCGTTTGAACCTTGCATAATAAGCATGAAACTATATTTACAAAAAATAACACCATAATATTTAATCTCTGATTATATATTATATATATATTATAATATATATATATATATATATATATATATATATATATATACCAACCCCTAGGTTACTTTATTTGTTCGAACAAAGGCCATATGATTTTAGGTTCGATCCCAGTCTAGTTCGTTGATACACAAAATCATTAGGCTAGGAGATTACTTATATATATATATATATGAGTTTTATAATTTGCTTGAAGCATTGTGTATATATTGATTAGGAGGTTGATTTAAAAGGCTATCACAATGCAGATGTAAAGAAAAAATAATAATACGGCAACAATGATGTTCTGTGTTAACCTGTATTTAATTCTTGAATTTTCGAGATAATATCTCTTTTTCAAAAGATCACTGGAACTGAAGCAGTCTAGTTATGACATTTCTTTTTGAATTATTTTTTTTTTAAATGATGGTATTTTTATATAACTGTATTCTCGTGTTGTATGTTTACGTGAATGCGGGGGTTTTTGTACTTGCGCTAATTTGTCATGCGCATATCCATGAAAATGCGTGTTGGCTGTGACGTCATGACTGTATTCCGCGCTAGGATACAATTCATAACGTCACAACCAACACGCAGCCTTCTAAATCAACCTCCTAACCAATATATTATATATATATATATATATATATATATATATATATATATATTATATATATATACAACACCTCTGCACGAGCATGATGCGGCACAAGGTCGATTTATTTGTTAGAGCAAAGACCAAGGGATTTTAGGTTCGATCCAAGCCATTGGATCACTCGAGTTCGTGGGCACAAGTATCATCAGTTCGAAGTTCCATGAAAAGGCTTACGATGACCACATGAAGGCTCCTGACTTCGAAGAGAAGCTTCCAGAGTTTGAGAAGATTCCAGAGTTCAAATCTTCAATGAGACAGTTTGCATTTCACATAGCGTTCATAGAATTGGGAGAGAGAAAGAGTGAGAAATGAGAATATTTGGGGAGTTTTGGACAATGCGCTGACTGGGTGAGACGTGTGGCTCTTGCTCAGGGCAGTTTTGATTTGGGGTAAAATAAAAATCCCATGAGAATAATGTCACCTTGTTTTATTTCTAAAAACTATTGAATGGCACAAGGCAAGATGTCCACCAGCATCCAAAGTTGGTTTCCAGACTCCAAACATCAAGGCCAGCTCTACCTTAGATCCAACTGCCGGATTCGAGCTTCTCAAAGTAGCACCGATCCAGAGATTAGTATACGACGATTATTTCTGACATATCCTCACTCCATTCCAACATGAGAGCCATTCCGTTACACATTGACAGTTCAAAGTAATCTCAACGCCCCAGTTTTGAAGACAATGTCGTCGGGGCTGCCTAAAGTCTATCCCCTTTTCACTTGCGCTAGACCAAGAAGATTATTTTAGCATCTAAGGTGGAGCGCCACACCTACCATCAGCTCCTTACTTTACCGCACAGATCCCCGTGCTACTCATACACTGAGTTGGCGAGGACCGGTATCGAACTAAGAACCTTGTGGTTTCTAGCCGAACGCTGTTTAGAAAATTAGGGTGTCCCAGAAAAAACAGAACCCTCAAATTTTGTAATAAAACTGTTAATTCTTCTTCTTCTTCTTCTTCTTCTTCTTCTTCTTCTTCTTCTTCTTCTTCTTCTTCTTCTTCTTCTTCTATGGGTTTTAGGGTTAGGGTTAGTGTTAGTGTTTAGGGTTAGGTTTGGTGTTGGGGTTACAGTTACGGTTGGGGTTAGGGTTAGGGTTAGGGTTTGGGTTCTGTACAGGGTGACCCAGAAAAAAACAGAACCCATTATTTATTTATTTTCCCATTTAACTAAACCTATACCCTAAACCTAATCCTAAACCCCCCAAGTTAAAATTAACAATTTTATTACAAAATTTATGGGTTCTGTTTTTTCTGGGACACACTAATTTAATTAACAA
This sequence comes from Doryteuthis pealeii, assembly GCA_023376005.1. Classification (NCBI taxonomy): domain Eukaryota; kingdom Metazoa; phylum Mollusca; class Cephalopoda; order Myopsida; family Loliginidae; genus Doryteuthis; species Doryteuthis pealeii. Next base: position 67,856,876 of record CM042165.1, read on the forward strand.
AAGTTCATAATAACCGATTTAATAAGGATTGTCCGGTCTCTATACAATTATTACTTTGGTATTTCTTCCTTGTTCAGAATTGTGTAGAAATTGGATTGTCGAGGTAATATTCCTGTGACATTTATGTCCTCAATATTTGGTGTCATTATGTTCATCACGATCATAGCAACCATCTCTTGACAGTTTGGAGTCAGTTGCCGTTAGTGGCCATAAAACACCTTTATAAACCTAGTGACCCAGGGAATAAAACCGTAACCGACCTGACACCCAAATAGAGCTTTTTAATATCATATCACAAATTGCGGGAACCCCATATCTCAAAAAGTATATTCTTCTTCTTCTTCTTCTTCTTTCTTTCTTTCTTTCTTTCTTTCTTTCTTTCTTTCTGTCTTTTGCTCTCTCTCTCTCTCTCTCGCTCTTTCTCACTCTTCTTCTTCTTCTTCTTCTTCTTCTTCTTCCTTTCTCTCTCTCTCTCTTTCTCTTTCTCTATCTCACTCTCTTCTTCTTCTTCTTCTTCCTTTCTCTCTCTCTGTCTCTTTCTCTTTCTCTATCTCACTCTCTTCTTCTTCTTCTTCTTCTTCTTCTTCTTCTTCTTCTTTCTTTCTTTCTTTCTTCTGTCTTTCTCTCTCTCTCTTTCTCTTTCTCTATCTCACTCTCTTCTTCTTCTTCTTCTTCTTCTTCTTCTTCTTCTTCTTCTTCTTCTTCTTTTCTTTCTTTCTTTCTTCTGTCTTTCTTTCTCTCTCTCTCTTCTCTTTTCTATTCTATATATTTCACTTTCTTCTTCTTCTTCTTCTTCTTCTTCTTCTTCTTTTCTTCTTTCTTCTTCTTCTTCTTCTTCTTCTTCTTCTTCTTCTTTCTTTCTTTCTTTCTTCGCTCTCTCTCTCTCTCTCCTCTCTCTCTCTCTTCTTCTTCTTGTTCTTGTTCTTGTTCGTCTTTCTTTCGTTCTTTCTTTCTTTTTTTTTCTGCCTTTCGCTAACTCTCTCTTTCTCTCTCACTTTCTTCTTGTTCTTGTTCTTGTTCTTCTTCTTTGAGACTTAATACTCTATTTCCTCTCTCTATCTTTTTTTCCGGCGCCCCAATTCTTCAACATATTTACCCAAATTTGGATTTCTTTGCCAACGTGATCTCTCACGAACTTTCACTAATGCACATAAACCTTTAGCCTCGCTTACGAGGTCTCCAAAGCCGGAACAAACAGCAACCTTTATTTTTTTTCTATGTTTTATTTTTATTTTATTCCTTTTTTTCTTTCTTTTTTTTTGCAACCAGTCTCGTTCAGGCAAAGACAGCATAATTGCATTTCTCTGATAACAACGAAGACGTCTAAAGCCTCACAAACGTTTCAGCCAACCCATCCCCCACACAGTTTTTTTATCAACCACCACTGTCAATCAATCACGTTTCTTGCTGCTTTTCTAACGACCTCACTTGACTACACGATTTGACTTTTATTTTATGGCTTCATTTTTTGATTTATTCTGATTTCTTTTTTTAACCACTCCTAATCATTACTTCTTCTTTTATTATGTGATGTGTTTTTAGAAACTTTCGTCAGCCGGGATCAGTCTTAGAGACCAACCGAATTAGACAATACATGCTGATTTCGCGGGGAAAATGTCTTATTTATTTTCTTTATATAGAAGAAAAAATGGCGGACGTGATGTGTTTGTCAAGCATGCGTAACTATCGAAACGCGGGAATATTGTAATGTATTGTGAGACGAGTTGAATTCAATCGGAAATGAATGAACCAACATTTGTTTTTAAATAGACACCTCTATTAAATTTTGTCACATTTACTATTTACCTGTGTCTCTGCGTTTCCTTTTTTCTATCTATCTATCTATCTGTCTATCTATCTATCTATCTACCTATCTATCATAATCTGTTCATATCTATCTATCTATCTATCTATCTATTTATCCCAGTCATATCATATCTATCTATCTATCTATCTATCTATTTACATATTTATCTATCTATCTATCACAGTCGAATCAAATCTATCCATCCATTTATCTATCTATCTGTCCATCTGTCTTCCTATTTTTCTATCTATATATCTAACTATCACAGTCTATTCATATCTATCTATCTATCTATCTATCTATCTTCCTATTTATCTGTCTATATATCTAACTACCACAGTCTGTTCATATTTATCTATCTATCTATCTATCTATCTATCTTGCTATTTATCTATCTATATATCTAACTATCACAGTCTGTTCATATCTATTTATCTATCTACCTATATATCTAACTATCACAGTCTATTCATATCTATCTATCTATCTATCTATATCTATATCTATATCTATATCTATCTCTCTCTCTCTCTCTCTCTCTATATATATATATATATATATATATATATATATATATATATCACCGTTTGTTCATATCTATCTATCACAGTCTTTTTATATCTATCTATCTATCTATCTATCTACGTATTTATCTATTAATTTATCTATCCCAGTCTCTTCATGCCTATTTCTGTCTGTATATCTATCTATCTATCATAACACTCTATCTATCTATCTATCTATCTATCTATCTATCTATCTATCAGAGAGTGAGAGTCGCATGGTGTACTGGATAACGTGCCAAACTGCGACATCACCGTAATTTCAGTCCCGCTATGACGTTATATTTCGGATCAATAACGTGGGAAAGGCATGACATTCCTCATCTCTCTCTCTCTCTCTCTCTCTCTCTCTATATATATATATATATATATATATATATATATATATATATATATATCGTATATTAAGAAAATTGAAAAACACAGGTTTAAATAAGTTGAGTGGTAAGTTTTAAACCTGTGTTTTTTCAATTTTCTTAATATACTACATACGTCGGATTCACTTCCATCCCTTCACACTCACACACACACACACACACACACACACACACACACACATATATATATATATATATATATGTATATTTGATATATTGAAAAAACAAATGATGTTTACAATTGCTTGGGATCGCCAGGAGAGAATGTGCACCGTTTCGCGGCTTTCCTCTTAACGGTTTTAACTGCACATCGCCCCTCCCTCACTGATGTACACATTCTCTCCTGATGATCACAAGCATTTGTAAACATCATTTGTTTTTTCAATATATCAAATTCACACTGTCGGATTAATTTCCTTTTATTTCACAAATATATATATATATATATATATATATATATATATATATATATATATATATATCAGCGTATGAGTAGCACAGGGATCTGTGCGGTAAAGTAAGGAGCTGATGGTAGGTGTGGCGCTCCACTTCATATGCTAAAACAATCTCCTTGGTCTAGCGCTATTGGAAAGGGGATAGACACCCTTGCTGATTGGTTGATACCGACTTTAGGCCGCCCCGTCGACTTTTTTACTTATATATATATATATATATATATATATATATATGTAGAGAGAGAGAGAGAGAGAGAGAGAGAGAGAGAGAGAGAGAAGAAAGAAAGTAATAGATTGATAGATTGATAGTCTTTCAGTCATGGCTATTATATGATTCTACTAAAACTACTTTCTTTTTATTATATTGAATAGCTATCAATCACTACCAAGTTCGCTACAGGGACAGTGTATCAATCTTACAACTTGGCATTCTGACATCACCCCTGAAAGAATATTTGATATATATCTACACAGCCATTATCCGTTGAATGTTGCCTCCTCCTTCTACTCCTTGTCTCAATTAACTTCGATTGCCATGAATTGATAATGTTCAACCGGTATGCAAAAATTAATCTGAAATAATAAGCGTATATTATAAAAAACATTAACATCTAGAGACCTTAACCATCAGACCTCGAGGTAAAAGTATGGAAAATGTTAATTTTGTTTACTGAGCTTTGCATAGATATAGCACCCAGGCCATAATCTGCTTAGATATTAACAACCCAATCCGCACGAGCAGGATATGACACAAGGCCAATTTCATCATCATCTTCATCATTACCATCATTATGATATCGCACTATAAGCATGTAAATCCATGACAATCTCTCTCCAACCGTCCCTAGCACTCATTGTTCTTGGGAGTTTCTCTGTGCGCCTTTGCTGGACGGCCCACGCAGGCGTGCTCATGAGCTGGCTTCCACAGGAGAACGTCGCTTATGAGTTCGTCCTTACTACTCCAGCAGTGTCCTGCGTGTCTGGTTCGTCTTACTAAGATGGTTTGGTTAATATACGGTAGGCGACCGTACAGCTGTTTTCTCACGGGGTGTTGTTTCCACCTTTTGTTTAGGACCACACACAGCATTATTGTACAGCTCCCATCTAGTTTATTCTCTAGGTGCTTTGTTAGGGTCCAAGTGGTGCATCCGTATAGCAGTACTGACACGACTACGGCTTGGAAGAACTGTATCTTTAGCTTGGCTGTGAGTTCGGATTTCCATATGACTGAAAATCTATTTATAGCGGCACATGCCTTTCCTATGCGTGCATTTAACTGGTTTAAATTCAGGGTTTTTCTTCTCCCCTATCAACCCCATCCGCCCGATCAGGATGTGACACAAGGTCAGTTTCTTAAGCGGAGTTTAACATGCTTGAATGCTGGGTTTTCCTCCTCCTAGACTGGTTAAAGAACCCAGTCTGTCCTACTGTTTATCCATAGCTAGAGGGAGAGTAGTTGGATGCACACCTTTCCCAAGGGTATTAGTACTATTTGAAAAACAGACTGCTTAGAGTACCCACTGTTGCCTAAAGGGTCACCAAGGAGAAATACACCGAGGCAAAATAATAATTGAATTAAATTATTTGTGTTTCATCTGCTTTTATTCCTCAACTTTTAATTACATTTTGTTGTATTTTACGCGATTTTTTAATTTTTTTATTTCCTATATACATTATACTAAAGCTGAGATAATCACCTTTCATTGCCTAAAGGCTTTTTTCCTATTTAGTTTAATGACAAAAAATTAAAATTAAAATATACCTTGCTTTTAGGATTACGTTATGTTTGAAGAAAATTCTATTTTATTTGGTTCTAATTAGTCGTAATTAGCAATTAAGTAAAAAACTGACCAATCTCTCACTCACATTCTGCATATTACTTTCACCCTCTGTGTATATCTTAATTACCTTCCCCCTATATAAATATTAGTCTCTCCATGTGACTAAGAGGGAGTGAGAGAGTCATTGTGATAGAGACATATAACTACTGACTTTATTTGCATACAAGATTCAGGGACAGCCCGTAGGTTAATAAAATTCCATGATACATTTCAATTGTCCCACCTTCTTTAATTGTTACCATTCCAAACCTATGATATCACTATTTCTTACTACAACTGAACATAAACGGTCTTAAATTTAAAAAATAGGGGTGCAAGATCCAAATCAACTTATTTTGTTATAAAATCATGATTTGTGATGTTTGGGGATTAAAAGTTGTACAAAAAAATAAAACAAATAAAACAAAACTTACTTTTTTTTCGAATTTTTTTTTTGTACAGTTTATAATATAAAACAAAAAAAATCCAATTCTCAGCTTCCAAATTATCCAGTCGTATTGTCTCATTAATACTTTCATTTACTTATACTTTTAAGTACACTTATAAGTATTTACATTTTTTAAAACTATCCGGTCATATTTCTTTTTTATTAAATTAGCTTACACTCAATCCTACTTACAATGTCATCAGAACATGTTCCTTTTCTTTTTAGTTTTTCTGCAGGACAGAACGAACCTAATTCTTCGCAGAGACTATTTTATCCGTATTAATTCCTAATTTAAGCCCGATGGTGGGGCCGGGGGTGAGTCAGCTATGATTTTTCAATCACCAACCTAAAACCCTGTTGCACAATGTTTTTTGAAAAATCATAGCTGAAGCCGACATTTTATTTGCTTCCAGTAATTTTTTATAAAATTAAAGTCGTCGGGGTGGCCTAAAGTCGGTATCAGCCAGACAGCGAGGGAGTATATCCCCTTTTCACTAGCGGTAGGCCAAGGAGATTATTTTTGTGTCTGAGGTGGGACATCAGCTCCTCACTTTATCACACAGATCCCTGTGCTACTCATACGCTGAGTTGGCGAGGGCCAGTATCGATCCAGGAACCGTGAGACTCCCAGCCGAACACTCTACCATAGTCTGCTGTAAATAAAATAACAATGGTTAGTAATAAAAAATTCAATATATAAAAATTCGGAAAACATGCCCGATTTTACATGATTATCAAACTTTTTTTTTTTTTTAAATAGATAAAAGATAAATTTTTGATTAGAAATATTTAATGTTGCGTAAATGTACTTACTGAGTTTTTCTAGATATCTAAAAAATTATTAAATTTCATTCAAATGAGAAAACATTGACTTCCCCCCACCATTTAAGTTAAAAAAGCTTTCTTCAGGCTTTTATTTAACTAAAACAAACTATTCATTATAAAATAATTAATTGCTGAATAACGTGCTAAAAATCTCATTCAAATTGGATAATTTCCTGATTTTTAGTAATTTGTTTATCTTAAATCTAAAAAGGTACAAGTTTTTCATTATTAAATCAGAGAATTAATTCAAATCAACTTTTTTGGTAAGTAGATGAATTGTCTTTGTTTTCCTTTTCCAATAAATTCAAATAAATTAATGTTGTTATAAAATCAAGATTTGTGATGTTTTGGGATTAAGAACTGTACGAATTAAATGAGGAAACAAAAAAACCTTTTTAGGTAACTAATTTTTTGTCGGTAATGTTAATATACGCTTCTTATTTTATATTATTTTTATGTTTCCTACAGTTTTTAATACAAAACAATAAATCAAGAGTTTATTAGAAAATAAGTTGATTAAAATTATATTTTCATCTACCAAATTATATAGTTGTATTGTCTCACTAATAATTTAATTTACTTATTCTTTTAGTAAATAAATTCTTTCGTTTACTTTAATTGCCATTTATATTTAATTCCACTTAAATTTATTTTCATCTTTTAAATTATCTGATCATATTTCTTCTTTATTAAATTGTACTGCCAAAATTTTGGCGCTTATCGCATAAATGTGTCCTGCTCTCCTGCCCTAAAAAACGCTATGCGATGCCTACTGAAAATCCGACACGTGCTACTTATGAACTCCCTAGCTGTTAGAAGGCGTTTTTCCCGAAAACTTAATGCGAAACTCGGTCGTATTTGTTAAAAATTGGTGACAGTTGTTTTGAATTGTAATAAAATGAAAATACCGTAAAAAATAAAAAGATATTTTTAAAGGTGGGGGATATATACATTTGTTTGTCGCTAAAAAAACCTGGAGGTGGCTTACTTTTTAACGACTTCAAACCACTGAAATTTATTTGTCCATAAAAACGCCTTCAAACCGCTAAAAGGTATTTTAAAGTAGGGAGTTTAAAATATTTACATTTTACTTGTCGAGAAAAGACTTGATGGTGGGGGGTAAAATATTGCGTTCATATTGCATTAACTTTTCGGGAAAAATGCCTTTAACCAGCTAAGGAGTTCATAAGAACTACGGATCGGTAATCAAATCTTTGTCCATATTCTTAAGTAAACTCACTTAAATTAAATTGTTGTCATGCAGAAAGAATTGTAGAAAAATTAAAATTGTTTCAAAACACAAGTTTACGGTTACAAAAAAAAAAGAATATTTTAAATGTAAATAAAAAATATAATGAAAATGTTTTAAAGATTCCCCAGTATAGGGTTGTATATATATATATTATATATATATTATATATATATATATATATATATATATATATATATATATATATATTATATTAAATGTAAATAAAAAAAATGATAAAACGAGTTGTTTTGTAATTAATACTAATGGTAAAAAGTCTTAATTCTTTAGAGAACTAATAAAAACGTTTTAAAACGATATGTTTTTAAAATACTATCTTGAGTTTAAGCAAAAATAGATATTGCAATACGAAGAATTTAAATTTTCGATTCTCGGCTTCTTTTTATTTAAGCCGAGAATATGAATTGTCATTTACCAGAAAGTGAAATAAATAAATTATAATGTATTCCTAAATCATCAAGCAATTAAAAACTGAATTTAAAATTGTCCCCAAATACTATTATTATTTTCAAACTGGATTTTCAGTGAAACTTTTCATAGACAACAATATTATATTTACAACAATGAAAATTGAATAAAGGTTATCATTATCTTCAAACTTTTTTAAAAACTCCTGATGATTTAAAAAAATCAGCTGACAGAAATAATGAAAATTATGAACGAAAACAATGTTTACATTTTTCGTACTGTTAAATCAACTGAAATTTAAAGTAACCAAAAACAAGTTATGACTATCTGCTTTTTTTACAAATTCTATGAAAAATGAAAATATGTTTGAAATATTTTTTCTTAAAATATGTTAGGAGAAATATTTTCTACGAGGTGACTATTTTATGAAATCTGAAAAAAATAAACAGATAAAAAAAGATTTTTTAATTTTTTTTTCTATACAAATAATAGTCTGAATAATTATAACAAACGATTTTTTGAAGTTTCTATACGGGATTTATTTTCGTAAAAAAAACATGAATTCCGAATTCTAACTAAAAAATGTCAATATTATGACATAACATTATTTCAAAACACTCAAAAATTCAGGATTACATTTTTTTTTAAAAATATTTTCAATTTAAAAAAAAGAAATTCCATAAAATAAACACTGTAGTAATACATAAATTTTCGGTGATTTTTTAAATTTTATTTTTAGGAACCCCCTGGTGTTCTTAAAAACATTTCGTCCAGTCATGGACCGGGTAATTTTGCTAGTATATATATATAAAAGAAAAGTAATCCAATTGCCTGGTAAGTAGGGGATGATTCTATTTGGGATCATCAAAATCTCACTGTACATCCACAATGTATGCTTGCATCTTGGTGTAAACTTATAGATTTATACAAGGATTTTTATAAATCTCTAAGAGATCTTAATGTATAATAGTCAATAGATTAATTATACACCGAGGAATATATATATATATATATATATATATATATATATATATATATATATATATATATATATATATATATATACTTTCAAAGAAAGAAAAACTTAACAATAATCATTTGGCTATTGTAAATGTATTTCGACCAGAAATTCGATACGAGTCTAGCCTCATTAGTAACATTTGAATGCTAGCTGATGAGACTAGGCTACCTTATGAGACTAGACTCATATTGATTTCCTGGTCAAAATATGATAGCCAAATGACGGCTTGTTAAGGTTTCTTGCTTTGGATATATATATATATATATATAATATATATATATATATTACACACACATACACACATATATTTTTTTTTGGGGGGAGGATATGTGCTTAATTCAAGTGATACCTAATTTTGAAAATTAATTAGTTAATAATTAATGAATTTTTAGGCGGGCATATATGTTCAAATGTAAAGCTAAACAAATCGAGAAAATGTCAATCCCTGAATGTACATTTCGACCTATTAGGTCTCATCAGCAGTTTATAGACATTACTTAACCTCATATATATATATATATAATATATATATAGTATTATCATTTTTATTATACTAAAGGTCAGCGAATCAACTTTAGTCTCCTAATGGCATTTTACTGTTTAGTTTCATGTCCTGAATGATATACTAAATTATTCCTTACTTTTAGGATTGAGTTATGTTTAAAAACAATTCCATTTTAACAGGTCCTAATCAGTCGTAATGTACAATTAAGTCAAAAACTGACCCGTCTCTTACTTACATTCAACCTATCACTTTTCCCCTCTCTATGTATCTCTAGACAAAATAACTATTGCCATACTAATTAAGTTCTGAACCTTTCAAATCGAGTTCAGAATCATTGGCCAAGCAAACGACGCCTTCACAGACTTCCACGTGGCGGTTCACGGTAGTTGTTGGCATTTTATTGAACTGTTGTTGAACTTTCTCGTACTTATTACTTTTCTGTGAATTACTATCAGAGAAAACCCATAACCAATAAAGACAAGCTGCAGGGTCGAGGAGGTGTGTCTACAAGAAAACTGCGTAGATGTCATGATCAAAGAGGCGTGACCCTGTTGAGCTAAAGATTTATACAAATAACGTTCTCAGAAATCTGGGTTGAGCGGTCGATTCAAGTTGTTCGTCCGACCGAAACTAAGAAACAATTTCCTGACACTTCAGACTTTTATTTCCATTAAGAATGCAAATATTATTCACCGTTTATGAAGTTGATGATCCGTTTTTGAAACTTGTTAAGTAGGCAGCCGTTTTAAATGAGCTTCATTTATATTCATTTTTCTGTGACGCATCAATTCAACAAACCATTCAATTTGATATTAACCACTCCTGAAAGAAAAAAGAAGGGAAAGATCAAGGCACGAAGTTAGTTGCATAATTATCAACGATCAATACAATATCATAAAGACATTGTATGTATATATATATATATATATATATATATATATATATATATATATATATATGTGTGTGTGTGTGTGTGTGTGTCTGTATATGTATATATATATATATATGTGTATATATATTGTGTGTATATATATTGTGTGTGTATATATATATATATATATATATATATATATATATATATATATATATATATATATTATACTAAAGCTGAGTGAATCAACGTTTGTGATCTAAAGGCATAATTATTAACGATCAATACAATATTATAAAGAAATTATATATATATATATATATATATATATATATATATATGTTGTTAATTTTGTGTCTCCGTATGCTTCTAGTGAGTATATATGTATATATATTTGATATATATTTTTGTATCTGTATCCGTTTTTTGGAAGTAAATATACCAGGTTTGGGCATTAGTGTGAAGCATTAAAGTGCTATATTATGATAATGTAGTTACCATATGTTAATATAGGAATAAATATCTTAAAAACTCGGTATTTTTTTTTAGTTTCTTTTATTTAGACGTAATGGTAGACAAGATAGAACACTCTACCACGCCAATCCCATTCCTTGACGTAACGACTAGATTAAAAAACAACACAATAACCACCACACTCCACACCAAACCCACGGATAATCACACGTAAACACCCGTACAAACTCAAAAAATCCATAATATACAACGCATGCATAAGGATAAAACGCATACGTGCAGACCCACAAGAATACACACTCCACACAGCTAACCTAGCACAAATATTTTTAAACAGTGGCTACCCCATAAAACTAATAAAAAATGCGATCGACAAGACATCTTCCCTAAACAGACAAGAACTTCTGAAATACAAACAACACCAAACCAACGACCGAATCCCCATGGTATTCCATTACGGCCAACACATGCACAAACTCACCAACACAACTCACTAAACAATATAAAATACTACAAACAGATCCCACCATAAAATACACCTTCAATAACCCCCCACCATTAACGCCAAAAAACAACCACCTAACCTACAAAACATCCTCACAGCATCAAAAAACATCTACACAACACCACTACAAAAGGCAACCTAAAATCTAATAAAACGAGATACCAAATATGCACGCATCTCAATACTGAAGCTACTATCCAAATACCACACACAAACACTAAAATCCAACCCCCACAACTCACTTGCAACAGTGCAAATGTCATATACTATATACACTGCACAAAATGCAAAAACAGCGGCTATGTGGGGAAAACATCCACTACTTTCAGACTACGCCTCAACAACCACAAATCGACCATAAAACTTAAATCTCCACACAGTAAAATCGCTCATCACTTTAATACCCCTCACCACAATTTAGACAACCTGAAATGTATCTTAATCCAACAAGGCTTCCCTTCCACACAAGCTAGGAAACTAGCTGAATTAAGACGGATCATTAGACTAGACACGCAGAGAAATGGACTTAACACAGATACCGGCACATTAAAAGCATACACATATTCCCAAGACACCCCCATACCACCAACGCCATTACCCCTATCAGATTACTACACACACAGTTCAAACTCATTAATCACCAACTAACCAATCAGCATCGAGCACCTCCATATCATTAAAAAGTAGCAACGAGCAGCCAGAAGATTACTACTGTCCACGGTCTTGAAGAAGGGAGGATCACAATCCTGAAAATTTGCCACCACGTCTAAATAAAAGAAACTAAAAAAACTACCGAGTTTTCTGATAATTATTCCCAGATGAATACATTCTGGTAACTACATTATCATGATATAGCACTTTAATGCTTCACACCAATGGCCAAACCTGGTATATGTACTTCCAAAAAACGGATACAGATACAAATATATATATATATAGACATATATATATATGTGCGTGTTGAAAAGAGAAATAAAGGGAAGAAAGTATAGAATGGATAAAATAAGATATTTTAATTAATTTTACTTATACGTGTTTCGGTCAGGAGTTTATCCATGTGTACATTATTCAATCTATTATTATTATTTTTAAATAACAAAATGAAATGAAATAATAATAATAGAAAAAATGTGTAAATGTATAAATGTACACAAAGAAATATCGACCTTCCTCAGAGTAAATCATTATTTTTTTAAATAAAATTCATTGGAACGCGGAGAATTTTTGAAATGTACGAAAAAATAACTTTTAAAAAAATCACGTAAAGTGAGTGTTCAAACGCGGTCGAGAAAGACAGTTATAATGACGTCATGTCGCATGCAATGGATTTTGAAACGGGGGGAGGATTTCTTTGTGTGCGGAACATTTCTACATTTTTTCTATTATTATTATTTCATTTCATTTTGTTATTTAAAAATAATAATAGATTGAATAATGTACACATGGATAAACTCCTGACCGAAACACGTGTAAGTTAAAGTTAAATCGAGATTATTATACATATAAGTAATTAATTATTTTTACATATTGAACTGTTTAGCAACAGCTCTTAAATAAGTATATCAAACGTTATAAATATTAAATTATCATACTGTGGTATATCCACAATTCCTGCTAGTAATGTTTTATTACATTAAAATTTAAGTACTTGCGAGTTGGAAACGCATACTTTTGCTCGAATCTACATTTTTTGAAAATCGAACAAAAGGAAAAATGAATATTTAAAAGGAAATGTCCGCAACCCTATAAAATATTTCTGTTAATCTGTTTATTCATTTTTGCTTTCTGTTGTAAAGAGCCTCTTCAATTATGGTTTTAATATTTTATTCTAAAGCTGAAAATTTTAAAAGCTTCTGGCTTGAGTCGGAAGTCAAAAAATCTATGAAAGAAGCCAACTAACATAGACACATTAAAATAAATCGTTGCGAAATAAACCGCCAGGTGTCGTTGTTGAGACGTCGACGAAAAGCAAATCGAAGATAAAGCAAAAGTAAGTATTGATTGCAGGTGACTTGTACTGTTTAGATCAACGTTTAGATTAAAGTTAGATGAACGCCAAATTATGGACGTGTGTGGGATGATCACTAATTGTAATCTGTGTGTGTGTGGGTGTGGGTGTGTGTGCGTGTCTGTGTGTGTGTCTGTCTGTCTGTCTGTGTGTGTCTGTGTGTGTGTGTGCGATTAAAGATAGTTGAACGCCACATTATGGACGTGTGTAGTGCGATTACTAATTGTAATCTGTGTGTGTGTGTGTGTGTGTGTGGTGTGCGTGTGTGTGTGTGTGTGTGTGTCTGTCTGTCTGTCTTTCTGTGTGCGTGTGCGTGTGTGTGTGATTAAAGATAGCTGAACGCCAAATTATGGACGTGTGTGGGATGATCACTAATTGTAATCTGTGTCTGTGAGTGTGTGTGTGTGTGTAGTGTGTGTGTGTGTGTATGCGTGTGTGTTGTGTGTTGTGTGTGTGTGTGTGTGTCTGTGTCTATCTGTCTGTCTGTCTGTGTGTGTGTGTGTCTGTGCGTGTGTGTGTGTGATTATTTTAAAGTCTGGTTTTTAACACAAGTGCGGCGCCCCCAGCAGGATTGAACTCTGTCGTACTCTCTCGTATGTAAAAAGGGAAATTGGCAGAGTGGATTATTGCTGAGAAATAATAATGAGAAATCGCGCTTCTTTCTTGGTTAATTAGGAAAATGTAGCAAATAAAAGACGGGAGTTATGTGAAATGATGGAAGAGTTAGTTTAAAAAGTTGTTCTATTTTTCGATTATACACACCGTCTGTTTCAAATTGTTTTATCTGCATTTTTATTTAGTTTCATTAGCCTTTCTAATTTAATATAATATTTTATTACAATAAAACTTAAATACTGGTGCCCGGAGGGTGCATATATTTGCTAGTCTAAGTAATGAAGAGTCTCATCACTGCTTGAATTCGGTGATCTATCGGGAACCTCTGCTTTCAACTGTAATCTCTCAGAGTAACGAGGGTATAAAGTTTATGGTGCTTGGTAAGTGTCAGTTTCTCGTTATTGCACAATTGAATGTATGCCTTCACTATCCTAACTTAGAGGTTACATTTGAAACCAGCGGTTATATATAATATATATATATATATATATATATATATATATATTAGAAAGAAACGTGACCCGTTGGGTCACCCATTGAGCCCGAGTTAGATTGTTGGAAAAATCACATGATAAAATGATTTCATTAATCTAAAGTTCACCCAAACTGTCCAAATAAGTTATTTAAACTGGAGTAAACATTTTCATTTGACCAAAGGAAAAAAACAAGGGAAGAGTCACTTAGTTAATTTCTAATTACAGGTAATTAAAAATTTAATCATGGATATTTATGACAATCTCTCGCCAACCTTACCTTATCATTCATTGCTCCCAGGACGTCCCCTGTACAGCATTCAGTATCTGCTCAGAGTTGGTCAATGTGTCTTTGCTCACATGTCCACACTGGCGTGCTGATTTCCATAGAAAAATGTCTCTTAAGAGTTTGTCCTAAATTCTCAGCATGTCTTGTTCATCTCACTCGGATGGTTTATGTGATAAGTGGCAAGTGGCTATACAGCTGCTTTCTGGTGGAGTGTTGCTTCCACAACTTGTTTAAAATTACATGCATTCTTGAGCAGTTCCCATCTAGCTTACTCTAGGCTTGGTTAGTGTCCAAGTGGTGCAATTGTACAGTAGCAACAATACAACTATGGCTTGGAAGAAAATCTTTTTCACTTAAAGGGTGGGGGAAGTCAACGTTTGCTCATTTGAATGAAATTCCGTAATTTTTTAAATATCTAGAAAAACTCAGTAACTATCTTTATTCAACATGAAATATTTTAAATTGAATATTTATCTAATCTATTGAGAAAAAAATTAGGCTTAATAATCATGTTCTCATTTATTTACAGCAGACTATAAAAAAAAATTACTGGAAGCCAAATAATAATAAAATATCGGTTTTAGCTCTGATTTTTCTTAAAGATGATTGTGCTAGTTTTTTAGGGTAATTAACTTAAACAGAAAAAACGCCTTTTGGGACGAATTTACTGGTCTAAAAGAATATTAAAAATATTAGATATTTAAATTTAATTTGCTTCTTTTTTTTTTTTTAAACTGGGGTCCATGATGTTACTACTTATCGACTAAAACAAAAATCTGACCTTAAATAATGAATTTAAATAATTTTGATTCGTTTTTAAATTGAAAAGCCAACATTTTGGTGCATATCGCATAAATGCGTTCTGGCCTCCTGGCCTAAAAAAATAAACTAAGGGGTGCCTGCTCAAAATCCGACCCGTACTACTAATGAACTCTCAGTTTGAAGGCATTTTTCCCGAAAAGTTGATGCGATATGAAAGCGATATTTTACGCCTTAAGTCTTTTTACAAGTAAATGTACATATTTTACCTCCCCATCTTTAAAATATTTTTGTCGGTTTGAAGGCGTTTTTATAGACAACTTTTTATGTTTTTTTTTTTTTTTTATCGACAAGCAAATTTATAAATCTTTTTAAAATCTTCATTTTTTCGGTATTTTCATTTTATTTTAATTCAAAACATGAATTTTGCCGGGTTTCGCCAATATGTTGATTTGAAATCATTCTCTTATTTAGATTAACAAAAAGCAAGTTTACTAATCATTAAATCAGACAGGTTTTCCGAATTTTGCATATATATATTTTACATACGGTTGTTCGCATTTATTTACAGCAGACTACGGTAGAATATTCGGCTAGGAGCCTCACGGTTACTGGCCGTCACCAGCTCAGAGATTTGTGTAGTAAAATGAGGAGCCGATGGTAGGTGTGGCACTCGACCTATGACGCTAAGAAAACAATCTCCTTGGTCTAGCGTTAGTGAAAAGTGAATAGACTCCCTCCATGATCGGATGATACCGATTCAGGACACCGACGACTTTACTTTAAAAAAAATTACTGGACAAAAAGTCGCGTCAGCTACAATTTTTTAAAAAGTTTAGGGGTTTGGGGTTGGTGATTGAAAAATCATAGCTGTGTGAGCTATTTAAAAAAAAAAAAAAACACCAGCGTGCTTCAATTAGGAATTAATACAGATATCATAGTCGCTGCAGAAACACCAAAAAAGGAATATTGAGGATAAGTCAATTTAATAAAAATTAAATACTTATAAATGTTCTTAATTGTATAAGTAAATGAAATTATTTGGAAGCATAGAATTGGATTTATTTTGCATTATAAACTGTATAAACAAAATAAAAGAAATTATGAAAAGTGTATTGCGTTTCTTCCTTCAATATGGCGTAAACTAATCACGTGATATTTTGATCGTACCATAAAATAAAGTATTTTTAAAAATTAAAAATGGCCTGACATTTTTTAATTAAAATATAGAAGAATCTAAAGCTTCAGATTTGTATTTATGCTTGTTTAATATCTTGGTTTTAGTTAAAATAAAAAAAAAAAGCATATCTAAATATTGTTTTTTATTTGTTGGAAAGGAATATATTAAAATAAAATGAAGACTTTAGCAGATTGAAGGCATTTTTATCGACAATTTTTTAGAGCCAGATTTGTATCAAGTAAATGTAAATATTTTTGAAAATAACCCCCTGAAATATTTCAAACAAGGCGGAGGGTTAAAATATTTACATTTACTTGTCCAAAAAAGACTGGAGTGAGTAAAATATCGCATTAACTTTTCGGAAGCGATGATTTTCTTCAGCAGGCACCACTTCAGATGGGACTTCATTCCTAAGTGTGGTTGTTTTACCAACGCCTAGATTTTTTAAGGCGGGGGGCATTTCTGAGAATAGCCCCAATATATTACATACCTAAAATATAAAGGGGGGGGGCAAAGTTGAATGACATGAAAAAAAATCAGCAAGTTTTGAAATACAATAACTGATGCATTTAAAAATTCATTGATTAATCAAGATTGAAGATTTCATTAAAATCGGATAATTACCAGATTTTTGTTAATCTTTATTCATCGGGTGGCGGTGGGTAGATGTGTTTTGTAAAAATAGGGAATTGCCATTTTTGCGTAGTATTAAATATATTACATGTAAAGACAAAAAGGGGAATATCGCATAAATACACCCTAAAACACTAAGCCGTACCTCCCGAAAAGTTCGATACATAAATGTAAATATTTTAACCCCACCAAATTTAAAATATTTTTAGCGGTTTTGAAGGTGATAAAAAGTAACCCACCCCCAGGTTTTTATAAGTAAATGCAAATATTGTTTTTCCATTTTATTCAGAACAGTAAACAAAATCTAAGTAATGACAGAGTTTCGAAAGTTGTTTAATATATTTTATTTTAAAAAATCCAATAGAAAATATTTACTTGTCGAGAAAGTACGTGGGGTTAAAATATCACATTAACCACTCAGGAAAACACCTTGAAAAAAAAAAAAAAAAAAAAAAGAAGAGTTGATTAGTATCATGGGCTGGATTTTCAGTGTTTGTTGTTTTTTAGGAAAAAAATTGACTCGAACAGAGCTAAAAATTTAACTATAGTGAAGTTATGAGTTAAACTCTTCAAAAATAAATTTTAGTCCGATTAACACAGTAATAGCGAGCTACGAACACTTACCACAAAAAAAAGGAAAAGAAATTAAAATAAAGAAAAAAGAAAGAAAAATTAAAAGAAAAAAAAATGACGTTAGCCCGACCCAGACCTCTTTCTATGCCGAGACGGGCCGCGTTACACCACCTCTCCCCGCGGTAACAGCAAAAAAATACCCTTTTTATATCTACTGGTTTCTTGGACGGGTGAGTCCAATACATGTCAATGGGGGTTACGACACCACCTGCTAGCCCCTAATCAATTTTAACATAGTTAAATGTCATAGTAAAGTCGTCGGGGCGGCCTAGTGTCGGTATGAGCCAAATAGCGAGGGAGTTTATCACCTTTTCACTAGTGCTAGTCCAAGGAGACTGTTTTTGCGTCTGAGGTGGAGCGCCGCACCTACCACTAGCTCCTTACTTTACACCACAGATCCCTGTGTTACTCATACGCTGAGTTGGCGAGGGCCGGTATCAAACTAGGAGCCTTGTGGCTTCTAGCCGAACGCTCTACTGACTGACCTAAATCCGGCCCGAAATATACAATATAGAATGAATATAGAAAGAATGAGAAACGCATTGGCATATAAAGGTGCTCAATGCTAAAATAGCAGAGCAGGTTTACAATCAAATATTAGATATTATGGGTATTAATATCTCGTTACTATTAGTTTCACGCTCACTGCAATCATCAGACGAGACGGTCAAAATGTTAAGATTTTGATATTAAAAAAAACGGCGGTTTGTTTAGCGTTTATATAAACGTGAAGCGTGTTTACGCGATGGAATGTTATACCACTAAAGTTTTTTTTAAACTGTGGCTTGTTTAAGGTTTATATAACGTGAAGTGTGTTTACGTGATGGAATGTTATAATGTTATATGTGGATGACTTATTAATATATGCTCCCATAAATTTGGTATGAGCTCTCTAATTGGTAATTTAAATTAACTCTCACTACTAAGCAACTAAGCAATGATCGTTTCCCCGGAAATTTGATCTCTCAGTGACCGTAAAATACATAAACAAACCTATGTACTTAATAGTTTAAAAAACCAGTCCCGCTACAGCTGTCAGTGGACGAGGGGATTAGATATTAGGCTGCCAAACGGTCAGTCTGAGTTCGAACCTAGCGAAAGATAGTTGTGTCTAGTCACACTGGAGGGGCGTGAAACGCCGAAACACGTGTCTGTGGATGACTTATTATATATATATATATATATATATATATATATAAAGGGTTTGTTTTTATAGTGTATTCGAAGCATTATGCGTAATTGAATAATTTATTTTTGAAGGCAGCAAAATAATGCGATGTATGTTGGAAAAACATATTTATTTACTTCCTTTGTTTTCTTTTATAAATATATATATATATATATATATATATATATATATATATATAATTTTTTATATTTTCTTATTTTTATTTTTATTTTATATTTTTATATTTTCATATTTATTTTATATTTTTCATATTTTCATATTTTTATATTTTTATATATATCTTTATATTTTTATTTTATATTTCATATTATATATATATATATATTATATATATATATATATATATATATAAATATTTTTTATATTTTATATTTTTATATATATATATATATTTATATATATATATATATATATATATATATATATATATATATAGAGAGAGAGAGAGATGTTATCGTTTCATTCATATGTACCAACCTACTCCACACGAGTAGGATGCAATAGAAGATTAGTTTCTTAAGTGGAGTGTAGCAGGTGTGAATTCATAATTTTCCTTTTCCTAGACTAGTTCCCTCGCCAAGAGCCCTTAGTTGGATTCACACATTTCCCTAGAATATTAACGCTATGTGAAATGCTAAACGAGTTAAAGAAATCGAGGAAGGAAGCAAATAGAAAACCAATAGGAAATAAACACAGGAAACGTTTGAGAACAACAGAAAACATATAAATTATTTTACCTTCAAATGTTTTACGCAGAGCTCCTAAAAATCTTTCACTCTTTTAGCTGGGATTATAGAATCCCTTGATTCTGCAAAAAAAAAAAAGACGCCCCTCCAAAGCTGTTGGTTTTGGGTGGCGAACATTGGGGATGGAAGATTGGTAATTCAACAGTGCATGTATTTAAAGACTCGACTTTGACCCTAACTTGGGCGAGATGAGTGTCGAATAGGCCCCCTCTGAACAATCGACTGGTTACATTAAGCCCTATCACCTATATGATTGTCCCGGTTCTATTACTCTTAAGGAAAAACCCCAGCCCTTTTTATAATATATGTGCAAGGAGGCGGTGGTTGAAGTTCTTATTGACCTGGTTAGGATTTTAAATTGTATCTAGTGGGGAAGTTCCAATTCTGGAACTGGTGTGTGTGGAGTATCCCTTCCTCACCATATATATATATATATATATATATATATATATATATATATATATATATATGAAATAACCCACCTCATAGAGGTTCTTCACGGAACAAATGGACATGCTACTACTAACACACTCGTCTACCCGGATTTTAATAGCATGTCAAACCCACAAAAACACTTCAATTTCTATAGTTCTTCTATAATGCTCCCTTTCAAAAAATCTATAAACAATTTCTTCAAATGAGAAATTATCTCCTGGCGATGACCTAAGGTCGAAACTAGTTGAGAATAAACAACATAAAAGAAATATTCCTGGTTGTCTTATTACTTTTTGTTCATACTATATATATATATATATATATATATATATATATATATATATATATACTACACACCGAACGATCCTTTTCCGAGATTCACTTGTCATGATTATTTTCTAGAATTATCGAATTTTATGCGATATACTCATTGTAATTGCCTTCAAGCAAAAATATAAATTATAATATACACTTTATTCAGCAATGTTTCTAAAAAACAAACATCCAACAATCTTATTCCTTTCGCCGAAGAGCATAGGCCTGGTTTGTTATTGTTCATTCAACGTCCCCGTACCTCTTTTGGTAGAGGCGTACCAGTATCATTGACAGGTTAATTTCGCAAGGATTGTCTGGTGCGTATCGTGACCGAAGCAGTATAAACTCTGACTATGGCTGCTGATGTCCCTGTTTCGATTTCTGTCGGAGGGAAATCGTTAGTATACATCGTTGATGAGACTTAATAAAGTTGAAAGAGTCTGTACGATGTTCTACACACCGAACGATCCTTTGCCGAGATTCACTTGTCATGATTATTTTCTATAATTATCAAATTTTATGCGATATACGCATTGTAATTGCCTTCAAGCAAAAATATAAATAATAATAATAATAATTATATATATATATATATATATATATATATATATATATATATATATATATCATGTCGCGCAATTAACACAGATATCCATGACAATATCTCGCTAACCTTCCCTCTCATTCATTGTCCGGGAGATCCTCTGCGCGGCATCCAGCAGCCTCGCATGGTTGGTCAATGTAGGTCCTTAGTGGGCGGCCCACATTAGCATGTCCATGTGTTGGCTTCCACAGGAGAACGTCGCTTATGAGCTCTTTCTTGCTCCTCCAGCAGTGTCCAGCATGCCTTGCCCGTCTCACTCGGATGGTTTGTGAGATAGGGGGCAGGTGGCCATACAGCTGCTCTCTTGTGGGGCGCTGTTTCCGCGATTTCTGTCGAATCTTTTATATGTATATATTATATCTACATTTATATACATGTGTTATATATATATATATATATATATATATATATATATATATATATATATATATTTGATAATCTCTTACACTTTTTTATATATTTACACCAAACTCTTTTTG
Organism: Doryteuthis pealeii; assembly: GCA_023376005.1. Taxonomy (NCBI): domain Eukaryota; kingdom Metazoa; phylum Mollusca; class Cephalopoda; order Myopsida; family Loliginidae; genus Doryteuthis; species Doryteuthis pealeii. Next base: position 67,878,583 of record CM042165.1, read on the forward strand.
AGTTTATTTTTGGATTAAAAATGCTTCTGATTTTTAAAAATAAAATGTATTTTATTTTTGAAACAGTATGCGCATTTTAAAAAATTCAAGCATTCCAGCGTGTGTTTGTACCCCCTATTCTCTTCCAACGGTTTTTTATCCCTTCTCTCTTTCATATATTTTTTTTTGCTCGTTGATGATGACCCTTCTACTAAGGCGTCGAAACAGATTCTGTCAGCAGATAATAATTACTAATTGTTTTTTCAAAATGCTAAATTCATTCTGTCGGATTAATTTCCATTTATTTACACATTTGTCTCATGAAAAAACAAAATATACGGATTTTTACACCTCCGAAGATTATTCTACGAACACTACAAAAAAAAAATTTACCTACACCACAAACTTTTTGAAACTTAACATCTTCTTTCAATTGTGCTGTGGACATGTAAACAACTTAAAAGCTGGATTATATTTTAAACATTTTTGATAATCTCTTACACTTTTTTTATATATTTACACCAAACTCTTTTTGAGTTTATTTTTGGATTAAAAATGCTTCTGATTTTTAAAAATAAAATTTATTTTATTTTTGAAACAGTATGCGCATTTTAAAAAATTCAAGCATTCCAGCATGTGTTTGTACCCCCTATTCTCTTCCAACGGTTTTTTATCCCTTCTCTCTTTCATATTTTTTTGCTCGTTGATGATGACCCTTCTACTAAGGCGTCGAAACAGATTCTGTCAGCAGATAATAATTACTAATTGTTTTTTCAAAATGCTAAATTCATATATATATATATATATATATATTAATGGGAAAATATGTTTTGGTTGTTATTAAAAACACGAAAGAGATGAGGGAAATAAAATAAATGAACTGAGTTGGATATTATGTTCTAAGTTCTATTCATTTTCCAGATAACAACAACGACAACACACACACACTCACACACACACACACACACACACACACACACACACACACATATATATATATATATATATATTATATATATATATATATGCTTCCTTTAAGCATTTACACGGTCCCGAAACCAATCTGTTTCTGGATGAACGTGGATTTTTTAAAAACCGGAACCCATGAATACGCTTATGGCCTGGTGTTTTCCAATTTGGAACCTTTTTACGTATTTCTGTGAGCTAGTCCAGATGTACGTAGGCCTCGGGGTCTTCTTCGTGTCTTTGCAATTATTTTTTCATGTTATTTATTCATTCATTTAGTCTTTCCTTTGTGTTCTTTCTTTCCCCATATATTGCTCCAAAAATGTTCTGTCTTGAATTCGGGTGTTCATTTGTATTATTATTATTATTATTATTATTATTAGTTTTTTCATACCTGCCGTAGCCGGTGGTTCACTGTAGGCTGAGTGACAGCAAGTCTCCTCAGGTCTCCAGGACTCTTCTGAGTATTCTAGCCGGTCCCAACAATGTTGTATTTTGGATGGTCTCGATTCTTCCTCTGATTTCCAGTTCACCCAAATTCTTTTCCAGAGCTGTCGGAATTGTTCCAAGGGCAGCAATTACAATTGGTATGACCCCCACCTTCATGTTCCACACCATCCACAGTTCTCTGGCAAGATTATTATTATTATTATTATTATTATTATTATTATTATTATTATTATTATTATTATTATTATTGTTCACTCCTGTGAGATTTTCAATCAAACGTCAGCTGATGGTCTTTCGCTAGTGTCTGAGTGACAACAAGTCTCCTCAGATCTCCAGGACTCTTCTGAATATTCTAGCTGATTTCAGCAATGCTGTTTTTTGGATGGTCTCAATTCTTCCTCTGATTTCCGGTACCTCCAGTCTTCTTTCCAAGCTTTTTTGGACTGTTCCCAGTACTCTAACTACAATTGGTATATCCCTTTCACACTCATTTTCCACCGCTTTTTCAATTCTCTGACAAGTTCCAGGTATATCTTTTCGTTTTCCTTCATCTTCCCCCTGTGATCTGCCTGAACTGCCAAATCTAACAGATGACAAGTTCTATTATTATTATTATTATATTATTATTATTATTATTATTATTATTATTTTTGAGTTTTCACATCAGTGTTAGCTGATGGTCTTTCACTGGAGTCTGAGTGACAGCAAGTCTCCTCAGGTCTCCAGGACTCTTCTGAGTATTCTGGCAGATTGCAGCAGTGCAGTGTTCTGAATGGTTTCAATCCTTCCTCTGATATCCAAACTTTCCAAACCCTTTTCTAATCCTTTTGGGACTGTTCCAAGTGCACCAACTACAATTGGTATCACCTTCACTTTCATATTCCATAACTTTTTCAGTTCTCTGGCAAGGTCCAGATATTTGTCAATTTTTTCATTTTCCTTTAACTTCACCCTGTGATCCGCTGACACTGCAAAATCCACCAGTTGCCAAGTTCTTTCTTTTTTGTTTATCAACACTAGGTCTGGCCTTCTTGCTGGGATAAGGTGATCCGTTTTAATTTTGTGCGTTTCGTTCTCAAGAACAGATTCTGGTTTATGCATATACCATTTTGTTGTATGGTCAAAATTTAATTTCTTGCATAATTCCCAGTGGATCACCTTCCCAACCCAGTCGTGTCTAGTTTTGTATTCTCGTTGTGCTAGTTTGCTACATTCGCAGAGTATATGGTTTACAGTCTCATCTCTATTACCGCAAAGTCTACATTTACTATTTTGTTGGGTCTTATCAATTTTCGCTTTATTATTATTATTATTATTATTATTATTATTATTATTTCACACCCGCTAAGATGATGGCCTTTCATTGTTGTCTGAGTTACAGCAAGTGTCCTCGGGTATCCAGGACTCTTCTATGTATTCTAGACAATGCTGTTGTCTTGGTGGTCTCAAATCTTCCTCTGATTTCCAATTCCTCTAATCTTTTTTTCTAAATTCTTGGTGACTGTTCCGAGGGCATCAACTAATATTGCTATCAATTTCAACAGATTTTTTTTTCAAATCTATCGCCAGGTCAATGTATTTCTCTATATTTTCGTTTTATTTCATCTTCCCCCAGTGAACTGCTGAGACTGCAAAATATACCAATCATTATTATTATTTCACTGGAGTATGTGGGACAACAGGTCTCCTAAGGTCTTCAGGACTCTTCTGGGTAGTCTAGATAATATTAACATTGTTGTTGTTTTGATTGTCTTGAGCCTTTCTCATATTACCAATTCCTCTAATCTGTTTTCTAAATTTGGGGGGCCCGTTCCTAGTGCACCAACTACAATTAGTATCAAGGTTAGTCCATGTCAAATCATCCAGAAAAAGTAAAATTGTCACCCATCCCCTTCAATTTTTCTAAAATTTTGTACCGGTGTGGACTACGTTAACAGTAGACAATCCCAAAAATTTGAACTTTTCCAAAAAAAGTTATATCAATTTGTAGCTCTCCAAATTTGGTGGGGTTGGCGAATAATGGCGACTTTTTGTAATATATTTTTGTCTCTAAAATGAGTTCTAGTATCTTATTAATAATGAAGATACGCTTCCGGTTTTTGTCTGTAACAAAAACTACGTCACTGCTTACGTCACGTTACCCCAAATCGTCATAACATAGAATAAATACACTCAAAATTTGAACATGCAACATTAGACCGTCCTCATTGTTTTTTAAGTTTTAATAAATACATGACTGGTATTATATATCTATATATAGTCTGTTTTATTTTAATACATATTTAAAGTTTACATTTCAAATTGTTTTATTTTTTAATCCTTTAATGAATTTGATGATTTTACTTACTTAGGGTACAAACTCGCAGACATTGAATTTTTAACTCCCACCCCTCAGGCAATATGTTTAAAAATCTATTTTTACATCGCCCGGAGGACGTTGTTTATTTTGTACTAGTTTCTATAATATATATAATATATAAGGAGAATAAGTCATGGAATAGAGATTGTAGGTCAAGTCATTAGGATGGTTGCAGGTAGAGTATTTTGGGGAGATTCAGGGTCGGATTATTTCTGTTTTGATTTTTTTATTCGTTTTCGAATTTCGAATAAGACAAACGACAACCAAAATACCCTATTCACACACACATCAGACTTCAACCATAAATTCAACTTCAACCCCGCATCGCTACTCTAACCCATACATAATATGACCCTACGCCGTCTATTCGAATCGGCACTAATAGCAAATTGTAAAAAATAATAAACAAAGACCGGGGTTCTTCAATCTTGACACAGCTATTGCAAAAATCATAGCGTACGAAAACAAATCAAATTCGAAAACGGAAAAAAAAAATCCAGAAATAAATCGCCCCAGAATCTCCCCAAAATACTCTACCTACAACCATCATCCTGATGACCTGACCTACAATTACTATTCAATGACCTACTTCTCCTTATACTAACTTACCCCAACTATCAAATTTCTGATACACATTTGACATCAACAGATGTGGCCAACTCACCAAATATCAATTTCTCTTCTAAAGTCAACCGACTGACCCCATAAAAAGCACCATGCTCTACACACCTACCCCATCCAATCTTTCACCCCTCACCCATTTATTCTTTTCATTATAAAAGCAGAACATACAAGTACTTATGTCGGTAAAATTTCGAAAAGGCTTCATACAATGAGGCGAAATGTCAACTGAATTCAACTATCTGTGTTGTTATATCCACAATTTCCTCTATTCTCAACCACATTTTGTCGGATTTATTCAAACCCTCCACTCCTCATATATATATATATATATATATATATATATATATATATATATATAATATATATAATCATCATCATCATCATCCTCATCATGTCGCGCAAGTAGCACGGATATCCATGACAATCTCACGCCAACCCTCCCTGTCATTCATTGCCCCCGGTATCTCCTCTGCGCAGCATCCAGCATCCACACATAGTTGGTCAATATAGGTCCTGGCTGGGCGGCCCACACTAGCACGCCCATGTATTGGCTTCCACGGGAGTATGTCGCTTAAGGACGAGCTCATAAGCGACATGCTTCTCCAGCAGTCTCCCGCATGCCTGGTCCGTCTTATCGTATGGTTTGAAAGATGGGGGGGGGGGGACAAGCGGCCATACAGCTGCCTCTTTGTGAGCACCTTACAAGGAGGCAGCTGTATGTTTCAATGACTTGTTTAAGACTGCACGCAGCATTCTTGTGCAGGTCCCATCTAGCTTATTTTCAAGGCGTTTCGTTAGGGTCCAGGTGGTGCATCCATACAGCAATAATGATATAACCACAGCCTGGAAGAATTGTCGCTTTAGCTTGTCAGCGAGATCGGATTTCCACACACACACACACACACACACACACACACACACACACATATATATATATATATATATATATATATATATATATATAAATACTACATTGAAAAAAGTATTTACAGGAAATCATTGCTTCAGATGAAAATTTACTATACAAATAGTATAATCTAAGATGCAAATTTTTATTGGGAGGGCTCTTCCCTTCTACTGGGAATACAGTCGGCGTTTTCTAATCACCACGTAAGTAAGTAAAGTAAAGTCGTCGGGGCTGGCCTAATGTCGGTATCAGCCAGACAGTGAGGGAGTCTGTCCCCTTTTCACTAGCACTAGACCAAGGAGATTATTTTAGCGTCTGATGTGGAGCGCCATACCGACTATCAGCTCCTTACTTTACCGCACAGATCCCTGTGCTACTCATACGCTGAGTTGGCGAGGGCCGGTATCGAACCAGGAACCTTGTTATTGCTAGCCAACCGCTCTACCAACTGAGCTAAACCGGCCCTGGGAATACTTATAGTAAGAAAATATGGTCATGAATATAATAGCAGAGCGCAAGGAAATAGGTTGATTGGGTAATTTGTTTTTCGATTAAGAAAGTAAAAAAAAACAAAAACAAAGAAAAAAAACGTGAAATTAAAAAAAGAAAAGTGGAACGCTTAGAAAAGGCTTTAGAAATTTTGATGACACACATGGACAGCAAAAATATTGTGTCCCGATTACGCATTGGTCATATCGCACTCCAATATACTCAAACAAGAACAGCAACCACAATGTGAAACATGACAAACACCTTTGACAGTTAAACACTTATTCATGGAATGCAAGTTTTTTTGCTTACATCAGAAACCGTTATTTTAAAGCAAACAATATGAAAGATCTGTTTGAAAATGTCAACATGGAGGATATTCTCTCTTTTTTTTTTTGAGGGAAATAAAATTATACCATAGAATATAGACATGAAACAAATCAATACCATACAACATAATCCCCAATAATGCTAACACATTGTTAAAACCAATTACAGAAAGTATAAATATAAATACACGATATGTATTACTTCCTAACCGTTAAGTATGACATAACCCCAGACGGCTTGATATGCCTTAAAATCAATAAACAAACAAAGCAAAAATACAATTGCGAAAAATGATAACAGTAATACGAGGATAAGCTAGAAGAGCAAGCAAAATGATACAAAACAAAAAAGTCAAAATGATTTAAACTGCATCGTGAAAAAACGCACATACAAATAGAATAAAAGCTTCATCTGAATGGTGAGGCTTCGCTTCTGGAAATATGGTAGTGTGGAGTCCGCTTTCATTGTCACTACATTCCAGCCCTGTTGGCTAGGTCTTTAGAATACTACGACTCAACCTCTGCAGAGTGGTAAGATTGTTGGAATCTTTTTGTAATATAGTTATTTACTGAGTTTAGCTTAAATGTGGCACAAGCCCAGAAGAATGGGGAGCCCAATGAGAATCGAACCCCTTAACAATGGTTTACGAATGTAGCTTGCTAACCATTTCACTACGTGAGGTGCCCTATATTTTTGTAATATAGTTATTTACTAATATTAGGTTAGATGTGGCACAAGGCCAGAAGTATGGGCGCCCAATGAGAATCAAACTCACTAACAATTGTCTGCGAATCTAGCTTGCTAACCATTACACCACGTGAGGTCTCCATATTTACTAAGCTTAGCTTAGATGTAGCACAAGGCCATAATATGGGGTGCCCCGTGAGAATCGAACTCACTAACAATGGTTTGCGAATCTAGCACGCTAACCATTACAACACGTGAGGTGCCCTTTATTTATGTAATATAGTTATTTACTAAGCGTAGCTTAGATACGACACAAGGCCAGAAGTGTGGGGCGCCGGGAGAGAGAATAAGGATTTCTACGCAGACACTAAGGAAACACGAGGAACAACGCAAATGGATTCTACGCAACACTAAGGACACCGAGGAACAACCAAAGGATTCTACCCAGACACTAAGGGACAACCAAGGAACAATCAAGTATTCTACCCAACAATAAGGGACACCAAGGGAAAAAATCAAAGGATTCTACGCAACACTAAGGACACCGAGGAACAACCAAAGGATTACTACCAACACTAAGGAACACCGAGGAACAACAAAAGGATTCTACCAACACTAAGGGACAGAGGAACAACCAAAGATTCTACCCAACACTAAGGACACCGAGAACAACCAAAGGATTCTACCCAACACTAAGGAACACCGAGGAACAACCAAGGATCACCCAACACTAAAGGAACGAGAAGGAAAAGGATTCTACCCAACACTAAGGAACACGAGGAACAACCAAAGGATTCTACGCAACACTAAGGGACACCAAGGAACAACAAAGTATTCTACCCAACACTAAGGGACACCAGGAAAAACAAAAGGATTCTACGCAACACTAAGGACACCGAGGAACAACCAAAGGATTCTACCAACACTAAGGAACACCGAGGAACAACCAAAGGATTCTACCCAACACTAAGGAACACCGAAGGAACAACCAAGAGATTCTACGCAACACTAAGGGACACGAGGAACAACAAAGGATTCTACCCAACACTAAGGAACCCGAGAAACAACAAAGGATTCTAACCCAACACTAAGGAACACCGAGGAACAACCAAAGGATTCTACGCAACACTAAGGACACCGAGGAACAACCAAAGGATTCTACCCAACACTAAGGAACACCGAGGAACAACCAAAGGATTCTACCCAACACTAAGGAACACCGAGGAACAACCAAAGGATTCTACGCAACACTAAGGAACACCGAGGAACAACCAAAGGATTCTACCCAACACTAGGGACACCGAGGAACAACCAAAGGATTCTACGCAACACTAAGGACACCAAGGAACAACAAAGATTCTACCAACACTAAGGGACACCGAAGGAACAACAAAGGATTCTACCCACACTAAGGGACACCGAGGAACAACCAAAGGATTCTACCCAACACTAAGGAAACCGAGGAACAACCAAATGATTCTACCCAACACTAGGACACGAGGAACAACCAAAGGATTCTACCCAAGCACTAAGGAACACGAGGAACAACCAAAGGATTCTACCCAACACTAAAGGGACACCGAGGAACAACCAAATGATTCTACCCAACACTAAGAACACCGAGGAACAACCAAAGATTCTACCAACACTAAGGACCGAGGAACAACAAGGATTCTACGCAACACTAAGGGACACCGAGGAACAACCAAAGTGATTCTACCCACACTAAGGAGGGAACAACCAAATGATTCTACCCAACACTAAGGAACACGAGGAACAACCAAAGGATTCTACCCAACACTAAGAAGACACCGAGGAACAACCAGAATCTACCCAACACTAAGAGACAGAGGAACAACCAAAGGATTCTACCACACTAAGGCGACACCAAAGGAACAATCAAAGTATTCTACCCAAACATAAGGACACCGAAGGAACAACAAAAGGATTCTACGCAACACTAAGGGACACCGAGGAACAACCAAAGGATTCACCCACACTAAGGAACACCGAGGAACAACCAAAGATTCTAACGCAACACTAAGGACACCGAGGAACAACCAAAGGATTCTACCAACACTAAGGACACACGAGGAACAACGCAAAGATTCTACGCAACACTAAGGGACACCGAGGAACAACCAAAGATTCTACCCAACACTAAGGAAACCGAGAACAACCAAAGGATTCTACCCAACACTAAGGAACACCGAGGAACACCAAAGGATTCTACGCAACACATAAGGGGACACCGAGGAACAACCAAAGGATTCTACCCAACACTAAGGGAACCGAGGAACAACCAAGGATTCTACGCAAACACTGGGCACCAAGGAACAATCAAAGTATTCTACCCAACACTAAGGGACACCAAGGAACAACAAAAGGATTTCTACGCAACACTAAGGACACCGAGGAACAAGGATTCTACCCAACACTAAGGAAACCGAGGAACAACCAAATGATTCTACCCAACACTAAGGAACACCGAGGAACAACCAAAGGATTCTACCCAACACTAAGGAACACCGAGGAACAACCAAGGATTCTCCCAACACTAAGGACACCGAGGAACAACCAAATGATCTACCCAACACTAAGGAACACCGAGGAACAACCAAAGGATTCTACCCAAACTAAGGAACACCGAAGGAACAACCAAAGGATTCTACGCAACACTAAGGACACCGAAGGAACAACCAAAAGTCTACCCAACACTAAGGAACACGAGGAACAACCAAATGATTTACCCAACACTAAGGAAACACCGAGGAACAACCAAAGGATTCTACCCAACACTAAGGAAACGAGGAACAACCAAAGATTCTACCAACACTAAGGAACACCGAGGAACAACCAAGGATTCTACGCAACACTAAGGGACACCAACGGAACAATCAAAGTATTCTACCCACATAGGGACACAAGGAACAACAAAAGGATTCTACCAACACTAAGGGACACCGAGGAACAACCAAAGGATTCTACCCAACACTAAGGAACACCGGAAACAACCAAAGGATTCTACGCAACACTAAGGACCGAGGAACACCAAAGGATTCTACCAACACTAAGGAACACGAGGAACAACCAAGGATTCTACCCAACACTAAGGAACACCGGAACAACCAAGGATTCTACGCCAAACACTAAGGGACACCGAGGACAACCAAAGGATTCTACCCAACACTAAGGAACACGCAGGAACAACCAAAGGATTCTACGCAACACTAAGGGACACCGAGGAACAACCAAAGGATTCTACCCAACACTAAGGACACCGAGGAACAACCAACAGGATTCTACGCAACACTAAGGGACACCAAGGAACAATCAAAGTATTCTACCCAACACTAAGGGACACCAAGGAACAACACAAAGGATTCTACGGCAACACTAAGGAACACCGAGGAACAACCAAGGATTCTTACGCAAACACTAAGGGACACCGAGGAACAACCAAGGATTCTACGCAACACTAAGGAACACCGAGGAACAACCAAGTATTCTACCAACACTAAGGACACCGAGGAACAACCAAAGGATTCTACCCAACACTAAGGAACACCGAGGACAACCAAAGGATTCTACCCAACACTAAGGAACACCGGCGGAAACAACCAATGGATTCTACGCAACACTAAGGACACCGAGGAACAACCAAAGGATTCTACGCAACACTAAGGGACACCGAGGAACAACCAAAGGATTCTACCCAACACTAAGGAACACCGAGGAACAACCAAAGGATTCTACCCAACACTAAGGAACACGAGGAACAACCAAGGATTCTACCGCAACACTAAGGGACACCGAGGAACAACCAAAGGATTCTACCCAACACTAAGGGACACCGAGAACAACCAAAGGATTTCTACGCAACACTAAGGGACACCAAGGAACAATCAAAGTATTCTACCCACAACACTAAGGGACACCAAGGAACAAACAAAAGGATTCTACGCAACACTAAGGACACCGAGGAACAACCAAAGGATTCTACCCAACACTAAGGAACACCGAGGAACAACCAAATGATTCTACCCAACACTAAGGAACACCGAGGAACAACCAAAAGGTATTCTACCCAACACTAAGGAACACCGAGGAACAACCAAAGGATTCTACCCAACACTAAGGACACCGAGGAACAACCAAATGATTCTACCCAACACTAAGGAACACCGAGGAACAACCAAAGGATTCTACCCACACTAAGGAACACCGAGGAACAACCAAAGGATTCTACGCAACACTAAGGACACGAGGAACAACCAAAGGATTCTACCCAACACTAAGGAACACCGAGGACAACCAAATGATTTGTACCCAACACTAAGGAACACCGAGGAACAACCAAAGGATTCTACCCAACACTAAGGAACACCGAGGAACAACCAAAGAATTCTACCCAACACTAAGGGACACCGAGAACAACCAAAGGATTCTACGCAACACTAAGGACACCAAGGAAATCAAAGTATTCTACCCAACATAAGGGACACCTAAGAACAACAAAAGGATTCTACCGACACTAAGGAACCGAGGAACAACCAAGATTCTACCCAACATAAGGAACACCGAGGAACAACCAAAGGATTCTACGCAACACTAAGGACACCGAGGAACAACCAAAGGATTCTACCCAACACTAAGGGAACACCGAGGAACAACCAAAGGATTCTACCCAACACTAAGGGAACACCGAGGAACAACCAAAGATTCTACGCAAACACTAAGGGACACCGAGGAACAACCAAAGGATTCTACCCAACACTAAGGAACACCGAGGAACAACCAAAGGATTCTACGCAACACTAAGGACACCGAGGACAACCAAAGGATTCTACCCAACACTAAGGACACCGAGGAACAACCAAAGGATTCTACGCAACACTAAGGAACACCAAGAACAACAAGTATTCTACCCAACACTAAGGACACCGAGGAACAACAAAGGATTCTACGCAACACTAAGGGACACCGAGGAAACAACCAAAGGATTCTACCCAACACTAAGGAACACCGAGGAACAACAAAGTATTCTACGCAACACTAAGGACACCGAGGAACAACCAAAGGTTCTACGCAACACTAAGGAACACCGAGGAACAACCAAGGATTCTACCCAACACTAAGGAACACCGAGGAAGCACCAAGGATTCTACGCACACATAAGGACCACCGAGGAACAACCAAAGGATTCTACCCAACACTAAGGGACACCGAGGAACAACCAAAGGATTCTACGCAACACTAAGGGACACCAAGGAAACAATCAAAGTTCTACCAACACTAAGGGCACCAGGAACAACAAAGGATTCTACGCAACACTAAGGGAACACGAGGAACAACCAAAGGATTCCACCCAACATTAAGGAACACCGAGGACAACCAAAGATTCTACCCAACACTAAGGAACACCGAGGAACAACCAAAGGATTCTACCCAACACTAAGGAAACACCGAGGAACAACCAAAGGATTCTACGCACCACTAAGGGACACCAAGGAACAATCAACAAAGTATTCTACCCAAACTAAGGAACACCAAGGAACACCAAAGGATTCTACCAACACTAAGGACACCAAGGAACAACAAGTTATCTACCCAACACTAAGGGACACCAGGAACAACCAAAGGATTCTACCACACACTAAGGAACACCGAGGAACAACCAAAGGATTCTACCCACACTAAGGAACACCCGAGGAACAACAAAGGATTCTACCACACTAAGGGACACCGAGGAACAACCAAAGGATTCTACCCAACACTAAGGACACCGAGGAACAACCAAAGATTCTACGCAACACTAAGGGACACCCGAGAACAACAAAGGATTCTACCCAACACTAAGGACACCGAGAACAACCAAAGGATTCTACCCAACACTAAGGAACACCGAGGAACAACCAAAGGATTCTAACGCAACACTAAGGACACCGAGGAACAACCAAAGGATTCTACCCAAGACTAAGGACACCGAGAACAACAAAGGATTCTAGCAACACTAAGGACACAAGACAATCAAAGTATTCTACCCAACACTAAGGGACACCAAGGAACAACAAAAGATTCTACGCAACACTAAGGACACCGAGGAACAACCAAGGATTCTACCCAACACTAAGGAACACCGAGGAACACCAAAGGATTCTACCCAACACTAAGGAACACCGAGGAACAACCAAAGATTCTACCCAACACTAAGGAACACCGAGGAAACACCAAAGAGTTCTACCCAACACTAAGGAACACCGAGGAACAACCAAAGAATTCTACCAACACTAAGGACACCAAGGACAAATCAAAGGATTCTACCCAACACTAAGGACACCAAGGAACAACAAAAGATTCTACCAACACTAAGGACACCGAGGAACAACCAAAGGATTCTACCACACTAAGGACACCGAGGAACAACCAAGGATTCTACCCAACACTAAGGAACACCGAGGAACAACCAAGGATTCTACGCAACACTAAGGACACCGAGGAACAACCAAAGGATTCTACCCAACACTAAGGACACCGAGGAACAACCAAAGGATTCTACACCACACACAAGAGACACCAAGGAACATCAAGTATTCTACCAACACTAAGGACACCAAGGAACAACAAAAGGATTCTACGCAACACTAAGGGACACCGAGGAACAACCAAAGGATTCTCACCCACACTAAGGAACACCGAGGAACAAACCAAAGGATTCTACCCAACACTAAGGAACACCGAGGAACAACCAAAGGATTCTACCCAACACTAAGGAACACCGAGGAACAACCAAAGGATTCTACGCAACACTAAGGAACACGAGGAACAATCCAAAGATTCTACCAACACTAAGGACACCAGGAACAACCAAAGGATTCTACGCAACACTAAGGACACCAAGGAACAACAAAGTATTCTACCCAACACTAAGGGACACCAAGGAACAACCAAAGGATTCTACCCAACACTAAGGAACACCGAGGAACAACCAAAGGATTCTACCCAACACTAAGGAACACCGAGGAACAACAAAGGATTCTACCAACACTAAGGACACCGAGGAACAACCAAAGGATTCTACCCAACACTAAGGGACACCGAGGAACAACCAAAGGATTCTACGCAACACTAAGGGACACCGAGGAACAACCAAAGATTCTACCCAACACTAAGGACACCGAGAACAACCAAAGGATTCTACCCAACACTAAGGAACACCGAGGAAAACCAGGATTCTACCAACACTAAGGACACCGAGGAACAACCAAAGGATTCTACCCAACACTAAGGACACCGAGGAACAACCAAAGGATTCTACGCAACACTAAGGGACACCAAGGAACAATCAAAGTATTCTACCCAACACTAAGGGACACCAAGGAACAACAAAGGATTCTACGCAACACTAAGGGACACCGAGGACAACCAAAGGATTCTACCCAACACTAAGGAAACACCGAGGAACAACCAAGGATTTACCCAACACTAAGGAACACCGAGGAACAACCAAAGGATTCTACCCAACACTAAGGAACACCGAGGAACAACCAAAGGATTCTACCCAACACTAGGAACAGGAACACGAGGAACAACCAAAGGATTCTACGCAACACTAAGGGACACCAAGGACAATCAAGTTCTACCCAACACTAAGGACACCAAGGAACAACAAAGGATTCCCACGCACATAAGGAACCGAGGAACAACCAAAGGATTCTACCCAACACTAAGGAACACGAGGAACAACCAAAGGATTCTACCCAACACTAAGGCACCAGGAACACCAAGATTCTACGCACACTAGGACACCGAGGAACAACCAAAGGATTCTACCAACACTAAGGGACACCGAGGAACAACCAAGGATTCTACGCAACCTTAGACACCAAGGAACAACAAGATTCTAACGCACACTAGGACACCAAGGAACAATCAAAGTATTCTACCCAACACTAAGGACACCGAAGGAACAACCAAAGGATTCTACCCAACACTAAGGAACACCGAGGAACAACCAAAGGATTCTACCCAACACTAAGGAACACCGAGGAACAACCAAAGGATTCTACGCAACACTAAGGACACCGGAACAACCAAGGATTCTACCCAACACTAAGGACACCGAGGAACAACCAAAGGATTCTACGCAACACTAAGGGACACCGAGGAACAAACCAAGGATTCTACCCAACACTAAGGACACCGAGGAACAACCAAAGGATTCTACCCAACACTAAGGACACCGAGGAACAACCAAAGGATTCTACCAACACTAAGGACACCGAGGACACAAAGGATTCTACGCAACACTAAGGACACCGAGGAACAATCAAAGGATTCTACGCAACACTAAGGAACACCGAGGAACAACCAAAGATTCTACGGCAACACTAAGGAGACACCGAGGAACAACAAAGGATTCTACCCAACACTAAGGAACACGAGGAACAACAAAGGATTCTACGCAACACTAAGGGACACAGGAACAACCAAAGGTTCTACCCAACACTAAGGCACCGAGGAACAACCAAGGATTCTACGCCAACACTAAGGGACACCGAGGAACAACAACAAGGTTCTACCAACACTAAGGACACCAAGGAACAACCAAAGGATTCTACCCAACACTAAGGACACCGAGGAACAACAAAGGATTCTACGCAACACTAAGGGACACCGAGGAACAACCAAAGGATTCTACGCAACACTAAGGACACCGAGGAACAACCAAAGGATTCTACCCAACACTAAGGGCACCGACGAGGAACAACCAAAGGATTCTACCAACACTAAGGGACACCAAGGAACAATCAAAGTATTCTACCCAACTAAGGACACCAAGGAACAATCAAAGTATTCTACCCAACCTAAGGGACACCAGGAACAACAAAGGATTCTACGCAACACTAAGGGAACCGAGGAACAACCAAAGATTTCTATCCAAAACTAACAGACACCCAGAACAATCAAATGTTTTCTTCACTAAGGATCCGCCAACAGGGATCTCCACTGTAAAGTGCTCTCACTTGAAGCCTAAAAATGGCCACAAAAATCGTAACAATCCCCAATGGAGCCACCTGTTCATCGTGGGTGTCGACCCGTGAGGCTAAAGGGTAGAAACCCTGATGTCTGAGCAGTCCATGACAATCACCTCCACTTTGGTCCTTACTTAGGCTAGATGGGGAGTCAGAGAGGCCCTTTGACTAATCGGCTGGTCACGCCAAGACCTAGAATTATCCCAACCCTCTTGCCTTTTGGCAAGACCCTTTTTATTCATATATGTGATTCAAGGCGGTGGCCGAGGGTCTCAATGTCCTGGGTATGACTTTAGACTCTATCTGATCGTGAAAGTTCCAATTCTGGAGCTCTGAGGAATGTGGAGTTCTCTTCATCATCATTACTCCCAGGTCCACTCTACCCCGGAGTGGTATTACCTATTAGGGTCTCATCTATGGGTTAGATAAAAATAAAAATTTGCAAAAAAAATGTTGTTTAAGAAATGAGTGCCTATCAAGAAGAATAAACAAAAATTCAGTATAAAATAAGCCAACAAGTGTTGACATGCCGTAAAATCCTACCAACACTACTTCCAGGTCTACTTTGACCCGGTGTGGTAGTACCTGTTAGGGTACCATCTATGGATCAGACAAATCAGTTTGAAATTATTCGTGTTCACTAGGAATGTTTGATGCCATAAAAATGTAAATTATTTGTATTAAGGATAATTACTTGAAACTATAATTGTTTACTAAGGATGATTATTGGNCAGTGAGAAATCGAACTCACAAACCATGCTGCTAATCTAGCTTGCTAACCATTATACCACGTGAGGTGCCCTATATTTTTGTAATATAAGGTTACTGAGTATCCACTACTTAAACTTATAGACTTTGCGTGGCGCGTGGATTAAAGCAAGCCAATCAAACTCAAATACGGGTTAGTTAACTATTGCCGATCTTGAAGGCTGTTCATTTTGTACGTATTCGACATTGACAAACGACCTGCAACCAGGGACTTTGCTCAAACATTCTACCCAAAACTAAGGAACACCGAGAACAACAAAAGGTTTCTACCCAACATAAGGAACACCGAGGAACAACAAAAGGATTCTACCCAACACTAAGGAACACCGAGAACAACCAAAGGATTCTACCAACACTAAGGAACATCGAGGAACAACAAAGGATTCTACCCAACACTAAGCAACACCGAGGGACAACCAAAGGATTCTACCCCAACACTAAGGACACCGAAGAACCACAAAAGGATTCTACCAACACTAAGGAACCGAGGAACAACCAAAGGATTCTACGCAACACTAAGGAACACGAGGAACAACCAAAGGATTCTACCCAACACTAAGGAACACCGAGGAACAACCAAAGGATTCTACCCAACACTAGGACACCGAGGAACACCAAAGGATTCTCCCAACACTAAGGAACACCGAGGAACAACAAAGATTCTACCCAACACTAAAAGAACACCGAGGAACAACCAAAGGATTCTACCCAACACTAAGGGACACCAAGGAACAACCAAAGGATCTACGCAACACTAAGGGACACCAAGGAACAACAAAGGATTCTACCCAACACTAAGGAACACCGAGAACAACCAAAGGATTCTACCCAACACTAAGGAACACCGGGAACACCAAAGGATTCTACCAACACTAAGGAACACCGGAACAACAAAAGATTCTACCCAACACTAAGGAACACGAGGAACAACCAAGATTCTACCGCAACACTAAGGAAACCGAGGAACAACCAAAGGATTCTACCCAACACTAAGGAACACCGGGAACAAACCAAAGGTTCTACCCAACACTAAGGGACACCGAGGACAACAAAGGATTCTACGCCAACACTAAGGACACCGAGGAACAACAAAGGATTCTACCCAACACTAAGGAACACGAGGAACAACCAAAGGATTCTTACCCAACACTAAGGAACACCGAGGAACAACCAAAGGATTCTACCCAACACTAAGGAACACCGAGGAACAACCAAGGATTTCTACCCAACACTAAGGAACACCGGAACAACCAAAGGATTCTACCCAACACTAAGAACACCGAGGAACAACCAAAGGATTCTACCCAACACTAAGGAACACCGAGGAACAACCAAAGGATTCTACCCAACACTAAGGAAACCGAGGAACACCAAAGGATTCTACCAACACTAAGGGACACCCGAGGAACAACCAAAGGATTCTACGCCAACACTAAGGGACACCAAGAACAATCAAAGTATTCTACCCAACACTAAGGGACACCAAGGAACAAACAAAAGGATTCTACGCAACACTAAGGGACACCGAGGAACAACCAAGGATTCTACCCAACACTAAGGGACACCGAGGAACAACCAAAGGATTCTACCCAACACTAAGGAACACCGAGGAACAACCAAAGGATTCTACGCAACACTAAGGGACACCGAGGAACAACCAAGGATTCTACCCAACACTAAGGACACCGAGGAACAACCAAAGGATTCTACCCAACACTAAGGACACCGAGGAACAATCAAAGTATTCTACCCAACACTAAGGGACACCAAGGAACAACAAAAGGATTCTACGCAACACTAAGGGACACCGAGGAACAAAACCAAAGGATTCTACCCAACACTAAGGAACACCGAGGAACAACCAAAGGATTCTACCCAACACTAAGGAACACCGAGGAACAACCAAAGGATTTCACCAACACTAAGGAACACCGAGGAACAACCAAAGGATTCTACCCAACACTAAGGAACACCGAGGAACAACCAAAGGATTCTACGCAACACTAAGGGACACCAGGAACAACAAAGATTCTACCCAACACTAAGGGACACCAGAGGAACAAACAAAGTATCTACCAACACTAAGGGACACCGAGAACAACCAAAGGATTCTACCAACACTAAGGAACACCGAGGAACAACCAAAGGATTTCACCCAACATAAGGAACACCGAGGAACAACAAAGGATTCTACGCAACACTAAGGACACCGAGGAACAACCAAAGGATTCTACCAACCCACTAAGGGACACCGAGGAACAACCAAAGGATTCTACGCAACACTAAGGGACACCAAGGAACAATCAAAGTATTCTACCCAACACTAAGGGACACCAAGGAACAACAAAAGGATTCTACGCAACACTAAGGGACACCGAGGAACAACCAAAGGATTCTACCCAACACTAAGGAACACCGAGGAACAACCAAAGGATTCTACCCAACACTAAGGAACACGAGGAACAACCAAAAAGGATTCACGCCCAACACTAAAGGAACACCGAGGAACAACCAAAATCTCTCTCTTTGGTTTCTAGAAACCATAAAACTTTGTGCAAACAAATGACTATTATTAAATAAAAATAATTACTGAAGCCATATGATCATTTGTATTAAATTAGATCGCAATACTAGAACCCGTACAAATTTGCGCAATTATTTTCCTTTTATGTAAATGTAAATATCAATGTACAATGGAGGCGTTTGTGGTGTAATGGTTATCGCCGTAGGTAATGGACTCGGCGATCCGTGTTCAAATCCGGAAAATGCCGTTTGTAATTCACTTAGCACAAATACCATTGGGAAAGGTATGAATCCAACTATTCTCCCGACATCTATGGCTAAATTGTAGAGCGAACTAGGATATTTTCGTTTTATGTAAATGTAAATATCAATGTACAATGGAGGCGCTTGTGATGTAATGGTTATCGTCGTAGGTAATGGACTCGGCGATCCGTGTTCAAATCCGGAAAATGCCGTTTGTATTTCACTAGCACAAATACCCTTAGGAAAGGTATGAATCGAACTATTCTCCCTATATCTATGGGTAAATTGTAGGGCGAACTAAGATATTTAACTTGGTATGGCAACCTGTCTGGGAGAAAGAAAAATTGTGAATTCAAGCCAGTTAAACCTCGTTTAATAAATTGACCAAGTATCACATTTTTTCGTGCGGAGTGGTTTGTAAATATATAGATGTATAATGAACATAATTACCTAATCTCAAAGTATAACATAACCCCTGGGGGGTGGACATGTCATTAAAATCTGTCAAGGAGTCAGCCACCTTTTAACCCTTTCGCGGACAGATAATAATTTAATTCTAGTAGAGTGGGCGAATTACTTTCGAGATATATACGAAATATTGCGTATGCTCAAAACTAAATTAATCATATACTAGCAGGACCTGTGGATATACCACAGCATGATTTGATTATGTTTACTTAAGAGTTATTGCAAATGATTATATATGTTTACCAACCCCTCCGCACGAGCAGGATGCGACACAAGGTCAATTTCTTAAGCGGAGTTTAATAGGTTTGAATTCAGAGTTTTCCTTCTCCTAGACCGGTTGCCTAACCAATGTTAAAGAGCCCAGTCTGCCCTACTATTTTACCCATAGCTGGAGGGAGAGTAGGATTCATACCTTTCCCAAGGGTATTAGCGCTAAGTGAAATGCAATTACCACGTCCAAGATTTGAACTCGGGGCGACGAGTCCATTTCAAATGACTTTAACCATTACACCACGCGCTTTTGCAAATGGTTATATATGTAAAAAGTTATGTAAAATGTTAAATCTTGATTTAACTCTCTCCAACTGTTTTCTTCTTTCTTTCCTTCTTTTTTTTTTTCATCTTTTCATTATGTTCGATTGAAAGAGATTCCGCGTGCACATCCCTCTCTCTCTCTCTATTTCCCCTACTCTCGTTCCTTCTTATTTTTTATTTGTAGCATGTCCTTTTTCTTACCTTTCTTTCTTTATAATAAAAAAAAGAATGGTCTCTTATTTAGCTGAGGTGACGATACTCATCAGAAATAAGAATCCGGCAGATAAGCAACACCAGATAATCAGGATTTACATTTTCGCATTGCATCTTGAACAATTTGTACGGTCTGATTTTTAACAAGAGTGTGTTGCAAGATGATTACAGTCGAAATATTAAGGAACAAAAGCATTAATCTATCTATACATATATAAAGGGCAGTTGTGTGCATATGTATGTCCGGAGGAAACTTTGAAAATAAAACAATTAACGACAAAGTAAATATATATACACATTAAATATCAACAGCGTTTGGTTTTTGAGCAAAAACAATGAAGATTTGATTTATAGTTATAAATTAAAGATAATTAAAAGCATACAATTTAAATGATAACAACATGGATTTTTTTTGCATTTAGTATTTTAAATAGGAAAAGAATCAGATAGGTGTAAGGGGTTAAAAATAGAGGAGAAAAGCGGATAAAACAACACAACAACTAAATTCAAATGATATTTCGCCTCGGATTTTTGCGAAGCTTTTCTGAATTAACTCTGAAGACAAGATGGGTTCCACAGACTACTTTTTATGCTGAAAAGGTAATTTTGGAGGCGGGCAGAAGATGAGAGGGGGCGTACAGAGTGATAAAACGAGTGGCCAAAGGAAAGGAAAGAGAGGAGGGTTGGATGTGTGAGCTTCGCAAAAGAGCGAAGCGAAATATCATTTGAATTTTGTTGTGTTGTTTTATCCACATTTTTCCTATTTTTTCAACCACATTTTGTCCGATTTACCCAACCCTTTACTCTTCATAGGTCGTCATATAGATAAATAGATTCAAATATACCTGGAAAAAATTCAGACAAATAGCCCCAGACAGTTTGACATACCGTTAAAATCAATCAATCAATCGAATCAATTGTAGTGTTATCTGCGTTATTCGGATTATTGTCCCAATCTTCATTGTTATTTGTACAACGTTTCGGCCGATATGCCCTCCGACCTTCTTCAGGTATTTCTAATCGGACTCGGGAACCTTCTTTTCGAATTCGCGAACTTTCTTGTCGTAATCGGGAGCCATCACGGAACTTTGAACCTAACCCTTTATTTAGTCCACGGGGGTATCCTGTTCTCATTCCGGTAACCCTAGCTGGGGTAGGAGTTGTGTTAATTATTATTCTATGCTACTGCCTCTAGTCCGACAAGAAATACCTGAAGAAGGCCGGAGGGCATATCGGCCGAAACGTGGTACAAATAACAATGAAGATGGGGACAATAGTCCGAATAACGCAGATAATACTAATCATCAAGCCTCATCTCAAACATTCAGAGAGAATCAATTTTAATCTAACAATCCTTCTGTATCGTGGAAGGAGCAAGTAATACCGATGTCAGGGACGAACAATGTCGTCAATGATGGGGTAATGACCCGAACATAAACGCTTCCTGTTGGATTTGCTGACTCGAAGATTGGATTTGTGATACAAAGGTTAATTTCAGAGCAATGAGATAAGAGAAAACCATTTGAATTCATTTCACCGACCTGATGCGGACCAATACCATCTAGCCGAGATGGATTGTCCTTGTTAACCCGAGCGTTAAAATCGCTCAGGAGAAATGCGTTGCCCTGGCGGGAAATCATTTACAGTATAGACAGATCAGCATATAAGTCCGCTTCGGTGTCTTGGATATTGGATACAGTTCGAGCATAGGCACAAATGACAACTGGAAATCTCTTATCCCAGACAAAAACGCGTAAGTTCTTGAGATGGATGTTTATTGCTACCGGTAATATATCAAATGACTTTACTCAATTCTAATCTATCTATCTATACATATATAAAGGGCAGTTGGGTGTATATGTATGTCCGGAGGAAACTTCGAAAATAAAACAATTAACGACAAAGTAAATATATATACACATTAAATATCACCAGGGCTTGGTTTTTGAGCAAAAATAATGAAGGTTTGATTTATATTTGAAGATAATTAAAAAAAATTTAAAGGATAACAGTATGGATTTTTTTTTCATTTAATATTTTAGATTGTAGCATTAAAATTATTCTCAGAGTAGCTGGATCAATGCAAGGTAAACTTTTTTACATAGGGATTTAAATGGGGCATCCCACAAGGATTCAGCTGACGATTCTGTAATATTGAATCTGCGAGACTAAAAAAAATCCCCCCTCTGCCCAGGCGACGCCGGCTAGCCACTTCTAGTATATATATAAAGGGTAGTTGTGTGTATCTGTATATTCGAAAATAAAACAATTAAATATATATACACATTAAATATCACCAGGGCTTAGTTTTTGAGCAAAAATAATGAAGGTTTGATTTATATTTGTGAAGATAAATAAAAAAAAAATTTTAATGATAGCTGTATAAAATTTATTTTGCATTTAATATACTAAATAGTATACATTAATTTTTCTTTTCAAAGTTGCTGGATGAACGCAAGGTCTTCTTTTTACATAAGGATTTTAATGGGGCATACTGCGAGGGTCTAATTTGTGATTCAGTAATAATGGATCTGCGAGACTAAATCGTTTGCACTCCCTACCCAGCGATGCTGGTAACCACTTCTAGTCAAATAGTAAAGCAGACTACAGGTTCACGTTTTTCATTAAGAGGTCTACCAATCAAAGATAAAAGTACGGCTCTTCCGTTGTCTCCTCTAATTCTCTAGTATGTATCCTGGAAAATTGTTGGCGTCCTTACGTCTGCAAAAGACGATGGAGTAGTGTCCAAATTTCTTTTTTTAACTACGTAGCCAGGGTGGGCTGATATGGAGAATGTGCTGTTGCCCAAGCAGCAGATCACCTCTCTCCACATTGCCACTGTGGTCCAAAGGAAAGTAAAGCTGCATGATGAGTAATAGAATATGCAGTTTGGCAACGACAGCGTCGCAGGAGTTGCTGTGTAGCGCCGAAGTTCAGCGTTACGCCATCTTAGGGACTCTGGCTCCGGATTTGTATTAGAGGTTTACTCCTGGGAAATAAGATATATAAAATCCTGTGGAGTTTTGAGGATGAAAAAACGGATTAGTCAATCGAGGCGAGATGAATAGAACTGGTCGAATTAACAAGAGGAAACGAACATGTTTAAGTAGTGGTCTAGGCTGTTACAGTAAAACACGGAACGAAAATAGAATATTCAAACCTTGCCTGAGAACTGAAGAAGTTATGGAAAAGATAGCTGAAAAAGACACCAATTACAGTTAGAATTTACAAGAGTCCAAATAACCTAGGAAAAAGGTTGGGGCAAATGAAGGTCCGAGTTCGAAGGGAGCTTATCCAGACAGGAGAGCTGGGGAGATTTCAGTCACGTGGATTTGAGCAACAATCACAAGTTACTACTACTACTACTACTACTACTACTAATAATAATAATAATAAGTAAAGTAGGCGGGGCGGTCTGATGTCGGTATCAGCCATACAGCGAGGGAGTCTATCCCCTTTTCACTATCATTAGACCAAGGAGATTTCTTAACGTCATGGGTGGACCGCTACACCTTCTATCATCTCACTTTACCACACAGATCCCCCGGCTATTCATACGCTGAGTTGGCGAGAGCCGGTAGCGAACCAGGAACCTTGTGATTCCTGGGCGAACGTTCTACCGACTGAGCTAAAATAATAATAATAATAATAATAATAATAATAATAATAATAATGACTAGTGGCAGCTATTTGTCATAGCAATGATGCCACTCAATTATGTACATAGGAAATGTACAGGGAAGGGGGCTACAAATTCACCAAGGAGAAAATAACACTTCATGAATATGGATGATATCAAGACTTTCACCAATAATGAAAAAGAACTGGAAACTCTTGTAAAAATCATATGAATATACACCCAAGATATAGAAATAGAATTCGAAATCGACAAGTGTATCATACTGCAGATAAAAAAGGAAAATAAAACAGTAGAAGGAATAGTGTAACGTTATGGTACCACTTCGTAATATGTTACGTAGTGCCTTTTCTTTTCACGCACTGAATTGGTGATAGGTAACGTACGGGGTTTGTTGTTTCTTTCCCGGTATCAAATCGTGTTTTCGTACGGTCGTTTGTTTACAACTGACACGATCTAGCAGTCAGCCTTTTTGCCCCAAAATCCTTCCCCACACTTGTCAAGGGGTATCACCTTTCTCACTCCGCGTGCTTCTCTGTATCAGGTTTCACAACTTTGCGTCTTCTAGTCACGGTCAATTGGAACTTCCTCCGCGGGCGTCCAGTGGTCGCCCCCTTTACGATAGTAACTTTACTATTTTGCTTGTGTAGCGAGTCCATTCATAAAACGGTTTCTTTCGTCGTAAATAGAGAAAATTAATACACCCGTGTTTACTTCTCAGAAGTTATTATAATTCAAAACTTCACTATAACTTTGAAGAGAGAGGAGAGAGAGTCCCTAATAATATCTGCGCTTAATATTAATTAATTGTATTCTAACTGGATTCAACTTCGAGTTTTGTCCTTCGTAAATATCTCGGTGACAAGTTTTTCTTATGGTCTTTAGCGACAACAGCTACAACTCCGTACGGCCTCGACTAACCCTCGATCCTGACTGGCCCGATCTCTGACTGACTCCGACTCTCTCCGGTCACAGACTGCCTCCTAACTCTATTGACGGTCCTCTTAAATACTATTTCAAAGTCATTTTCCAGAAGTTTCTTCTTCTGGTACCAACTCGTCATAATCAAACATAATATTCCATATTCGAATCTCTCTGGTCACTAAGGTTCACAAGCCTAAGATCAAAAGGCTCTCTGTAGTCACTAATCTATTTTTCGTTAAACATAGACTTTATCGTCTCCTTTCTCTCGTTAAAAGATTTTATCTTTCTAACTACTTTTTTCGGTGATTCTACAAAGACCACCCAGTACTATAAGAGAATTTTTAAAGGTTTTTTTTAAAGTCTGGCACAAGGCCACAAATATAGGTGCTGGGCGGCGATTACATAACATAGAACTACAAATTCATGGAGAATTAAGGACACTTAGATAAAAGGAGAATTATAAATGTTACGTTATGATTCTTTAATCTTCTTATGTGTGGGCTCGTTTCTTTTTGCGCGAAAGATCCCTTCAACTCCTCCGTGGCAACCCGTCTCGATTAAAAACAAACCAGCACTCTTTGTCAACAAATGTTTATTTTTGGCTGTGACAAATCTGGCAGTCGTCGTCACAGAGGGAGATAGAGAAGTTTACAATAACAGAATCGTTTATATTAGATACGCTAAGCGTGTTATTCGTCAGTCAGCTGTCAGCTTGGAGAGGAAGAAAGACAGAAAGAATACTGGAAGCGGACACCATCAAACAAAGACCAAATTTTAATAGATTCATAATCGATTTTTATCCGAGAGAGGATTAAAAACATTTTTCCGATAAGAAAAACTAAATGAACGAACAGTAAAGGTATAAATCAATGGTATATAAAAATAATTTAAGAATTATCAAATTATAAAACAAATTAATTATAATAATCGTTATAAAAGTAAATAAAAGACAAATAAAACAAAAATATATACAGGAAGAATTATAAAAATAAACTGTAGAATAATTATACTAGTTTTAATTATCGTCGAATTGGTAAACAAGGCAACAAGTAGTCGTAACTAATACGAATGTATCTTGCTGCAATACTACTGCATAATGCCAGGTTATTTATGACGCCTAATACATCATAGAATTATGGACTCAAGGAATGGAACCACCCAAATCCATGAGTGGACTATTCTGGATTCCATAAGTACCAGTTGTGTTGACACTGGTTCAGTTGTGCTTAGCTTGTTGCTCAAACCAACAGTACGCTAACTCACTTTAACATAAACAATTTAAAAACAAGAATATATAAAGATAAAAGATAATAAAATAGATGTATATAGAAAATGTTTTATTTATCTATATGAAAAGTATTTTACCCGTATCAGTACTACTGTACATGGACACTAACGAAGTGCTTAGAGAATAGACTGAATGAGGAGCTGCATGAGGATGTAACGTGCTGCCCTGAACAAATCCTGGTAACAGCATTCTACAGGAAAACAGCTGTACGGTATCTATGTTTATATCATCATCAAATAACCACGAACAACCTATACATATAACCCTGATGATGGCATTTCGGAGTGCCGAAAGTACTAGGGACGAAAACTTTGGTGAACTAATCAACAGACTCCATCCTGATATTAAGAAGCTGGTCAGAAAACTAGAAAAGATCAAAGAGAAATTCGTCAGACATGAAATGTTCGTCTTGTTCATCACAGTATGCACAAAAGAAAAAATTCTACCCATAAATATATATATATATATAATATATATATATATATATATATATATATATATATATATATATATATATATATGAGAGTACGTAAACAGTTTGTTTGATATGGAGATAGCCGACACCTTTTGGGAGAATATGTGCTTAATTGAAGTCATACCTAATTTGAAAATTAATTATTTGATTTGCCTAATTCATTAATTATCAACTAATTAATTTTCAAATTAAGTATGACTTCAATTAAGCATATATTCTCCCCAAAAATAATACACACACACACACACACACACACATATATATATATATATATTATATATATATATATTATTATATATATATATATATATATATATGCTTGTTCCTTTAATCTTTCGACCATTATCATCATGCTGCACCATTTGGTTAAAATGAGTTGCTTATCCGCAGAATTTTTATTTCTTATGAGTGTTCTCCCTCAGCTAAATAATGGAATGTTCCATTTTTTTATCATAAAGAAAGGGAAGTAAAGGAGATGCTACACAGAAAAAATATAATAAGAAAGAAAGAAAGAAAGAAAGAAAGAAAGAGAGTAGGGGAAGATAGAGAGAGGGGTGATAATACAAATCTGTTTCAATCGAACATAATGACAAGAAGAAAGAAAGAAAAAAAGAGTAAGAGTTAAATCTTTTAAATTAAATTAAATTATTATATTTTTTTGCATATTGTACTTTTTGTAATACCACTTAGGTAAACATATCAAACATTGGAATTATATTATATATATATATATATATATATATATATATATATTGTG
The DNA here is from genome assembly GCA_023376005.1 of Doryteuthis pealeii. Classification (NCBI taxonomy): domain Eukaryota; kingdom Metazoa; phylum Mollusca; class Cephalopoda; order Myopsida; family Loliginidae; genus Doryteuthis; species Doryteuthis pealeii. Next base: position 67,906,239 of record CM042165.1, read on the forward strand.
TGTGTGTGTGTGTGTGTGTGTCTGTGTCTGTGTGTATATATATATATATATAATATATATATATATATATATATATATATATATATATATTGTGTTGAGCTCTTCCTTCCTTTATTGATAAATATTGCTCTGTATATAATCTAAAAGGTTATTATACATTGAGCTCTCTTCAGTGATTTAAAGATTTGCTGTATTTATACATAATGGATCATCAATATTAGTACAGTGGATCTTAGAAATCACATATAGAATCATCCCTTACTACCAAGTTTTGGATAAATCTCTTATATATATATATATAATATATATATATATATATATATAGTTGTGTGTGTGTGTGTGTGTGTGTGTGTGTGTGTGTATTTGGGCAGCATTCTTTCATTTATACAAGTAGAAACAAAAGGCACATCTCCTGTTTAACAATTTTATTTTTATCTTTTCTAATTTTCTGGCCAACTTTTTAATGTTTGGGTGGAATTGGTGGATAAGTCCAGCAAAGTTCAGTTCCCGAGTACTTTCGGCACTCCGAAGTGCCATCATCAGAGGGTGATGTATTCCAGTTTTTTTAAAATTATATTAATGTGGAGGCTGGAAGGAGAAGAATTGGTGAGAAAGGTGTTATAGGCATTTTAGAATGTGTGTACTGTATTGGAAATCAATTTTGTTTAAGGATGGTTTGTATTGTTTTATGTATAAAGCTTCTAGTATTTATATATATTGTTTTGGCTTTGGTATTAATCATTAGGAATAGAATATCAGAAACTAGGTTTTGAATAGTTAAAATCGAGTTTCTGATATTCTATTCCTAATGCTTCACACCAAAGTCCAAACAATATATATACTATAAATAGACATCACACACACACACACACACACACACACACACACACACATACATTATATAATATATATATATGTATATATATATAAACACATATATCAACTAGAAGCATACGTGGATCCCTCAACAAAAACAACACACACACATCACACACACACACACACACACACACACACATATATATATATATATATATATATATATATATAGGTGTGTCATAAAAGTGCCGAATTTGAAGCTGTATTTACCAAGATAGAAATTAACAATAAATAGAACGTTAATTTTTTCAGAATACAGGGTGTGTCAAAAAGTTAAACAAATCTGGATATTTTCTGTCACACCCCATAATATATTATATATATATATATATATATTATATATATATATGTGTGTGTGAAGAGAGGAAGTAAATCATTATTACATATATATATATATATATTCATATATATATATATATATATATATATATATATATATATATTCATTGTCGCTATAACGAAGAACTGACTAGAAAGGCTTCTGAGGTCGTTATATCCTACGCACTAAATTAATGTTTCTTATGAAAATAGATCATGCCACGATAGATTCCTTTATAATATACCTACGGATTTGTTTTTGCGTTCTTTCCGAAGAAACTTTCCAATTGCATTGCCAACCGTAACTCTTTCGTTAATACAAATCATCCATTGCAATCGAATAATTCCGACCATGTGCTGCCGCGCATTTTCGATTAATTCTTCGCAATCTGCTTCGTAAGATCGAAGAATTTCATTATTACCGCTGGATCGGTTTGTTGACATTATCGATTTTCGAGTTGTTCTGTTTCGGAAATGGTATTAACATCGTTTCCGTCCGGAACGCTGTCAACAGTGAGTTTTGTCGGTTCAAGTGTGATTAGCTGACCCCTTAGACATCTGCTGACCATTGGTAACGTCCGCATCTTTCTACCCCCTTCGTTTTGTTGTCCGAATTAATTACGCTCTAACTGTCGGACCGGTGAGGACGGGCCATTGTTCGTGACCACTCGGGTCTTGTTAATACACTTTGCATTTAAGTCCAGGCTCATTAGCATTCTGCACATTTTCTGCAATGCGTTGTTCTCTTTCTCCCCGTCGATGCGCCAAGAATATGTTGTATTGTATTACGACTTGCTTATATCTCTCTCGTGATATCACGTCCACAGCTTATTAAACAAATACTTTCATTCGATTTCAAGATTACCTGTAGACAGAAACAGTAAATACGAAATGCATGTATAGAAATAGACAAAAGATTTTACAAATGGAAATATATTGGAAAGGATTTTGCCAAAAACATCTGGGGGAAAAGTATTTTACAATGTAAATTGGCGTTTGTTTGTTTTACGTCATATAATTGTCGGTGGGTCATCCAATGCCAACAAAGTTTTGAAATAAATTCATTCTTGATCGGTACTCAATTTTTTTAATAAAAAGTTAAGTTTCTGACTGCCATCCTTGGCCAGTTGTAAAGGACTTAAAGTAAGTAAGTAAGTAAGTAAGTCCTGAGCTATAGAATCCTTTGGTAAGTGAATAAGTCCTGAGTTATGTAATCCTACGTAGTGTCAAAGGTCCAGTGATTTAATCCTATGTTCCGTCGTCCACGAAGGTTCAAGTAGTTATGAATAGGTATGACCAGAACAGCCGGTATAAATATCAATATCAGCAGCAGAGTACTGCCAGTGATTGGCCAAGAATATGGTCACATGATTATCGCCGAGTCTATAAATAAGAGTGGTCATCTGGCACACACCTTATATATAAAAAATATTCTATTTAACGCATAGATGGGACGGACCATATATCATTTAGGAACCCCTTTTTGATCTCGATTAAGAAAGGACATGTTTTTCATTTACATCGTCAATACCCTGTTGTTTTAACAGACGATTCTTAGATTTAAAAAAATGATAAAACTAGCCCCTAACCTAACCCCTAACCCTAGCCCTAACCCTAACCCAAACCCTAACCTTACCCAAACAAACAACCGGATATTGACGGGTGGTAAATTAAAAACATACTTTTCTTAATCGAGATGAACTCCACCTTCCCCGAGCTTCACAACTGGAACTTCACCATCCGATAGAGTTTAACGACATACCCAGGACAATAATTTTACAATCTTTTACAATCCAGAACAATCTTATTCTAGGGAATTTTTAGCCAGAAGATACTTTAACACCTGACCTGGATTCAATGAGAGAGTTAGTCCACGGGATTGGACGAAGACAGTTGAGGCCGCGAGATTGGACGTACACATTCGGGTTGTAGGATTTAGCAGCGAACGGATCGTAGCGGGGTTTGGTGTCGCTGGCACGTAGAAAGTCGACTTAATATCTCGATCTTATCGACTGGACGAACAAAATTACTTATACCCGAAGAAAATTAATTAAGCCGAACTTAAAGTAACATATAATAAGACCTCCTCCTCTCTCAAAATAAGAAGCTGATTTAATAAATAAATTGAAGAAACGAAGAAGTTTGGTTATTATCATTTGCCATTGCGAAAAGCTTACTACGAAAGGATTCATGAAAGAACAAAAATGAAACAGTAAACAGCTGACTCGACCCCAAGATGAAAGCGATACACAAAGATAACCTGTTAATCTAAGTCAATTCGCCGTATAGGGATTGACCCTATATCTTTACGTGCATGTGGAATTGATAAATTAATAATTAAGTTTTCTTAAACAACTAGTTTTACAATTGCATGTCATGAGTTAAGAAATATGTAAACAAAAGAGAATCGAATAAAAATTAGTTTGGAAATATTTTAGCAACAATAGAAACAATGGTTTAAATTCCTCTGCATTGTCATCGGAATGCCACAGGTAACAAAATCATTCGATATCTACGTCAATACAAAATCAGCTGATATTTGATAAATATTTTAACTTAATGATCACGTAGACAATTACAAAACAATTATAAAAAGGGACATTTTAGTCGAAAAGCTTCAGTTGGAGCGGAAGCTCTCCAACTCGACACAATGGGAAGAGGGCGCTGTCCGGAGACACAAAATGATACATCAGGTCTGTCTCTTTCGTTTCCTATTTTTCTCTCTCTCCTTCTTAATATGACACAAGTTTCAATCACAGACATTGTTTTAACAAAACTGCTACAATGTTGACACATCCCAACGAACAAATGTAAACAATACATACGCACTTTACTTACACAATTACGTACAAACACATACAGTCCGCACATCAATGAAAGAACAATTGACTATCACTATAGTATAGTATAGCAATTGTAAAATTATGGGTAATCAAGGACTATTTGCTCGTAAATTCCTACCATAAAATAAACTGAACCCCCATTTTATGTCCGTGTTTTTGCAATAAATGTTTTATTTTTCTTGCACCCGTTATGTTACAATACTAAATATATTTCCTTTATTTATTTTAATATTCACTTCAATGTGTTTTTTATTTTGTGAGAATGGTTAGTTTTAAAGTGGGGGTTCGTTTTTACACTTCAACTTTTTACTCGTAAATTCCTACGATAAAATGCCCAAGCATAATTTTATGGTAGGAATTTACGAGTAAAAAGTTGAATATTACTTTTTTATTGTGGTTATTTCTTTTTTTTTTTTTTTTTTTTGGCTTTGGTACTCTAAAATAAAAACGTCAGATTTTAATCATCGTCGACGAAAAAACAAAATTACGGTCATAAAAGGAGGATCCAATTTAGGCCTGAATTGTAAAACGAGCCCCCACTTTAAAACTAAACATTCTCACAAAATAAAAACTTTTAGAATATGCACATTGAAATGAATATTAAAATAAATAAAGAAAATATATTTTGTATTGTAAAATAACGGGTGCAAGAAAAATAAAAAATTTAATACAAAAACACAGACATAAAATGGGGGTTCAGTTTATTTTATGGTAGGAATTTACGAGCAAATAGTCCTTGATTATCAAATTATGTATACAAAGTTGTTTCTTTCACCAATTTTGTCTTCTTTTGTTTTCTACGGAAACTACATGTCCGTTGTCTCATAAATTTGAATTGTGGGATACAACACGCGGATCTTCTTCAACCACACAATCACCGGGTAAGCAAGGCCCCCACAGACGTAACGGTGCGCGTGGCTTTTAACATAATCGACCCTGCCACGGTAACGTGATACCTGCTGACCACGCAAAGAGGAAGAATCTCTGCTTTTGGGTTGAAGGCTGACTTGACATAATATCAAAATTACCAAAATATCTTCCGTAATTTACAATGTCAAAAGAAACAAAGAGGTAACTTATTTTAATTCATTTTAATTTTACATTGGCGCATGTAAGTGACGCAAGATCATTTGGAATGTTTCACTTTTAAAATTGGACAAATAAGAGATCTGCGACTAAGCGATACCAGATAATTTGTATTCTCTTTACATCTTGGACGACGTGGACGGAATCATTTTTAACCAAAGAGTGTTACTGCACGGAAGATTTAGAAACAGACGTATTAATATATAGATTTAAGATTATTATTATTTTCACTCTTTTTCTCTGATGGTATTTCACAGGAGGCTTATTATTATTTATTATTATTATTATTATTATTATTATTATTATTATTAATAGTAATAATAATAAGGTGATAATTTTCGTGATAACATAAAAAGCCTGAAGATAATCATAAAATTTCGAAAAAAAATTTTTTTTATTCATGACTAAATTTGTAAAGAAATAAAAATCAGGCCAGCGTGAATGGCGATAAAGTGTCATCTTCTCACCGATAAGACGCACTCAAAAAATCACGTGACACCGGTTGTTAGAGCGTAAGACGAGATAAGGAAATAAAATACATCATCATCTTTATATATATATATATATATATATATATATATATATATATATATATATATATATATTAGTTCTGTTCTTTAAAACTACTTGGGGCTGTTTTTTTTTATATCCGATATTATAATGTTATTTCGGAAAATAAAACATAAAATAAAATAGTAGAAATCGTTATGATAAAAATGAAAAGGTGAAAAATCTATTCAGAGTGGGTAAAAATGTTCTCGTCATACTTGTTTCTAAATATGGACGAAGGTTATGATTCTTTTGAGTGAGTTGAGTGCTCTTCACAGGATGCGTGAATATCTCTGGTCTAGAAAGCTTTTGATTCGGGCGTAAAAATCGTGTTTCAGACTATATCGAGTGTGCCGATTCGGTGATCCGATCTCTGAATTGTTCCAGCACGCTAAGATTTTGTATAATGTACAGAACATGCCACGGGTAGTCACGCAAAAATGTCTTCCCCCCCACTCCTTTACATCGAACTCATTTAGAAAAATGCCGCAGTAGAGTTATGGGCTTCAATACTCAAATAAAGAATATGTAACTCAGAGAACCATACTGTCGGCGAGGCTTAGCATACACTGTCTGCGTTCACTACAGAGGAGTAAGACCCCTAGAAACAATTGGTGTATTGAATATGTATATATACATATATATGAAAGTAAGTAAACAATGTGTTTATTTTTTATATGGCCTTTAGCCGACAATTTTTGGAGGATATGTGCTTAAATGAAGTCATACCTAATTTTGAAATTGATTAGTTAAATAATTAATGAATCTAGGTGGGCATATATATATATATATATATATATATATATATATATATATATAATGGCATGTTTTATTGAATAACACGGAGTACTTCTCCTTTATTATTTGAATTTGTGTCTTTTCCAGTCGTCTGGCGATCTTTTTGGTGTTTGGATCCAATTGAAATAGTATATTTCCCATACTGTTAGCCCGAGCGCTTTCGACTGTTTCGCCAGTCGTCATCATGGGGTATATGAGTTGGTTTTTAGTTCGTTTTTTAGGTTTTTTTTATTTATATTGTTTTTTGGGGTTTTTAAAAAATCTTTTGGGGGGATTTTTTTTTTTGGGGGGGGGTTGAAAAACGAACTAAAACCAACTCTATATACCACATGATGACGACTGAGGGAGCAGTCGAAAGCGCTCGGGCTAACAGTATGGGAAATATCCTATTTAGATTCAATCCAAACACCAAAAAGATCGCCAGACGACTGGAAAAGAGACAAATTCAAATAACGAAGAAGTACTTCGTATTATTCAATAACACATGCCTGAAAATAATTTGCTGCCAAAATACACAACATATACATATATATATATATGAGAAGTAAACAAACAAACAATGTGTTTGATATGGTTTTTAGCCGACATATATTATATATATATATATATATATATATATATATATATATTATGGAGTCTCTCGTTGATTTTCGACGCATGAGGGTTCACACACACAATGAACACCCACACAGTGATTTGTTTATAGTGGTGAAGGCTTGTGTTGGACCATCCACACTTTTTGGCACAGTCGATAGGAAAGAATTGGTGCATCAAGGGTTGCCACAAACCCAATCAACGACCGACTATATTATATATATATATATATATATATATATATATATATATATATTCACTTCCATTTTCATTTTACACACACACACACACACATATATATATATATATATATATATATATGTGTGTGTGTGTGGGGGGGTAAAATGAAAATGGAAGTGAATCCGACGGTATGTTGAAAAGAGAAATAAAGGAAAGAAAGTATAGAATGGAAAAAATAGGATAATTTAATTAATTTGACTTACACGTGTTTCAGTCAGGATTTTATCCATGTGTACATTATTCAATCTGTTATTATTTTTAAATAACAAAATGAAATGAAATAATAATAATAGAAAAAATGTAGAAATGTTCAAAGAAATATCGACCTTTCTCAGAGTAAATTCTTATCTTTTGAAATAAAATTCGTTGGAACGCGGAGAATCTTTGAAATGTTCGAAAAAAGAACTTTTTCAAAAATCACGTGAAGCGAGTGTTCAAACAGATGATGATGATAATGGTGATGATGATTTGCTATTCGTGGTGATTCCATTTTTAGCGGAGAGTATTTTTCAACAACTTTTCTCAGATAAAAATCCCGGTGATTTATTGATTGAAACAGAAAAACTTAATGACACTGGAAAGCGAGATTACCGCCTAAACTGAAAACAGTATTTCTAATATTGTTAAGGGCGTTACCCTGGGAATAACCGTGTCTTCACCCATGCCACAACCAGTGTGGATATTTTAATGCTTCAGTGAAGTCGGTAATCCCTTATTATTAGTTTTGTACCACTGCTGATATCTCGGCTAATCTAAAGGGTTATTAAAGTTCCCAAGTTTAAGTTGTTGGTTGGTGAGATGGTAATCCCCGATAATTCCAAACAATCTAGAATCTCCTCTCTTGATCGATAACGGAATCAATTTATTTGTAAATATAAGGATTCAATGGAATACGTTGGTGCAGTTGTTGTTCTAAGATAAAACAGAGTTTATGTGTCACAATCAAGACGGAGACATCTGGCGAGACGGTAAGCCCCTGAAATTAGTGAAACTTTTTATTTTAAACTATGCAATGGAAACTTTGCAATGGAAATACACGCAGATGTTATTAATGCACAGTCTTATTAAGTCTGGCGTTCGACTCGCCTCAAACTCAAGTTTGGCGTTCGACTCGCCTTAAACTCAAAGGCTGCCGTTCGAACTCGCCTCAAACACAAAGTCTGTCGTTCAACTCGTAAACACAAAATATCTGTCGTTCAACTCGCCTCAAACACACAAATCTGGCGTTCAACTCGCCTCAAACACAAAATCTGGCGTTCGACTCGCCTTAAACTCAAAATCTGGCATTCACCTCGCTCAAACACAAAGCCTGGCGTTCGAAACGCCTTAAAAGTCTGTCTTCGACTCGCCTTAAACTCAAAGTCTGGGCGTTCGACTCACCGCAACACAAAGCCTGGCATTCAACTCGCCTTAAACTCAATGTCTGGCGTTCGAATCGCCTCGAACACAAAGTCTGGCGTTCGAATCGCCTCAAACACAATTCTGGCGTTCGACTCGCCTTAAACTCAAAGTCTGGCGTTCGACTCGCCTCAAACACAAAATCTGGCGTTCAACTTGTCTCAAACACAAAATCTGGCGTTCAACTCGCCTCAAACACGAAGTCTGGCGTTTGAATCGCCTCAAACAGAAAGTATCACTGCCTTCTTTTCAAAATAGTTTCCTTTTTTTATTGAGCTAGCGGGTCACATATACAAATTACTGAGGTTCATAAAACGGCCCACCTCACCCCACCCATGCCTGGCAACGGAATGACTGATGGCGGCATCGACAGTACAGATTAAGCACCGAGACGCTTAGATTCAGATAAGTTTCAGACCCACTTAACGACAACAGTTCACATACATATGTAATAATATCTAATCTACATAAAGCGATGTTTTAAACAATGTGTGTTTAAACATGTGTTTTAAACAGGATGAAGATATCCTGGATGGCAAAACTAGGAAAATTAGCAGGACCTGTGGATACGCCATAATTTTCTCAGGTGACGATACCCATAAGAAATAAGAATTCGGTGGCTAAGCGATACCAGATAACCAAAATAGCTGTTATAAGTTACGGCTAGCAGCCTTTGAGTACGATGTCATGGAGGGTTAAGTGACACGTCTTGATCTCATCTTGATCTCATCTTGATCTCTTTTCCGGTGATACCGTGAGAATCGGTGGAAAAATGAGAAAGAAGGTCTTCCAGTTTTGATTTAAAAAGATTGAGTTTAGTTAGTATTGGCCAAGTCATGGAGAGAGCAAGTCGCGCTTAAGCGCTGCCATACTCAATCTTCGCAGTAAGTCTGGTGGGGATTTCGGAATAAAATATGATCTAAAGAAAATCGAAGTCTTGGGTTATTTATCCAAAAACTACCAATGACCCGGGGCTTCTGATAAAGAGAAATTCCCAATAGGAGACCAGACATGACATCCCCAAATGGAAAGTTCCTGACGCTACAAGAAGAACATCTAGAAGAACATAAGATACTAAAGACGATGATTATGTTGCATACCCTTTTCATTACTTCTGTACTTCTTCTGACGTCTTTTCTATCTTACGTCTTCTTCCAGGTCTCTTCTAACATCTCTTCTTCGTCTGGACTTCTCTTGGGGACTTCGTATTGGTGGTCGTTCGCACTTAACTCGGTTCTTCTCTTAAATCAGTCTTGTTACCAAGATATTCATTAATCACAAGACCGGGATATTTTCTGAAGCTTTTATTTCCTTAACTAACATTTCATGTAACTAAATATCTGACTAACATAGCGCGCGTATGCAGAGCGAGTTACAATTAAGGCAGCACATCTTCACTGCCTGACGTCCAACTGAAAACTGAGGACCAAACCAGGTCCCACGTGACTTCACGTATTTCGCGGGCTTCCTGTACTATTCCATGGAAAGTCCCGCCCGTGATATGAAAAGGGCCATCCCTCTAGAAATACAGGGGATTGACAATAACTTAATGCAACCGCATCGATTATGTAACAATTAGAAGCAGAATAAGAGAGAATACAACACGTTCTGGCTAGCAAGTACTGAACACAACAATGTTTTATTTTTTTTTAATTATCTGGCTCATCGTGAAAAGAAATTTGGTGGTCCCTGACCTAGATACAGTTAACATTGTCACTTTCCTCGGTTCACGTTCCCCATGCAGTCTACGGATTTACAACGTATGATCTATTTCAGCCGCACCCTGTACTTTTAGGTTAAACACTGTTTTTAAAGGTCATGTCAGAGAATGTGTGATTCTTCAGGCTATAAGGTTGGATTTTATTTCGTTTATCATTGCAGGTAACTGTGTTCAACCGGTCAGGGTCAACCAATTTTTCCCCTTTTCCTCTCCTTCGTTACAACCCTATAAATTATTTTCTTTTTCCTTCTCGTTATCGATGGCTTAACTTCTTTTCTTTCTTTCTCCATTTATATTATTTTCTTTTGTTTCTCTCTCTCCTCTGCCAGTCTTTCTATCGTGTATTTCCTTTCCTCTTTGTTTTCGCATGCTATACTGTATCTCTTTCTTTCTTTGCTCTTCAGGCTCTGTCGTGCTCTTTCTTTCTTCTGTCAGAGAGCGAGTTTCTTGTCTTTCTGTTTTCTGTAATTGTCCTTATCTCTTGTTGCTTTATTGATCTTCTTGCGTGTGTCTTTTCTGCATCAGTGGATGTTTCCTGCTTGCTGGCTTTCTTTCTGTAATTGCTTATTCTTCTTTATTTCTTCTTGTCATAGTCGTTCTTTCTTTCTTTTCCTTTCCTTTCTTTCTGTAATTGTCGTTATCTTCTTTCTTTCTTCTTTCTTTCTCTCTTTCCCGTTTCATTTCTTTCTGTCAGGGGTCTTTTTGTCTTCAGTGTGTTACTTTGCTTCTTTCAGTCATTTGTTCTTATTTATTTCTTTCTTTTTTCTTTTTTTCTTTCTTCTCATTTAATATTATTCCTTTTTTGCCCATTCATTTTCATCCATTTATATTATTTAAAGAAAATTTTCTCAATTTTACAATTCTTTCTTCCCAATTTTTCTTTCTTCTTTTTCTGTCGTTTTTATATTCTTCTTTCTTTCTTTTTTCTTTCTGTTTTCTTTCTTTTCTTATCTTTTCTTTCTTTTGCTAACTAATTTTCGTCTTATTTTCATTAACGTGATACCAACTTCTCCACTTTTTATTTTCTCCATCGTTTAAAAACTCTTTCTTCTTTCTTTCTTGTCTTGTCCTAGTTTTTCCTTTTCTTCTGTCTTTCTTTCTTTCTATCTATCTTATATCTATCCTATCTATCTATCTATCTTTCACAATACTGATTTTATATTCTTTCTTTTCTTATTTTTTTTTCATTGTATACTGAAAATACTTGAGCATCAGCTACCGAGCGCTCGCCTGGGTAGAGGGATTTTTAAACAAAGGGTACGTCCCTGCGCGATTTCACGTATTATCTCGTTTGTTTAGATCATGAGGTCCATTTAAATTCCCTAAGTAAAAAATAGACCTTCACAACATTGATGCCAGCTTACTTCTGCAAAAGAAAATGTTAATGTCTACTATGTAAAATATAAATGAAATAAAGAAAATCCATGCTGTATCGATAGTAAAATTTTATTTTTTTAATTATCCGCATGAAATGTCATCTAAATCTCTATATTTTTGTGGCTCAAACGCAAGCCCTGGATGATATTTAATTGGTGTATATATATTGATTTTGTCGTTAATTGTTTTTATTTTATTCGGAAGTTTCTCCGCGACATTAACAGATCAACTACCAACTGCCCTTTATATTATGTATAGAAGATTAATGTATTTCTTTCCTTCATATTTTTTTCATTCTGGTTATTATTCTTTCTTTACTTTTGCTTTTTTCTATCTCTTAATCCATTTCTTTTTTTTTTTTTTCTTCCTTCTTGGGTCTCTAGCTGTCTTCGGTTATTTTTTTCTGTCTGTTTTCTATTTGTTTCATATTCGACTGCGTTGTCTTGCTGTCTTTCTTGTCGTTTGTCGTTTTCCTTCTCTCCTTCACTAAATTGTTTCTTGCTTGTATTTTTCATTCCGAG
>CM042165.1:67921161-67943661 GCA_023376005.1 Doryteuthis pealeii
ATCGCGTTGATGAATACAATGATTAGAAAGAAAGAAAGAAAAAATTAAAGAAAGAAAGAAGAAAGGGAAGGAGAGAGAGTGTGTAATGAAAGAAAAGAAGAAAAAAGAATCATGTTGATGAATATAATGATTAGATCGAAAGAAAGAAAGACAGACAGAAAGAAGAATGAAGAAAGAAAAAAATGAAAGAATCACATTGATAAATACAGTGATAAAAAAGAAAGAAAGAAAAAGAAAAAAAGAAAGAAAGGAGAGGGAAAGGAGAGAGAGGGTCTAATGAAAGAAAAGGAAAAAATAACCCATGTTGATGAATACGAGGATTAGTTCGAAATAAAGAAAGATGAAAAAAGAAAGAAAGAAAGAATAGAGGAGGGAGGGTGTAAAGAAAGAAAATAAAAAGAAAGAAAGAAAGAATAAAATGAGAGGGAGGGTGTGAAGGAAGAAAGAAGAAAAAGAATCACGTTGTTGTATACAATGATTAGATATAAAGAAAGAAGGAAATAAAGAAAGAAAAAAGAGGAAAATGAGAATTACACAGAAAGAAAAGAAGAAAAAAAGGAATCAAGTTTGATGAATACAATGATTAGATCGAAAGAAAGAAAGAACGGAAGGGAGAGTGTGAAGAAGGAAAGAAGAAAAAGAAAATGTTGATGTATATAACGATTAGAAAGAAAGAAAGAAAGAAAGGAAAGAAGACGATGGATAGAGAAAAAGAAAAGAAAAAGAAAGAATCGCACTGATAAATGACAGCATGAAAGAGAGAAGAGAGAGAGAGAGAGAGAGAGAGAGAGGAGAGAGAGAGAGAGAGAGAGAGAGGAGGAGGAGATTGGCGATGGATAGAGAAAAAGAAGAAAGAAAGAAAAGAAAAGAAAGAAAGAGAAGAAAAAAGAGAAAGAAAGAAAGAAAGAATGGATAGAGAAAAATAAAGAAAGAAAGAAAGAGAAGAAAATGATAGAAGAAAAAAAGAAAAAGAAAGAAAGAAAGAGAGAGAGAGAGAGAGAGAGGGAGAGGGGAGGAGATTGGCGATGGATAGACAAAAAGAAAGAAAGAAAGAAAGAAAGAATCGCGCTGATGATGACAGCGATTAAAAAAGAAAGAAAGAAAGAAAGAAATAGATAGATAGATAGAGAAAGGAAAGAAAGAAAGAAAGAAAGAGAGAGAGAGAGAGAGAGAGAGAGAGAGAGAGGGGGGAGAGATTGGTGATGGATAGAAAAAAGAAAGAAAGAAAGAATCGCGCTGATGATGACAGCGATTAAAAAGAAAGAAAGAAAGAAAGCAAGCAAATGCACTTAACCTTGTTAAAATCACAGATTAAATCAGCAAGAAATGTTTTTCAAATTATAAATCCCAATGATTTAAACAAATGACAGAAATCACATAAGAGGCAAGAAAACTGATAATATAAATTATTAAATATAATAATAATAATAATAATAATAATAATAATAATAATAATAATGCATTAATAGACGCAAGATTTAACACTGAAAAGGAAATCATGAGAAAACAAAAGAGAAAACGAAAAAATACAAACGGGGAAGCGTAGAAGAACTACAAATAAAACACACGCTGCGAGAAAAGTGCGAGAGTATAATAGGATCTAATACAGCCGCACAGAAAACGAAAGAAACAAAAAAAAAAAAGAGAAAAGAAATAAAATAAAAAATACGACAAGAAATACGAACGCCTTATAACGACTTTAACAAGATATTTAAATAAGGAGATGAAGGAAATAAGAAAAAATAATAAAGAAAAACAAAAGTAAAAAAAAAGACGTGTAAAAATGTTCTCGGGTCAACATGAACGAATTCACAGCTCAAAATAAATAAACAAATACATTAATGAATGAAATAAAATAAAGTTAAGGACAATAGAACATTTGGGAAGAGGTTTGGGGATGTGGGTAGAGCTCAAAATAAAGAAATAAAATGATTGAATGAATAAAATAAAATAAAATAAAGTTAAGGACAATAGAAAGATTTTAGAAAATTTGGGAAGAGGACTGGGTGGGGTGGGTAATTAAATGTACCACAGTTAAAAACAAGCAAAGAGAAAGCAAAAAAAAAAAAAAAAGAAAAGGTATTTAATAGGTTTAAAAACGAGTAATCGAAAAAGCTCTAAGACAAAAAAGCAGTGGAGTGCATTCGAATGTCTTATCGATTTTACGAACCGTGATGACATAACACGTGAAAGAACGTGATCTCGTGTAAACGTGATTTGTGGAGGGTTAAACGATTGACACGTACAACAAATAAAACAGACAGTTTGAAGAGAGAGAGAGAGAGAGAGAGAGAGAGAGAGAGAGAGAGAGAGAGAGAGAGAGAGAGAGAGCAAAATAAATTTACAGCGAGAAGTCAAACAGAAATTGTTCACTCAGCTAAAATTGAACCTGGAGAAAATAAACATTTTCTTTTTTCGTTTTTTAAAGCCATATTTGTATTATCAAAGTTTAACTTCACTTCGAAAATAGGTGATGGCCAGAAAATGCGGATCAAGTGTCAGTAAGTATTCACAAAATAGCAAGGTTGGTTGGTTGGTTGGTTGGCTGGTTGGTTGTAGGCACGTGCTCTAATAATTAGAGTCGCAGGAAATGGACTCGTCGAGTCGAGTTCAAATCCTGGACGAAGCTACAGTTCACATAGCGCTAATACCCTTGAGAAAGGTATGAATCCAACTACTCTCTCTTCAGCTATGGGTAAATAGTAGAGCAAACTGGGCTCTTTAACCTTGATTAGGCAACCAGTCCAGGAGAAGGAAAATCTCTGAATTCAAACCTGTTAAACACCGCTGGGGTGGTTACTACTAGAATAGACTTAGTCCTAATTAGTGATCTATTTCACATGGTTGGTTGGCTGGCTGGTTGCCTTTTTTTTTTTCAGCAAATCAAACCTTATTGGGTTATTCTATGCCAAAGACGTTTTGATTTATTCATTCTTGATATGTATTACATTTTTTAAACTATTTAACCCATAGATAAGACCCAACGGATATAACACCCAGGTTGAATTGGGAGTAATGGCTATGAAAGGATGCCCCACATTCCCCAGATCTCCAAATTTGGAATCTCGCCATCAAATAGAGTTTAACGTCATACAGGACTCTAAGACCCTAAGCTACCTTCTTCTAGCATATATGAAAAAAAGGGTTAGGGCTTGGCTCCAGGGCAATAAGGTCGGGACAATCATATAGGTGCTAGGACTTGACTTGACCAGCTGATTGATCTGGCACCCCTGGTTGATATAGCCTAAGTAAGGGCTAAAGTGGGGTGTTGCATGTCATAGACAGCCACCAGGGTTCAGTCTTACAAATCAGTAATCCTTCAAATATTTTTCGCCGGTTTTAAGACAACGAGTCTGAACGGACCACTTTCTCTATTGATCGTAAATCAGTTTTCATCTATTGATGAACTGCGGTATTTCTATGTACATAGCCAACGCATGTTTGATGTATAGTTAAAACTGATGGGTCATTCATTTTATTAGCAAAGTCACTCGTGGTAGATTAGTTGACGTTAGAAACTTTAAAAGCAACATCTCCACACATCAGTAAGCCTTCAAATATATTTCGGTTTGAAGAGACTCTCTTCATTATTGATCTTATATAATCTTTTTTCATTTCTCAGGCTTTTTGAATTCCAGTTGCGCTATTACGTTCATTTTCGGACTAATACTCTTGGGAAAGGTATGAAACACCTAATGTTTTATATAAATAAGTACAGTCGTTTTTAGACGGTTATTGTAGAGATAGATTTTGAATTCAAGGTTGTTGAAATTCAAAACCCGAGACGGTTAGATGATTGACGCTCAGTGACATCAAGTTGACCCCAACTTCCTGCCGAAACGGTGGAATATAAGTTAGTTAGCTTAGTCAGTTAAGCCTGAAGCGTCAAAATGTAAACATCGCTGTGTGTCACATCCTGCTCGTGCGAGGGGTTGGTAAATATATATAGCCCTTCAATACCGTATATAAACGGGGCGAGAGACCGACAGACATATAGATAGATAAATGATAGTCATACTTATTATATTTTGCTTACTGGTTCTAACTCGGCCGTCATCTTTTTCAGCCTGACTTCTCTTCTGGCCTTTCTGTTAAGGGTTGGTTTTCTTTCTTGTTGGAATGGTCATTTCTTGTTTTTGATAATCAATTAACAAGACTTTGTTTGTTTTCTGGTAAAGCTTTTATTTCACAACCCAGCCCCTATTCAACCACCTCGGGGGAGTTGCAAACCCTGAGAGACCTCCTCTCCCATAGGGTGCCTGCTAGCACCTGAAACTAAAGCTATCCCACGCCTAATCGCGTCTACCGGAAGGTGAAGTCGGGTCATCATCATGCTAATCATAATCTAACAACTATGGAAATTTCTCCACCTCCGATTTTAAATCTAACAGACCCCCATTCAAATATTCTAACTACAGGTACATACATAAATCATAAGCTACTTATGAAATTATCTAACATAAAAAAGACCAATTAGAAGAAGATATTAAGATAGCAACAGATTACAGAACACAAGAACAAAGAAAGTGAGGTACCAGCCAGCTACCTCAATAAGTAAGTAGAACGATCTTGATATGAGGGTATAACCAGATGCTCTTATACACTTAATAGAAAAAAAAACCTCTCTACGTATATATACCCAATTCAAAGGGGAATATAATACTAATCCTCCAGCTGTGAGTTAAATAGCACTAATACTGTTCTTCTACAAGGTTGACTTTGGCATTGTTTGTTTGTTTTGTTTTACAGCATATCAACCTCGGTGGGTTATTCAATACCGGGAATGTTTTGAAAGATTCGTAGAGATAGTTTGGTAGAATATTTTTTAAACTCTCATTATTTCTTTATAAACAATATTTTCTATTCAACCCATAGATGTGGCCCTAACAGGTACTATAACCCTGGGTCAGAGTTGACCTGAGAGAACTGGTGGTGAAGGGGTACTCCATATTCCCCAAACCCACAGAACTGGAAACTCACCATCATATATTTTAACATCATACACTGGTATTAAAGACCCAGCCACCGTTCATATTGTTCAATATGTAAAAAATATAATAATCTTGATTTGACTCTCTCTCATACTTTTTTCTTCCCTTCTTTTCATTATGTTCGATTGAAACAGATTAGCGCTATCACCCTCTCTCTCTATCTTTATCCTACTTTCTTTCTTTCCTTCTTTTCTGTGTAGCATGTCCTTTTCTTACCTTCTTTCTTTATAATACAAACGGAATGGACGCTTATGTGACGACACTCATAAAAATATGATAAAAAGGGTTGGGACATTCCATAAGGGCAATAGGGTTGGGACAATCATATAGGTGTTAAGGCTTGACGTGACCAGCCGATTGATCAGAGGGGCCCCTCCGACCGCCCGTTAGTCTAAGTAAGGGCCAAAGTGGATTGATGTATGTCATGCTGCTCTACCACCTGGATTCCATCCTTAAGCACTTGAAGAGAACAATAGTAAGATAGATAGATAAATATAGATAGTCATGTACTCACTAAGATAGATAGATAGATAGATAGATATGTACTGGCTAAGTAAAAAAAGTAAGTAAAGTCGTCGGGTGGCTTAAAGTCGGTATCATCCAGATAGCAATGGGGTTTATCCCCTTTTCACTAGCGCTAGACAAAGGAGTCTTGGAGTCTGAGGTGGCGCTCCACACCTACCATCATCTCCTTGCTTACCGCACAGATCCCTGTGCTACTCATACGCTGTGTTGGCGAGAGCCGATATCGAGCCTGGAACCTTGTGATTTCTAGTTGAATTCTCTACCCACTGAGCTAAACCGGCCATATATGTACGGACTAATATAGATAGATAGATAGATAGATAGATCATTGCTTTCTGGGGAATTGACAACTATTTCAATAACGAATTCGATTTTTCGGCTTATATTGGCACGAAATTTCCGCAATAAACAGTTAATTTCACAGTTGTCAGAACGTCAAACTAGTTGATTTTTACTAGCGTTTTGAATGCTCATGAAATACGGACAAATATAGAATTGACTGAAAGATGGGCGACTGATGAGACATCACTGAAAAGTATGGCATATAATTAAAAAAAACCTTTTTCGGACCATATGAACTTTAGGTACACCTTTTTGATCTCGATTAAGAAAGGACAAGTTTTTCATTTACATCGTCAATATCGGGTTGTTTTAACAACTACTTTTAGATTTTTTTTTTAATTATAAAATTGACCCCTAACCCTAACCCTAACACCAAATCCTAACTCCTAACAAACAACCGGACATTGACGGTGTAAATGAAAAACATGTCCTTTCTTAATCGAGATCAAAATGTGTGCCTAAAGGTCATATGGTCCCAAATTTTAAATAATTCATCTGATAGTTCGCAAAAATGTCCTCTTAAATTATTATTCTCATCATATTTTCTGAAATCCTAAAATTAATCTGAGAATTCGGTACGCTATTCCTGTGTTTGAGTATTTAATTCATATATATTATATCAAGTAAGTAATAATATTACCTTATGAAGAAACTAGAAGTGGCTACCTAGCGTTGCCTGGGTAGATGAGAGAAGATAATAAAAGTTAGTCTCGCAGATCCATTGAGTGTTTTTATATTAATTGTTTTATGTTTTATTCACGAACGCAACCAAATGACTTTCCATTCTCTTACTATGTAAATCCTAATTTATAAATAAATATAGTATATTATTATATATCCTAATCTTTAAATATAATATAATATGATATAATATAATATATATATATATATATATATATATATATATGAAGACATTTGAAAAACGAAGGGTTCCATAAATAAGATGAATTTATTCCTCGATGTTTAACTGTTTCGGTTTATTTACACCTTCCTCAGGATTGATTAATTACATCCATTAATTTCTTCATCCCATAATCAATCCCGAGGAAGGTTTAAATAAACCGAAACGTTTAAGCGTCGATAAATAAATTCAACTTATTTTTGGAACACTTCTTTTCTCAATTTTTTCATATTGTCGGATTTATTTCCATATTTACTCCCCTATATATATGTATATATAAAGATATAAATAATATTTGAATTATTTTTGCACTAAAAGTAAGTCCTGCTGATAGTGAATGTATATATTATATATATATATATATATATATATAATATATATTATATATATGTGTGTGTGTGTGTGTGTGTGTGTAAAATGAAACTGGAAGTGAATCCGACGGTATGTTGAAAAAATAAACAAAGGAAAGAAAGTATAGAATGGATAAAATAGGATATTTTAATTAATTTTACTTTGGTTATTTAGAAATAATAATAGTTTGAATAATGTACACATGGATAAACTCCTGACCGAAACACGTGTAAGTAAAATTGATTAAAATATCCTATTTTATCCATTCTATACTTTATTTCCTTTATCTATTTTTTCAACATATATATATATATTATATATATATATATATATATATATATATATATATATAATATTCTATCATTAATTGTTTTATTTTCGTAGTTTCATCTGGACATACATACATACACACAACCGCCACTTATATATGTTTAGAGGATACATTTCTTTTAGGAATTTATATACGATGAATCAAAATGAATAACAGTACATACACACAAATTAAAATGTGTTGAATAATGACTATATGGATTGAATACAATTTAAATGCATTGAGTACAAATATACATTGGGATCAAAAATTCATGTGTTGAATAAAATACTTTGAACCAAAGGTTGCTATTCATCAAAGTACATATAATTTGAATGAAATTTGTCTAAAAGTACACATACTTTGAAAAAAAAAGTATGCTATTATTAAAAAAGTACATATACGTTGAATAATATAACTTTTAATAATAAAAGTACACATGATTTGAATAAAAATATGCTATTAATAAAAGTACAGATGCGTTGAATAAATGTATGTATACGTTAAATAAAATAACTTTTCATAATAAAAGTACACATGCTTAGAATAAAAGTACGTATGTTTTGAACAAGTATGCTATGAATCAAAGTACATATGCGTTGAATTGAAGTACATGTAAATTGAAGGAAATAACTAGTGTTGTGTAAAAGTACACATGCTTTGAAATTAAGTATGTGTTCTATGAACAGAAAATCGAAGTACATATGCGTTGAATAGAAAATCAATGTTCATATGCGTTGAATAAAACTG
Source organism: Doryteuthis pealeii (assembly GCA_023376005.1). NCBI lineage: Eukaryota > Metazoa > Mollusca > Cephalopoda > Myopsida > Loliginidae > Doryteuthis > Doryteuthis pealeii. Next base: position 67,929,332 of record CM042165.1, read on the forward strand.
AAGAAAAAATTGAATGAAATAATATATAGTTATTTACTAAGCTTAGCTTAGGTGTGGCACAAGGCCAGAAGTATGGAGCGCCTATTGAAAATCGAACTCCGTAACAACGTTCTGCGAATAAAAAAGAAATATAAAAAGAAAAATTATGGCAGAATGAAAAAAGGAAGGGAAGAAAAAAGGATTAAAAACAAAAATTGAAAGAGAAAAAAAGAAAAAGAAAAAGAAGAAAAAGGGAAGAAAAAATAATAAAAAACAAAATTGAAGGAAAAGAAAAAGAAAAATTGAAAATAGAAAAATTGAATAGAAAAAGGAAGAATTGAGAGAAAAAGAGTTAAAAAAAGAATAAGTAAAAAAGAATAAATAGATAAGAATAAGAAAAAAAATGAGAGAATAATTATTTACTAAGCTTAGTCTAGTTGTGGCACTAACAATGGTTTGCGATTTAGCTTGTTAACGATTACACCACATACTGCTTCTTCAAGTATAATAGTGCCAACCATACACATTGAAATACACACACACACACACACACACACACACACACACACACACACACACACAAAATTCTATTTTTTTAAAACAATTTTATAAACAATTTTTTTAAACCCATAGATGTGACACTAACATGTACTACCACTCCGGGTTAGAGTGGACTTGGGAGCAATGGGTCCTCCACCTTCCCCAGACCTCCAAAACTGGAACCTCACCATCAGATAGAGTTTAATATCATTCCCAGTACATGAAGACCCACAGCCACCGCCTTCTAGCACATATATGATAAAATAGGTTGGGGTTTTCCATAAGGACAATAGGGTCGGGGCAATCATATAGGTGCTAAGGCTTGATGTGACCAGCCGATTGATTGAAGGGGGCATCTCTGAACTCCTGTCTAGCCTAACTAAGGGTCTAAGTGGAGTGTTGCATGTCATGGACTGCTCAGTTTCCAGTGTTCTCTTCAGCCCCATGAAAGGGTGTTTGAGAGGCAAACATTATTCTAGTGATGAGGAAGTGAAATCTGTAATGAAGAAGTGGCTCTAAGAACAGTCAACAGAATTCTACAGGGCAGGGATACATGCTCTCATTCGAAGGTGGAACATTGCCATTGAGAGAAACGATGTCACCTTAATCAGTGTTAAACGCTTCATATACAACAATCCAATCAAAGGTACTGTAAAGTCTGTTGAGTGACCTATTAGAATTCTGATTTCATTCATATTATTTTCAATTATGTTTTTCTTAAATATTTTCTCTCTACGTATCTATCTGTCTATCTTTTCAATCAATTTTTCGTAGCTCGTTTCTCACTATGTACGTAAGGATTTTTAGATCTTTTTCTCTAATCTACTAAATAAACAGAATACTATCATATCCAGACAGTTCAACAAAAACGCGCCATCGCATGTAACTATTTCACGCATCTTGGATAACTTTGAGGAGCATGGAAGCATCCCGTGAATGAGAAAGGTCCATTCTGAACGAAATAGATCATCAACAAGCCCCAAAGCACTAACAATGGTTTGCGATCTAGCTTGCTAACCATTACACTACATGAGGTGCCCACGTGTGTAGCATATAAGTACACATCTCTATTAATAATGGAGATTAGCTTCCGGTTTTTGTCTGTAACAAAAACTACGCCACTGCTTGCGTCACATTACCCAAAATCGTCATAACATAGAATAAATACACTCAAAATTTGAACATGCAACATTAGACAGTCCCCATTGTTTTTTAAACAAGTTTTAATAAATACATCACTGGTATTATATATCTATATATAGTTTGTTTTATTCTAATACATATTTAAAGTTTACATTTCAAATTGTTTTATTTTTTAATCATTTAATGAATTTGATGATTTTACTTACTTAGGGTAAAAACTCGCTGACATTAAATTTTTAACTCCCACCCCTCAGGCAATATGTTTCAAAAATCTACTTTACATCGCCGGAGGGTGTTTTTTTTATTTTGCTAGTGCTTTGAATAAATGTATGTATGCTTTGAACGAGTGTGTTTTTATAGAAGGGGGGTGTATACGGGGCGAAATAGATATTCGAATAAAACACCCTTCGTCTTCGTCTAGCAGCTGGAAAATGCGTCGTCGTAGTCAAAATAATCTTTAGCAGTTCAAAATCGCATTTCCTATTTAGGTTTGTTTCTGTTGGACTAAAATCCATTTCTTTACTGGGTCGTTCGCAAAGCGCTTCGTCGTCGACTGCTTTTGCTGCTGCTGACTGCCCAGCGCTCGACTCACTTGTTATTTATGGACATATTTACCCAAACATCCGGGCATGTCAGTCGAACCTCGCGTCCGTCCAGTGCCCAAATCGCATTTGTTTCTGCATGCGGGAGGACGCGATGTAAGAAAGAAAGACAGAAAGACAAGAAGAAGAAGAAGAAGAAGAAGAAGAAGAAATAATTAAGTCTAAACGATGTAAGAAAGAAAGAAAGAAAGAAAGATAGAAGAAGAAGAAGAAGAAGAAGAAGAAGAAGAAGAGAAAGAAGAAATAATTAAGTCTAAACGATGTAAGAAAGAAAGAAAGAAGAAAGAAAGAAGAAGAAGAAGAAGAAGAAGAAGAAAAAGAAGAAAAGAGAAAAAGAAGAGAAGAAGAAAGAAAAGAAGAAGAAAGAAGAAGAAAGAAGAAGAAGAAGAAGATGAAGAGAAGAAGAGAGAAAAGAAAGAAAGAAAAGAAGAAGAAGAAGAAGAAGAAGAAGAAGAAGAAGAAAGAAGAAGAAGAAGAGAAGAAGAAAGACAAGAAGAAGAAGAAGAAGAAGAAGAAGAAGAAGAAGAAGAAGAAGAAGAAGAAGATCGAACATTTTGATGAGAATTTAATTCTTGAATATTTGATGGAATTCTGATTTTTATTCTTATTTTATTTATATTTTTTTTTTTTTCTTTCTTTTTTTCAGTGCCAATTGAAGAAAAAAACGAAGAGTTTTTGGCCTTGACGAATCGATTGTTGATCCACTTGTAAAACTCAGCCGATTAGTCAACTAATTCCTCAGTAAGAAGATTTAATCGCTGATCGAACGAAGAAATTATAAAACTTTAATTAGATTCTTTAGAATTTATTCGTCAATAATCAGAAATTTGTCATCAACAAAACAAAAACAAAAGATGACTTGAAAAATACGGAAAAATTATTAAGTACATTTTGAAATCAGTTCATTATATGAAGAGATATTTACTCTCACTCACTCACTCACTCACTTACTCACTCCCACTCTCTCTCTTTCTCTCTCTCTCTCCCTCTCTCTCTCTCTCTCTCTCTCTATCTATCTATATATATATTATCTATCTATCTCACTCTTTCTGTCTTCTTTCCCACTTGCTTTTCACTCCTACTCTTTTCTCTCCCCCCCCCCTCTTTTACATTTTGAAATTAGTTCATTATACGAAGAGATATTTACACTCACTCACTCACTCACTCTCTCTCTCTCTCTCTCTCTCTCTCTCTCTATCTATCTATCTATCTATCTCTTTCTCTTTTCTTTCCACTTGCTTTTCACCCCCTTCTTTTACATTTTGAAATTAGTTCATTATACGAAGAGATATTTTCTTTCACTCTTTCCCCCCTCTCTCACTCTCTCTCCCATTCAAATTCCTTCTCTGTCTCTTTCTTTCTCCCATTCAAATTACTCTCTCTCTCTCTCTCTCTCTTCTCTCTCTCTCTCTCTCATTCTCTCCCTTTAATTTTTCTTTCTCTCGATTACTTTTTATTTTTTTCTCTCTTCCCTTTATTTTCCCTTTTCCTTTCTCTCTCTTCTCTCTCTCTCTCTCTCTCTCTCTCTCTCTTTTCTCTCCCTTTTCTCTCTTCTCTCTCCTCTCTCTCTCTCTCTCTCTCTCTCTCCTATCTTTATTCCTCTTTATTTCTTTTTCTCTTCGGTTACTTTCTCTTTTACCTCCCTTTTTTCTCCCTTCTCCTTTTCACTGCCCCCCTCTCTCTCTCTCTCTCTTCTATCTATCTATCTATCTATCTGTTTTCTATCCTTTTTTTCTTTACTACCACTCTCTTTCTCCCTTTTTTCTTTTTTTCCCCTCTCTCTCTACTCTCTCTACCAATAATCCGCCCTTCGGAATCAGGCCGTTAATTTAACATCACTGGACCGGTGTTAAATTAACGGCATGATCCCAGAGGGCATACCCACCAGGCGATACCTGTCCCCTTGATTTAAACGGGCAGGACTGGGCCTTGGTTGTGGTAGTTTTAGGAACAAACTCAAGGCATATATTGTTGTGATCAGATTTTATTAAGTTTTAAACACCAGACCTTAAGCCACACGTGGCTGAGCACTTGCTAGACACATCCTTAACATTATAGATTCCAGCTGTCGACTGCTAACTAAGTCTTCTCTGTCTATCCCCACCGTTTCCCAGTAGCAGAAACGCAGGGATTAGACTAAGGCCATTAAATGTCATTCAATCTAACGGACCAGATTTGAATTCAACAATACCTGAATTTAAAGCTATTTCCACATTAACCGTCCAATATCGACGGCACGCCCATCAATATATAACTGTATGTTGTGTTGGCATCCTTCTGTCTACGGGAAACGATGGAATAGTGTCCATATATATAATATATATATATATATATATATATATATATATACATATATTTTTGGAACTACCGTGCCTGGTCGGGTTCATATGAAGAATCAGCTGTTTCCCAAGCAACAAACCCCCTCTCCACATAGCCGCTGTGATTCAAAGGAAAGGTAAGGAACCAAGGAGTTGCTGGGTAGCGATGGATTCAGCATCGCACAACCTTTGGGACACCGGCTTCTGATTTATTTCGGGTTTTCCCCCTTAGCCTTTCCTTGGGATTGGTTAAACTGCTAGGCAGCGGAGGTTTTGTGTCGGACTTTTCCTTGACTTAGATGGGTTGCCGACCAAGGCTAAGGAGCCCCTTCTAAATCATTTTGGAATTCATGTGAGTAGTAAGTACCCCATTCCTACTACGGTCGGTGTTCCTGAAAATGAAGGTGATGGACTGAAAACATACATGTCGGCCATTTTCTAAAACAGAACCTGTAGCCCTGATTTTTAAACCATTTTCTGTCGACAAGCCAAACTAGTATCAAGGCTACCATCTCAAAGATTTCCATTTTTGCTTTAGCGGTGGAAAAAATCCGCTACCAGCCTGAGAGTGAACGATAAGACTTTCGGTAATTAATTTACTTACTTGTATCTCTGGAGTTTATTCCTTGTTGGCTCTTACGGTCAATAAGCAAGAGTGATAAGACGAATGCATTATCGAACGTATTGCTTTAATCGAATTAGACACAGCTTATTTTTTTCAATCGGCCATTCTTATCCTCTCGTATCAGTGTGTCTCTTGTGTGTCTTGCTCGTGGCGCACAACGAAGTGCAAGACGTTGGCGACTTGGCACGCATGATTGTCTAATTCAATTTTACCGCCATAGACAAAAATCTTCATTTCTTCCAAACAAAGCATTTGCATACTAACACCTGGTAACAATGCACAAAGATTTATTGAACAAAAAAAAAAAAAAAAAAAAAAAAGAAACCATTATTAATACTTAGGGGTATCAAAAGTATTTTCGTTTTTACATATTTAGCAACACGAGTAGGATGTGACATGAGGTTAATTTCTTAAGTTTAACAAATTTAACAGGATGTGGTAATTCCATGTCAAATCATCCAGGCCATGCCACCCGACCGCTTAAAATTTTTCTGAAAATTTTTCTAGTTGTGGACTATGTTCACGTTAGACAATCTCCAAAATTTCAGTTTCCAATTCCAAAAATCGGTGGAGTTATGTCAACTTATAGCACTCCAAATTTGGTAGGGTTGGCGAAAAATCGCGACTTTTTGTAATATATTTCTGTCTGTAAAATGAGTTCTAGAGCTTTCCTACTACTAAAATTTCAGCTTCCAATTCCAAAAATCGGTGGGGTTATGTCAACTTATAGTACTCCAAATTTGGTAGGGTTGGCGAAAAATGGCGACTTTTTGTAACCTATTTTTATCTGTAAAATAAGTTCTAGAGCTTTCCTACTACTAAAATCGTTTTGTTTTTTTTCTGGATGACTTGACATGGAATTACCCGATGGCCAACACAGGTAGCAATGCAGGAAGACTTATTTAACAAAAATAAAAAAAAAAACCCTTATTAATATTGATGGGTATCAAAAGTATTATCGTTTTTACATTTCCCCCAATCCCTCTGCACGAGAAGGATGTGACACAATGTGAATTTCTAAAGAGTTTAACGTTTAACAGGATAGCTAACACTGGTAACAATGCACAACGACTTATTTAAGAAGAATAAAAAAAGAAACCCTTTGTAGCGAGATCGAACGGCAAAACTCACAAACCCGTGATGAGCCAACAACGGTCCGTCGGTCGAAGAGACAGTGGTATGTTGTACGTGTGGGACGGAAGCAGAAATGTGACGAGTCCGACTAGTGGTGAAATCGTGAGTGTCCTTGAGGCCGCGATTTGTAGTGGCAAGTCTCGTAGCTGGTGAGACGAGAGTTGTGACGTGTCTCGGCCAGACCGAGTATAAAAGGAGACGGTTGACAGTGGCGAAGAGGAAAAACATGACGGACTCAGTTTGTCCAAATTTCGTCTCAAGAGATACGGTGGCTTTGGTAGAATCAGAATTACATTTCGTTTGCTTACCTTTATTAATATTAATATTAATACTAATGGGTATGAAAAGTATTTTGGGTTTTTACATATCACCAATCCCTCTGCACAAGAAGGATGTGACACAAGGTCAATTTCTTAAGCTGAGTCTAACAGGTTTAACAGGATGGCCAACACAGGTAACAATGCAAAAAGACTTTAAAAAATCAAAACCTTATTAATACGAATGGTATCAAAAGTATTTTCCTTTCTACATATTTACCAACCCTTCTACACGAGAAGGATGTGACACATTATTCTTCAAAACATTGTCTTCATTTGAGGAAATAGATTTCAATCTTCAGACCATATGACCTTTAGGCACCCCTATTCAATATTAATATAAATAACATAAATTAAAGCTGTTCCATATAATTCAACATTTGAATCATTTCTGTTTTGACAATTTAAATAAACTATGAAATTAATTCAAAAGTATTATTACTTTAAATGGTCAAAATAATTTGCGATATTTGTAATTAGTTTTAAATTTTTTTTTTTTTTTTTACTATCGCCCTTTTTCGGTGACAAGAAGTTAACTAAAAAGTTTCCACATAAATAATTACCTACGATTTTGTGTTAAATTTATGGGGCCATATTACCTTTAGGTACCTCTTTTTGATCTCGATTAAGAAAGGACATGTTTTTCATTTACACCGTCAATGCTCGGTTGTTTTAACAGACGATTTTTAGATTTTTTTTTAATTATAAAACTAACCCTAACCCCTAACCCTAACCCCTAAGAAACAACCGGATATTGACGGTGTAAATAAAAAACATATCCTTTCTTAATCGAGATCCAAAAGGGGTGCCTAAGGGTAAAATGGTCCCAATCTTTTAAAATGTTTAATTATTAATTAAAAAGGGCATATCAGAAGTGTCGGTGGTGATGGGGCATATTTTCAATTTGAATTCTAATTATATTTCATTCATTTCGTTTAAAATGTCAATCTATTCTATTTTAAATATTGAAATTGTTAAATTTTGTAACCAATTGCTAGGATAAATTTTGCGAAACGAGGATTTATTCTTCCTTTTAGCAGACGATATATGGTGCTATTTCTTCAAACAATGGTCCAAATAAGAGATCTAAGTTTTGATATCAGTATTTATTATACCAATATACAACATTTGCTGTTTGAGAAAATTTGATATTTAAAAGAAAGTGAAAAATCAAGCTACTCTAACGTGCATTGGTGACAGATTGATTGATTGACTGATTGATTTTAACGGCATGTAAACCCATCCAGGGTTATCTTATGCCAAGCGGTAGGTTGTGAGGGATGGTCAAATGTATCGTTATGTCTTTTTTTCAAGGATTTGATTTTTGAATTTGACAGTAGTTTTGTTACATAATCATTGGATACCTAATGATTATGACAATAGTGTAGAAATCATATTAGTGCAGCTGATGGCCTTGAGAGTGAGCGACAATGCTTGACCTCACTCTGACCTTGCCTTGCGTTCTGCGGATGGAACGTGAGAACCGGAAGGCAATAGAAAGCCCCTCTCCGGTTGAAGGGTAAGCAACTCAGTCAGTCAGTTAGAGTTAGAACTTAGAAGCGAAGCTAGCAAGATGTGAGTCTCACTGCGCAGATGTCTGGTCTGGGGGATCTACGAATAAAGTAACATAATCGTAAATCGAAGTCTTGTGGTTATTACTAAAAGCTAACAATGACACAGGGCTTCTGATAAGGAATGATCCCCAACCGAAACCAGACCCGGAATCCTCAATAGAAGACCAGACGAGACCTTAGAAGATATATCAGACCAAGATAGATGATAGACGGCCAAAAGAACAGACGACAGAGTAAGACGTAAGAAAGTTTATAACATATAGATATTTAGTGACGGTAAACAGTTTGTTTGCAGTTGTTTGTTGCTAAATGTGTTGTATACCCTTTCTTCACTACTTCTTACTTGTTTCTATATGTTGGACATCTATTCTTCTATTCTGGCCGGCTGCTATTCTGATCGTCTTTGATATTTCTTCTAGCCTAGCGTCTGGAGTTGACTTGGGGACTTCGGGTCTGGTCTTCTATTGCTATGTTCCTGCTGGCTGGTCGTCCTGGATTCATTTCTTAGTCTTGTTACCAAGACATTCATCAACCACAAGAACATATTACTTATACAAACTTTTATTTCCTTAACTATACATTTCATGTAACTAAATATCTGACTAACATAGCGCGCGTGAGTTCCAGTTTTAGGCAGAGAATAAAATGGCTGACCGCTCAGCCTGACGTCTAACTGAAAACTGGGGACTCTGAAAAAGGTCCCACGTGACTTCACGTATTTTGTCGGGCTTCTGTAATTTTCCATTGAAGGACCCGGCCATGGTATGAAAAGGGTCATCCCCTGGGAATTACAAGGGAGCGACAATAATCTTATGCAACCGCATAGATTATGTAACAAATTGATTGGAAATCAGTTTACGGAAGAAGTTTATAGGATAAAGTTTGTTATGAGCGATAGTTTGGTAGTTTGTTTTTTGTTATAAGTGATAGTTTGGTAGGTTGATTTTTTAACAAGATTTATTAAAAAAAACTCCTATTTACCCCATAGATGGGACCCTAACAGGTACTTCCACTCAGGTTCCGGATCTTGGAACAATGGTGCTAAAGGTGTGCTCCTCATTCTCCAGACCTCCAGAACTATCACTATCAGATAGAGTTTAATGTGATTCCCAGGACATGTAGACACTCAGCCACCGCCTTCTAGGAAATATATGATAAAAAGGATTGGGGCTTGCCATAAATACAATAGGGTTAGGACAGTCATTGAGGTGCTAGGGTTTGACATGGCGAGCCGATAGATCGAGGGGGCCTCTCCGACCGCCTGTCTAGCCTAAGTAAGGACCAAATTGGTGTGATGCATGTCTCCAGAATTCCTTATATACATCACCGGTCGCCACCCACGTCCAAAAGGTGGTCCCATTTGTTGCATACTTCTTTACCAGCCCTATATATCTATATGTTATACACCTTCTTACTTCTTCTTACTCTGGTCGTCTATTCTTCTGGCCGTCTATCATCTATTGTTGCATAGCGCGTCGTCACTGTACTAAATTGCAATAGTTTTATCTTCGTTGTAAGAGATGACAATAACACCAAAGTTATCCTCCAGAAGTTTATTGAAATAAATTCAAGCTTCTTAACTTCGAGAGAGAGGGTCAGTTTAATTAATATATTCAGTCTTTAGACTTTCGGTCCTTCGATTAAATTTCTGGGCGACAAGCTTTTTCAGTTGGTAAATATTAACGCTAGCTTTTCCGACACCAACTACACGAGGTCCCGCTCGGCCGACCACTGCCCCGATCACCTCACTCTCTCTCCGCGTGACTGCCTCCGGGACTCTGACCTGACCTGTCTGAAGCCCTCGGTTCTTTTATCTTCATAGCTACACCCACGCATTTTTATCTCTTGATCTTATAACGGGCAGTTGTAAAAACTTCTTTATTTAACAAAACCAGAAATTCATATTTCCCTTTGTACAATATATAACACTATCTTCTATCTTGGTCTGGTATATCTTCTAAGGTCTCGTCTGGTCTTCTATTGAGGATTCCGGGTCTGGTTTCTGTTGGGGATCACTCCTTATCAGAAGCCCTGTGTCATTGTTAGCTTTTAGTAATAACCACAAGACTTCGGGTTTACGATGATGTTACTTTATTCGTAGATCCCCCAGACCAGACATCTGCGCAGTGAGACTCACATCTTGCTAGCTTCGCTTCTAAGTTCTAACTCTAACTGACTGAGTTGCTTACCCTTCAAGCGGAAGGGGGCTTTCTATCAGGGTTCCGTTTCTTACGGTTCTCCCCAGAACGCAAGGTGAGAGTGAGGTCAAACGCCGTCACTCTCAAGGCCATCAGCTGTACTAATATGATTTCTACACTATTGTCATAATCATTAGGTATCTAATGATTATGTAACACCATTGAGGGAGTCTTACCCCTCTGCAGAGGTGCAGTCGGTGTATTCTAACGCCTCAGCCGACAGGGCGGGGCGGTGAAAGAGTTGGAGCTAATTGTATATAAGCGGATAATGCGTATAAATTGAATATCAAAATATCACAGTTTTTACCTGGCCGCATTTATATACCCTGTTTAAAATAAATGCATTTTTAATGCAACGTTCACACCTGTTCCTCTCGCCATGTTTATTGGACACGTTCAATTATTGATGAATCGAATCAAATCAAGCCAATCAATGGCCGTTACCCACTGAATCGATCGGCGTTGAACAAAATTTCTAATGGCGAATATAGACACGACATGATGACGTAATTATCGCGCGTCTCACTAATTCGAATGCTAATTTCATTTGATTTTCATCGGTCCTAATCAGCAGACGGAGAAATCGATCAGTCATCGATATTATTTATTCAAATGATGGTGAATTAATTCAGTTTGAAGTAACACGTATAAGTATGGAATTACCCGGCGATATTAACGCTAAGTATAAGATGTTGAAAACGAAGAGATAACTGCACAGAATTGTCTGTACGACATTATACAATTACGCATACTGGTATATATATATATATATATATATATATATATATAGTAAATGAAGAAAAAACTCTAAACTTGCTTCATTACAAAAATTTATTTCAACCGTATTAATACGGCATTTTCAGGTAATCACAAGAACAAATATATAAATATGTGTATATGTATACACACATATATATATATACAGACACACATGTTTTTATATGAATATTTGTGTATGTATGTGTGTGTTTATCAAGACTCTTACCTGAAGATGCCGTATTAATACGGTTGAAATAAATTATTGTAATGAAGCAAGTTTTTTTCTTCATTTAGAAGAGTTTTTCTTCATTTACTAAATATCTTACTCTGTCATTTTACTCACTGGTATTAGGCACATTGAGCTCTCCTTATGGTCTACCTGCATCAGCTTGGTTAAACCACACATGGAAAGATCCTAATTACGGAAAAAACTATATATATATATATATATATATATATATACCCAATGAACCAGTATACAATTACAGATACTTGCATATATACATGTGTGTAATATAGTGAAAAATTTGAAAAGACACAGGTTCAAATAAAATGAGCAATATTTATTCAGCCAACGATGCAGTGTTTCAATCTGTTTAGATCTTCTTCAGGGCTTTTGTTGATATAAGGAAAAGTATGCGAGTATGTGTAATTGTATACTGGTCTATTGTATATATATATATATATATATATATATATATATATATATATATATATATATATATATGTATATATATATATATATATATATATATATATATGTATATTAAAGGATTAAAACTGATACTACATCTTTCTCCTTCAAGGAATACTTCAAATATCAACAGACAATGATTAAGACTGATACTACATCTTTTTACTTCAACGAATACTTCAATGATCAACAAAAAATGATTAAAACTGATATTATTCTACTTCAACGAATACTTCAATGATCAACAGAAAATGATTAAAACTGATATTATATCTTTCTACATCAAGGTATACTTCAAATATCAACAGACAATGATTATAACTGATACTACATCTTTCTACTTCAACGAATACTTCAATGATAAACAGAAAATGATTAAAACTGATATTACATCTTTCTACATCAAGGTATACTTCAAGGATCAACAGACAAAAACTGCTACTTCAAATTTCTACTTCAAGGATCAAGAGAAAAGAATTAAAACTGATAGTACATCTTTGTATTTCAAGGATCAAGAGACAAGGATAAAAACTGATACTACATATTTATACTTTATTTGTGGTTCAAATTAGAATGGGTTTTAAAACAGTCAATCTTGGGGTCTTTCTAAAAGCGCAACCAAATTTAAGACACTAGTTTGCGCGTCATTACCACACGACGGGCACTAAATACTTGTTCATTTTATTTATATTGATACTCCTGTTCCTTATTTGCACGACCGTTATCATGTTGCAACGCCCTCTGGTTAAAAATGAGACCGTTCAAATCGTCCCAGATTAAATGCAAAATTGTAAATATTGTTATCTGGTGTTCTTTATCCACCGAATACTTATTTCTTATGAGTGTTGTTAATTCAGATAAATAACGGACCATTCCATTTTTATTCAAAAGAAAGAAAAGAAGGAAAAATACGTGATACAGAGAAAAAGTATAAAAAAGAAAAAGAGTAGGGGCAAGATAGAGAGAGGGGTGAGCTCGCGGAAGCAATAACGCTAATACAATAGCGGATCTAAGTGCCTAAAATGGTGACTAGAATCGTAACAAACAAAAGCATCAATATTATCATGAAATGTTACAGAGGTGTATTACCCTTTCCATAGTCGGAAAGACCCTCGCCAGAGTTGTACTTAGCCATTTTATCTAGCGCTGGGGAAAATGCCATCTTCTTGAGAGTTGATGAGACTTTCACGCTGGAACAAGAACAGTGGACGCGATCATTGCGGCAAGGTAGTTCCAGGAGAAGCGCCATTATTAAAACAGATAGTTCTATCCCGCCTCACCATTGAAGATCACACAAAGGGTCTCCGGAAGATAATAGTCATATTCAATTGCCCGGAACGATTTATTGCGATACTTTGGCAAGATTCATGACGGCATGACTGCTCGCGTGCAGAATGAAAGGGAAATGGCATAGCCATTCCCAGTGAATGCACTGGAACTGGTCTGGCGCGCTATCACCATTCAGCACACTCACACACACACACACACACACACACACACACACACACACACATACATACATACATATATATATATACATATATACATATACATATATACATATATATATATGTATAATACACATATACATATATATATGTAAGTAAGTAAAGTCGTCGGGGCGGCCTAAAGTCGGTATCAGCCAGTGAGCGAGGAAGTCTATCCCCTTTTCAATAGCGCTAGACCAAGGAGATTGTTTATGGATCTGAGGTGGAGAGCCACACCTACCATCAGCTCCTCATTTTACCGCACAGATCCCTGTGCTACTCATACGCTGAGTTGGTGAGGACCGGTATCGAACAGGAACCTTGTAGTTTCTAGCCGAGCTATATGCATATATACATATATATATGTATAATACACACATATATATATACACACATGTATACACACACACACATACACACATATATATTTATGTATGTATGACGGGACCATATTACCTTTAGGCACCCCTTTTTGATCTCGATTAAGAAAGGACATGTTTTTCATTTACACCGTCAATATCCGGTTGTTTGTTAGGGGTTAGGGCTAGGGTTAGGGTTAAAATTATAATTTTTTTAAATCTAAAAATCGTCTGTTAAAACAACCGGATATTGACGGTGTAAATGAAAAACATGTCCTTTCTTAATCGAGATCAAAAAGGGGTGCCTAAAGACCATATGATCCGTATGAATGTATAGAAATAGAAAAATGATATTAAATATTTTTGTTGAATTAAAAAAGAAGGAAAATTTAACCGTTTGATACGTTTGATTCCCTTTCTCAGTTTCTCTTTATTCTCTTCCCCCCTCTCTGTTTCTCTCTATATATTCTCTTCTCCCTCTCTGTTTGTCTTTATCTACCCTCTTCCCCCTCTCTGTTTCTCTCTATCTATTCTCTTTCCCCCTCTCTGTATCTATTCTCTTTCCCCTCTCTGTATCTATTCTCTTCTCCCCTCTCTGTTT
>CM042165.1:67948661-67956161 GCA_023376005.1 Doryteuthis pealeii
CAGCTAAGATAGGGGAAACTTGTTTATCTGTCTATTCATTCATCCTTCACTTTCGATGTTTCCTTCTTTTCATCAAACATTTTTCTTTCTCTTGAAATCCAACTTTAGTTGATCGGAGCATCGGTCTACATGAACCATCATTATATCTTCTTGATCGTCTAATCTTAAATCTTTTCTTTCTTTTTTCCTTTTTCGCATAAGCGAGGCCAAAATTGAAGAAAGCTATCATCGCCCCCCCCCCGTCTTTTCACTTTAGCTGTGTCGTCGGCGCTGAACCAGGAAAAACCAGCCCAAAAACTGAAATCATTCATCAATTGTCCAATTTTCTTCTCACAGTCCACACTGACCGTCAATTTGCTCTTTATATCCGGCCGAGCCACTTCCAAATAATTCACCCACCCCCCGCGCCCGCGCCATTTTGACAGACGGATAATGGTTCTCAATTGACAAGATCATTTAGAAGATCGGTTGTCGTAGTTCAGTGACACGATGCGTTCAGGTCCTTCTACTTCCGTCGAAGTTGAGGTTATTCTTTTATTCCAGACTAGAAGCAACTACCGGGCGTTGTCTGGGTAGAGGGGTTTAATAAAAAGTTAATCTCGCAGACCCATTGATTATTTTGGTCTTACATAATTGTAATATACATATGGCCTTTAGGCACCCCTTTTACGATCTCGATCTATAAGGACATGTTTTTTTATTTACACCGTCAAAATCCGGTTGTTTGTTAGGGATTAGGGTTAGGGGTTAGGGTTAGGGTTAGGGGTTAGTTCTATAAATTAAAAAAATCTAAAAATCGTCTGTTAACAAACAACCAGATTTTGACGGCGTAAATGAAAAACATGTTCTTATGAATCGAGATCGCTAAAGTGGTGCCTAAAGGTCATATGATCCCATAATTGATTTACGGTTTAATCACGAACGCAACCAATGACTTTCCCTTCTTTCACTATTCAAATCCTAATTTTTAGATATAATATAGTATAATATATTATGAATATATTCATTAAAATATAAATAAAATCTTCATTAATTTTGCTCTAAAAGCAAGCTCTGGTGATAGTGAATGTGTATACTTTGTCATTAATTGTTTTATTTTAGTAATTTCATCCGCACATACATATATATACATACACACAACTGCTCTTTATATATGAACTAGAAGCGGCTACCCGGCGTCACCTTTGTAGAAAAGGGTGAGTCAAAAACGTTAAGAAACCTGGGAATTAATATATATATATATATATATATATATATATATATATATATATATATATATATAATTTTATCAACCCTCTAAAATAATAGACTCTCCTAAATTGAAAATGCAATATATAAAATAACGAAAAAAATAACTAGCACCCTACAACCCCTGAAATCCCCTGATGACGACCGAGGAAACGGTTGAAAGCGCTAGGGTAAAGAATAAGGGACAATTCCTATACAACCTCGATCCTAAACTAAGAAAACTAACTCGACAACTAGAAAAACTTCAGATAAAGATCATGAAAAAGAAAGATTCCGTTGGTTTTAACAATACTTGCCTATATATATATATATATATATATATATATATATATAGATAGATAGATAGATAGATAGATAAAAGGGTATGGAAACACACAATGCTGTTAAAATGAAAATATTTTATATCATTTTCATAGCTAATATTGAACAATATTTCGATTTATAAAAAATCATCATCAGACCTTTTTTAAAATCCGGACTCATTGAGAGAGAAGCAGAAAATAATTTAAATTCAAACCGGAAGAATTGTTGTTCCAAAAAGCGTGTAAGCTATGCGATCGCTTCGTCATTTGCACATCCACTGCGCGTTTTTCCGCCAACGTTATGATTGTATATCTTCAGTGTAACAGTTTTTGAAAGAAAAAGACATATTTCAAATTCAAAAATAGAAAAAAATTCTCTCTTTCAGAAAAGAAGAGTTTAAGCCGTTCATGGTCGGTTAGTGACGGTTTTTTTTCAGAGAAGAATGTTTATTTAATTATTTAATATATATATATATATATATATATATATATATATATATATATATATATAATATTTGTTTTTTTAAATATAAATGTTTTCCATAAGCCACTACCCAGGTTTACGGTTATTTCACATCGTCAGGCTGCTAATAGATCTTTCTTGCTGTTATGTTTATGGACCGCAAATTACGTCGGTTGATTATTATGGACGCTCTTTATGTTTTCGATTATATTTTTTAATTTTTTAATTCCTGCATTTAAAAAAAAAGTGTCCACAATAATCAACCAGCGTAATTTGCGGTCCATAAACATAACAGCAAGAAAGATCTATTAGCAGCCTGACGATGGCGAAATAACCTAAAACCTGGGTAGTTGCTTATGGAAAACATTCATATTTAAAAAAATTCAACAAATAAATAAATTAAGCTCCTACAAAATTTGTGGTTGAGCACTGTGATTTCTTTGTTCCATCCAAAAATTAAAAAAATATCTATATATATATATATATATATATATATATATATATATATTTATATAATGGATAGAAGTAACCTACTCGAGTTTCATCGATTGATTCTTCAGGTTTACATTCGTTGAATTAATCGAGTTTTCGATTAATCTCAGTTGGTACAATACATGCCCGTTGGAATGGGACTTATCTTTTATAGACGAACGCTTGTTTATATTTTCAAAGATTCATCGTGAACCGTTTTTGTTTATTGGATTAAAAATTTGAATTAATTTGTGGGGATTATTTTTTCAATTACTATTTAATGAAAGGTAGATTATGGGGCGTAATTATATCGTAAGTACATTGTATTGAGCACTTTGTATTTGTTTTTTCTCAGTCTTAACCCCTGGATACTGTGCGCTTCCAACGATCGTACTCATACCCACCGGTAAGCTACTACTCATACATTAACATATATATATATATATACCTTGATAAATAAATCATAATAGATAAATTCGATTAAAGTTTATGGAACATAGTTTTACTTTTTTTGTCTTTAAAGGCTGATTTTGCTGATTATTCTAATTAGATGCAAAACTTTGTGGTTGTGGATTTTCTTAAGAAGATAATGCAATCTTGAATATTATTTTAAACGAGTCTTATATTTTAATGAAACGGTAGTCACTGTCAGAAAGTTCTGATTATACACATTAGCAATTTGAATTAGGTTTCAATATATGTAAAAAAGTATAATAATCTCGATTTAACTCTCTCTCTCTCTCTCTCTCTCTCTCTCTCTCTCTCTCTCTCTCTCCCAAGCTATTTCTCTCTTACTCTCTCTATTTTTTCTTTAATTCTTGCTTTTTTATTTTATTTTCCTTTTTTCTGATGTGTAGCATGCCTTTTACTTCCCTTTCTCTTCTCGCAATCTAAACAGAATGGTCCCTTATTTATCTGAGGTTATTCCTGGATGTTTTGAATGTTTCAAAGAATAGCAAGCCTCTCTGTCTCTCTCTCTCTCTCTCTCTCTCTCTCTCTATCTCTCTCTCTATCTCTTTCTCTCTCTCTCTCACACACACACACACGCGCACACTCTTTTCTGTCTTTCCTTCTTTTCATATGTTAATTATGTTCGATTGAAACAGATTAGCGTTAGCACTACCGCGTGCTCACCCGCTTTCTTTACCTTTCCCCTATTCTCTTTTTTTTATGTAAGTAAAAGTAAGTAAAGACAACGGGGCAGCCTAAAGTCGGTATCAGCCAGTCAGCGAGGGAGTCTATCTCCTTTTCAATAGCGCTAGACCAAGGAGATCGTTTTTTAGCATCTGAGGTGGAGTGCCACACCTACCATCAGCTCCTTGCTTTACCACACAGATCCCTGTGCTACTCATACGCTGAGTTGGCGGGGACCGGTATCGAACTAAGAACCTTGTGGTTTCTAGCCGAACGCTCTACCGACTGAGCTAACCCGGTCCCTCTTTTTATGTAGCTTGTCCTTTTTCTTACCTTTCTTTGCAATAAAAACGGAATTTACATTCTTGCATTTCATCTTGGATGATTTGGACAGTCTGATTTTTAACCAGAAGGTATTGAAACTGATAATGGTCGGAACTTTAAGGACGAAGCATATTCATATACAGATAGATAGGTACATAGTTAGATAGATAGATAGATAGATAGATAGAAATATGATAAATATGTTCATAAATAAATGTTAATAAATGAAGTCAGTTAAGGATACAGAACATATTTTAGTATTATTTGTATTATTCGGACTATTGTCCTCATCTTTATTGCTATTTGTACAACATTTCGGTCGATGTGCCCCCGGTCTTCTTCAGGTATTTCATGTCAGATTCGGGAGCCTTCTGGAACTCCGGTACCTTCTTTTCGAACTCGGGAACCTTCTTGTCATAATCGGAGGCCATTACGGAACTTTGAACCCAACCCTTTATTCAATCCATCGGGGTATCCTGTTCTCATTCCGCTAACCATAGCTGGGGTATAGGTGTTACGTTGTGTTAATTATTAATCTATGTTATTGTCGCCCTTAACCAGAGAAGGCTCCAGAGTCCGACAAGAAATATCTGAAGAAGGCCGGAGGGCACATCGGCCGAAACGTTGTATAGATAACAAATGAAGATGAGGACAATAGTCCGAATAATCTAAATGATGCTAATTATCAAGCCTCACCAAAAAAATTCAGAGAAATAGAACTTTTTTTTTTTCTTTAAAAGCTGATTTCGCAGTTTTTTCTAATTAGCGGCAAATTTTGTGGTTGAGGACTTTCTTCTGAAGATAATGCGATCTTTTTTTTTATTTCAAAAATTTTAGTCGAGTCTTATATTCCAATGAAACAGTAGTCACAGTCTCAGAGTTCTGATTATACACATTAGTAATTTGAATTAGGTTTCAAAATTCTTTTTTTTTTTTTTAGTTATATGTTTTGCGTGTTGCATTATTGTAAAACTTGAGATTTTCCTCGAAGGCATTTGCATATTAATTTCACTGTACAAAAAAGAAAAAAAAACCTACTTATTTACGAATGTTAGTGAGAGGCTGCTATCGTGAGCGGTATCTCGTGTTCCTAGGCGATACACTGAGGCGGATAGCAAAGCCTACAGCATGATTTGTAATCAGGTAATATACACTGACGGAAAAAAAGAATGCGGTACCCTGAGTATATGTTTCAATTAACTCAAGATTATTCGTATAAGTAGTACAGCAAGTTTACACCGTATGAAGATCAATAGATGTACAACCAAGAGTGTGGGAAGTGTATGAAGTGTACTCAACAAATATGCACATACTATACTTCAATCTAAATATGCTTTATCCTTCAGGGTGTTGGAATTTAATTACCATCAGTATATATATATATATAATATATATATATATTTGTAAGAATAGAGAGGGAATTGAATCCGACAATATGAGGAAAAAATGAGTAAAGAAAAGAAATGTAGATGGATAAAAATGAATTTAATCGATATCACTTTTAAACGATATCACTTACACATGTGTTTCGGTCCGTTTATCAAAATGTATACGGATTACGCTATTATTATTGTTAAAATAATCAGATGAAGCTGAAATGATGATTATAATAATAATAGGAAAAATGCAAAAATATTCCGTACACAGAGATTTTTTTAAGACCTTCATCAGAGTGAATTTTTTATATATAAAATTTATATATACATATATATATATATATGAGGGTAAGTAAACAAACAGATGTGTTTATTTTTATATGGCTTTTAGCCGACCATTTTTGGAGGATATGTGCTTAATTGAAGTCATACCTAATTTTGAAAATTAATTAGTTAATAATTAATGAATTTAGGCGGGCATATATGTTCAAATGTAAGGCTAAACAAATCAAGAAAATGTCAATCCCTGAATGTACATTTCGACATATTAGGTCTAATCAGCAAGGTTATAGACATGACAGACTGCTCCGTGTGTGACTCGAAACCTCGACTTCCAAGCTGACAGGCAAGGACTCTAACCGTTACACTAGCTGGCCATCACCAGCTTCTTCGTTTGTTTTGAAACTTATTTATATTCCATTTTTTATTGACTACCGACAGTATGAGGGTAAGTAAACAAACAAATATGTTTATTTTCATATGACTTTTAGCCGACAAATTTTTCGAGGATATGTGCTTAATTGAAGTCATACCTAATTTTGAAAATTAATTTGTTAATCAAATATATATATATATATATTTAAAAATTTGTTTTGGGATGAAACAAATAAATCACAGTGCTCAACCACAAATTTGTTGGAGCTTTATTTATTTGTTGAATTTTTTAAATATAAAAGTTTTTCATAAACTACCCAGGTTTCAGGTTATTTCACCATCGTCAGGCTGCTCAATCTCCTGGTGTTTATTTGAAGAGATTTTGTGTTGTTATGTTTATGGACCGCAAATTACGTCGCTTGATTATTGCGGACGCTCTTTATGTATTCGATTATATTTTTGAATTTTTTAAAAAATTCCTGTATTTTATAAAAAAACTCATAAAATGATCTCCCTTTAACCCTTTAAAGCTACATATATAGGAATGACAAATGGGAAATTCAAACAGAGGTACTATTCGCATGTAGAATCATTCCGAAAAAAAGAAAAGGAGGAAGTAACATCTTTAGCAACTAAAATATGGGAGCTGAAAGAAAAAAATATCCCATATGAGATAGAATGGAGAATATTAGATCATCCCAAATCCTACAAGAACGGCTCAAGAAATTGTAATCTATGTGTGACAGAAAAATTTAGGATACTGAACAATTTAATTTCGAATAATTACAATAAGAATAGTTTAAATAAAAAATCTGAGATATTTAGGACATGTCCACATGAGAAAAAATTATTCCTAAATGCATGGATAAGTGAAACCCAACATCCACCCTGAAAGATGAAGTTACGGATTCTTACAAGACTTTACCATCAGAAAACTCAAATATAAACAGACTTTTAAGATATGATTTCGGATATGTTATTCAATAAAAGAATGTATTTTCAATAAGGGAAACTCACCATCCACCCACCCCCCAAAAGAAAATTGAAAAATGTACAGGATTTAACATCAGAAAATTTGAAAAGACATACAGATTTTAACATATGAAATTGATTAAAATAAGCACAATTAAAAACAAATTTTCAAAGGGTTAAAGGGAGATAACTTTATGAGTTTTTTTATAAAATACAGGAATTTTTTTAAAAAATTCAAAAATATAATCGAATACATAAAGTGCGTCCGCAATAATCAAGCGACGTAATTTGCGGTCCATAAACATAACAACACAAAACCTCTTCAAATAAACACCAGGAGATGATCAGCCTGACGATGGTGAAATAACCTGAAACCTGGGTAGTTGCTTATGAAAAACTTTTATATTTAAAAAAATCAACAAATGAATATATATATATATATATATATATATATATATATATATGATAGGAGGGTTGGAGTAAATCCGACAGAATGTGGTAAAAGAATAAAGGAAAAAATGGACAAAAAGAGAGCAAAACTCCAACAATTAGATGT
>CM042165.1:67969313-68001478 GCA_023376005.1 Doryteuthis pealeii
GAGAGAGACAGACAGACAGACAGACAGAAAGTTAGATGTATTAGATGACGATAATTGAAAGTCTTATTTTACATTCTGCTTACTTGGTCTACTTGTCTGGACACCATATTGTCTGATCGGGCTTACTTCTCTGCTGGGGGTTGATTCTTCTTCTGCCTGGGCTGATCATTGCCTGTTTTAATATCTAATTAACACAACAAAACTTGATTGTCCTTGATAAAGTTTTATTCGCAACCCTGCCCATTTGATTCCGCCGCCGTGAGAAATGACCTCAGAGCGGTGTCCTACGGTCCACCGTGGTGTAATGGTCAGCAAGGTAGTCTCGCAGATCCATTACTACGGGTTAGCGAGTTGGATCTAGTTGAGATCTGAGTCACATCTTACCTGTAAGAGAGAGAGAGAGAGAGAGAGAGAGAGATGATAGCTGATTATAGTTACTTACTTTACATTCTACTCGTTTCTACTCATGTTGTCTGGTTTGGGGTTGATTCTTCTTCGGGCTGTGCTGATAATTGTTTTATATTTTTCCCCTTAAATTAAGACAACAAGACATGGTATTTCTTGATCAAGTTTTATTTTCAACCCTGCCCATTTGATTCCGCCGTTGGGGGTGGAGAGCGGCGACCCACAGGTCCACCTGATCCGAAATCTGCGTCGCACCTACTAAAATTATTTTTACGCGTCCAATCGCGTGCTTTCAAAGGGTCAAATCAAAATATTATTACCCATCCATAACTGGCCGGTAATTTTCCAAGGACCCCGTCATTTTAAGTACAACAGACCCTATTCAAAATTCTAACTACAGGTAAGTTCATAATTTATGAGTAACAATAAATTCTAGACTGTCACGCAGTGTTGCAGCTTAAACTTCAATTTAAATACAAATAAAGCATTTTCCTCATCAGTCATTGTATATCTAAATAAGAACACATCAAAACACAATCATTTTTTAAAAAGAAATGGCTAATTAAAGTCCTAATGAGCAGCTCTCAAATTTTTAACTAATGAGAACATAGTCTTTTTGATTTGAATATTGTAGCATTGTCTACTCGAGCGGACGAGCCAACGACCACCCACACCGACGGTTTCATGATTCTGAGAAAGGGCAGGGGAGTAAACCCTGATAACAAATCCGGATCCGTTGTCGCTAAGGTGAGTTAACGCTGAATTTCAGTGCGACAAAGCAACTCCCGTGACACTGCTGTTGCCAAACAGCATAGCATGTATAGGTTTCTCACCTTTCTTTTGAACCACAGCGGCGGCGTTGCGTGGGGATTCTGCTGCTTGGGCAACAACACATCCTCCAAAACAACCCCCAGGATATGTAGTGCTACCCCCCCCCAAAAAAAAAAAATAAAGATTGGATACTACTCCATCGTCTTTCACAGACGGAAGGATGAAAAAAATATATAGCATTGAGCACTATTTATCTACATACATTTTTAAATCTTTAGGCATAAAATAAACCCAGACGGGTTAACATGCCGTTAAAAATCAATCAATCAGTTTAATTTCTATCGTATCTACAGGTGCCTGATCCCTGATACATTTATCTGTACCAGTACTTCAGTTTTTTAAGCTAACCAACGTGGTGTGATGCCGTGTTTTAAGGCCAAATAGTGAAAGCTATAAAAGTTTTCAGCCCTGAGCTTACTAATATGACTTTTTGGTTTACATTTGATTCTCTAAAATAAAGACAAAGTAAAATAGACCGAGTGACCTATTGATGTTATCAGCCGACAGCGAGGGAGTCTATCCCGTTTTCGTTAGAGATTTTTTTGCTCCACACCTATTACCGGCTCCCCGCTTTACCACACAGATCCAAGCGATGCTACTTATGTGTTCAGTTCGCTAGAGTTAGTATCGAACCTGGAACCTTGTGGTTCCGAGGTTGATGCTCTACTAAATGAATTAAGATAAACGCAGTGAAAATCTATACAAGGAATTGTCTGTGGTCGGGAATTATTACGTTTATTTTGACGAAAAGATATACTGTTAACTAAGCGCGCATTTTTTCTCAGAATAATTACTGCCTCATTAATGCATGACAGAAACGCCCTCTTGCGTGCAAATGAGGAACTCCATAATGCAAGAAATAAATTGATATATTTCATATCGTAATTCATTCGGCAAAATATATACCGGTAATTCTTAGAGAGAATCGGAAAACGAACGCAAAAGAAAGAAAGAATGAATGAAAGAAGAAGAAGAAGAAGAAGACACACACACACTCACACACACACACACCACACACACAGAGAGAGAGAGAGAGAGAGAGAGAGAGGAGAGAGAGAGAGAGAGAGAGAGAGAGAGAATGAAAGAATAAGAAAAAGAATGATTGAAAGAGAGAAATACAGAAAAATAAAAGAAAGAAAGAAAGAAAGAAAGAATCAAACAATGAAAGAAAGAAAGAATCAAACAATGAAAGAAAGAAAGATTGAAAGAAAGAAAGAAAGAAAGAAAGAAGAAAGATTGAA
This sequence comes from Doryteuthis pealeii, assembly GCA_023376005.1. Lineage (NCBI taxonomy): Eukaryota > Metazoa > Mollusca > Cephalopoda > Myopsida > Loliginidae > Doryteuthis > Doryteuthis pealeii. Next base: position 67,971,791 of record CM042165.1, read on the forward strand.
GAAAGAAAGAAAGAAAGAAAGGAGGAAAGAAAGATTGAACGAGAGAAAGAAATAAAGAATTAATGAAGAAAGAAAGAAAGAAAGTGAAAAAAAAAAGAATTGAATTTTTTTAAAAAAACAAAGAAAGAGAAAATGAGAGAAAGAAAGATTGAAAAGGAGAAAGAAAAAAAGAATCAAAGAATCAAAGAAAGAAAAATTGAATGAGAGAAAAAAAGAAAGAAAAAAAAAAGAAAGAAAAAGAAAAAAAGAAAGAAAAAAAAAGAAAGTGTTGAGAGTTAAAATTTGAGGCACGAGAAAGCTTCAGATACTATATATGCTAGAAGCGGCCACCCGGCATCGACAGGGTTGAGGCGGGATTTTTTTAAAGTTAGTCCCACGGATCCATTATTACTCAATCGTGAGTTGGTTCCTCATGGGATGCTCCATAAAATCCCCATGTCAAAAAAGACCTTGCATTGATCCAGCCACTCTGAAAAAAGCGTTAATGTCTATTATTCAAAATATCAAATGCAAAAAAAAAAAAAAAAATACTCCATTCTGTTATCATTTAAATTCTATTTTCACAAATATAAATCAAATCTTTATTATTTTTGCTCAAAAACCAAGCCCTGGTGATATTTAATGTGTATATATATTTACTTTGTCGTTAATTGTTTTATTTTCGAAGTTTCCTCCGGACATACACATACACACAACTACCCTTTACTACAAGTTTCCTCCGGACATACACATACACACAACAACCCTGTACTAGAAGTGGCTACCCGGCATCGCCTGGGTAGGGGGTAGCAAAAAATTTAGTCTTGCATATCCATTATTACTAAATCATGAATTAGATCCTCACGGTACGCCCCATTAAAATCCTTATGTAAAAAAAAAAAGACCTTGAGTTGATCCACAACTCTGAAAAGAAAATTAATGTCTACTATTTAAAATATTAAATGCAAAAGAAATTCTGTGCTGCTATCATTTAAATTTTATTTTTTAATTCTTTTCACAAATATAAATCAAATCTTTATTATTCTTGCTCAAAAACCAAGCCCTGGTGATATTTAATGTGTATATATATATACTTTGTTGTTAATTGTTTTATTTTCGAAGTTTCCTCTGGACATACACATACGTACTACTGACCTTTATATTGTCGGGAAAAAATGAAAACTACTCACCTGCAATCTTCTGAGGGAAGAAAGCAGGAATGAAAAATGCGTAGGAATTTATACTTGTGTTGGTGTCAACTATTATTTGATTGGTCGAATTGGTAGATAAATACCCCGTCACCACTAACGAAGGCACTTTTTCTTCAGGACTTTTTTTCTGGACTATTTGTACGAGACCTAAAGTGTCAGTTCCTTTTTACCCACTTGCAAGGTCGCAACAAGGTTTGTTGCAAGCTTTTTCCCTATCCAAACCAGACCAGGAGGTCTTTATTGGTGTACTGAACCAAGTCTACTGGCAATTTGCCAAAATATATTTATAGATAGATTAATACTCGTCCAAGATGAAGTTCAAGTTATATATACTTCTCTCTTTATTTCTATTCAAGTTTCATATTGCTTTCTTCTTCTTTTTCTGTCTTATTTTACTGTATCTCTCTTTCATTTCTGGTTTTGTTTCATTATTCATTTAACATTTACAAAGCTTGCATGAGAGAAAGAAAGAAGGAAAGAAAGATGAAAGGTAAAAGAAAGAAAGATTGAAAGAGAAAAATATTGTTCTTATGAAATAATAATATAATATATTATAATGACACGTTATCTCGCTATCAAATATCGGGAGACTTGCATTAAATCTCGCGAGATTTATATACGAGTAGAAGTGAGACAAAGTCCGACAAGGATAATGACAGCTTTCTTGTCTGTCCCGACAGGTCACGCGATATATATATATATATATATATATATATATATATATATATATATATAATATATACCAAAATTGTTGGTAAACCCTTGCGGTAAGAAAAAAAACGGCAGATAGTTTGATTGTAAAAATATACTACCAAACATTACCTGGGGAGAAAAAAAATGAAAATAAGAAAAAATCTAGATAGCTGTACCAACCGAAAATAATTGGTTGATACTATAATACTTGGCCAAAAAAAAAAATAATTTATATATATATATATATATATATATATATATATATATATATATATATATATGAAAAATATATATACATATAAAAACCGCCAGGATATACTAAAGCTAATAAGTAAAGAGTGCTCAATACCTAAGTAGAGCAAATAATAAATATAAACATAATGAATCAGATATACCTACTAAAAGTTTCTTTTAGTGCTCTTCAGGCCTAAGATCTGAATCTGAGTCAGATCTTAGCCCTGAAGAGCACTAAGCGAAACTTTTAGTAGTTATATCTGACTCATTAGGTTTATCTTTATATATATATATATATATATATATATATATATATATATATATAAGAGGAAGAAAGTATAGTCTTATATTTGGTTCCAATGTCATTACAGGCAGCGGATTAACTCAAGTCCCTGAGAGAGCTCAATCTATGATTAATAAAGGAATTATATATAGAGCAATCTGCAATAAATAACCAAATGACGACCCGTTAATTTTTCTCTACTATTAGAAGTGTATATATATATATATATATATATATATATATATATATATATATATATATACTCATCCACGGACATGTGTTTCGACTTATCAAGGCTCTTCAGTGTGTCTAGACGTTTTGTGAGCTACTTACAGCCGAGACAGAAACCCTGATCTATTCAGCCTCAGGCGGACAGCTTAACCGCTCGGCTATTATCACCCACAGAATGTGGTGGGGTTTTAACTGTTTTAATACACACATCTGTATGTATGTAAATGCCGCTATAGAGTGTTCCACCCCTTTTATAGGAGAGCGTTGCGTTTACGCTTTAGTTGGCGGTCGGCATATATATTTATATATTCAACATCTGTCGCCCAGCAACATAATTAATCAATATCCCACCTTTTTAATATCAATATGCAAATTAGTTTTCGCGTAAGACGCTATTTTGTTGTTTGTTTATTGATTTTAACGGCATACCAACCCGTCTGGGGTTATGTAATGCCTAACGGTTAGGAATTTATACATATCGTGTATTTATATTTATACTTTTTAGTAATTGGTTTTAACAATGTCTTAGCTTTTTTGGGGATTATGTTGTATGGTATTGATTTGTTTCTTGTCTATATTCAATGGTATAATTTTATTTCCCTCAAAAAAAGAGAGAATATCCTCCTTGTTGACATTTTCAAACAGATCTTTCATATTGTTTGCTTTAAAATAACGGTTTCTGATGTGAGCAAAAACCCCGCATTCCATGAATAAATGTTTAACTGTCAAAGGTGTTTGACATGTTCCACATTGTGATTGTTGTTCTTGTTTGAGTATATTGGGGTGCGTTAGTCTTGTATGACCAATGTGTAATCGGGACACAATGACTTGTTCCTTTCTAGACTTCCTTAAAGTTGGTCTCCAGCCTCCCAAAGAGGGTTTGATTGGGAAGAGTTTATCGTGGATATATATAAATGCATATTATTAATATGTAGATCTGGTCACCGCTGGGGGTCCAGTGGCTTCGGCCCTGGATTTTTACAAGTTAATGGCGTTGATCCCAGGGGGCCATCCCCCCACCAGGCAACACCTGCCACCTCGATTTAAAGAGGCAGGACTGGATTTATTACCCAGTGCCTGAGACGCCCCCTTGAAGGGGAATACCGAAGGGATCAACGCAATTTTTCCCACCACCCATGAACTTCGGTTTGTGGGTGGTCCCAGGTTAATAGGGTCTTGTGCCTAACCCGTACAAGTGGAGTACGAGGTAAATACCATGTAGATATGGTCAACAGTATTAATAATGTAACGCAATTTTATTAATAATTGAGATTGGAATAAAAATAACATCATGAAGAATGTGACATAAATAAGTAAGGGAATTGAGTACACTACTTGAGTAGTGATATAGTTTCGTTTACAGACATACAACACACACAATGTCCATCATAATAAGATATCTGGGTATCTATAGATGTATCAATAGCTATTCATACACTAACGTATGTGAACCATTGACGCATATAGGTCTGTATGTAAAAGTTCACAATTTCTCTCGGGTAAGTGAGTCTATATAAGTCTAAGATACTTTGTGTGTATTGTGTGTGTGTGTGTGTGTGTGTATACAATTATATGTATGTCTGTGTTATGTGTTTAACATACAGATGTAATTGTATGAAATCGGAATGATAAATGCAAGACCAGGTTAATGGAAAGAAATAAGGTCTTATATGAAAATAAAATTAATTTCTGTTCTTAATTGGGTTACAGTTAAAAAATGTATTCGTTTTTTTTTTACAAAGAACCTAATAATAAAAAAATATGTCCTTATCGGTAAGTAAAAAAAAACAAAAAAAAACAGTATTCGTTTATTCTGTATTCTTTATGTTTTTGACTTCGACTGATAAAAGAAGCTGTCAATTGGCGTATTATAATAATAGTTCATATGAGGGAATTTATTTTATTTACATTTAGAATATTATTTAGAAAAATTTAACCCTAAATTCATGAGTGGTTTGAAACATAATTTTATTTTTCTAAAGACTAATTTTAAATTGCTTGTTGACTTAAAGCGATATTCATTTTCTTTTTTATAAAATGTAACATTTTATAAAATGGAACAAAAAAAAAAAAAAGCGAAGCTACGTTTCACATGTTTTTGTACTTACTTATAAAGATCTGAGAAGATTTCCACAAGGATTTATTAAAACACAGAGTAGAAAATGTTTTCTAACTCTCAGACGACGTAACCAGTCACTCAGAACGCTGACCGTTCCCAATATTCAAACCTAACCAAAAATCCTTTGACAAAGCAAAGGGAATCAAAGGGAAGTTCTTTGTTTTAAGTCTAATTTCGTTATATACTTATCCATCTTGAAAATCACATTTGAAAAGGCAAAGAGGCTGACACAAATCTACGTTATCCTAACTAGCAAATATATGCACCCTCCGGGTGCAAGTATTTAAGTTTTGATATAATAAAATATCCTATTAAATTAGAAAGGCTAATGAAACTGACTAAGAATGCAGATAAAAAGATCTGCAACAGAGGGGGTATAATCGAAAAATAGAACAACTTTAAAACTAACTATTCCATCATTTTCCATTACTCCCCTTTTTCATTGGTAAATTTTCCTAATTTAACTATTTAGTTAAAATAGGAAGTAAAGGATAATATTACAATTATTTCTTCTTGTAAATAAATTTCTTTTAAGATTTATCCACGAGATTGTTGTTTATATTTCTTAAGATAAAACCAAACAATTAGAAATCAATAATACCAAGCACATATTTATTAAAATAAAATTTTAAATATCAATATGCAAATTAGCCTTCTCGTTCAAACCGTAAACTGCTATTTTGTTATATATATAAATACAATTGCATGTTATTAGTACGTAGATATGATCAACAGTATTAATAATGTAAAACAATTTTTATTAATAACTGAAGGTTTAAAAGAATGAAATCATGGAGAATTTGACGTAAATAATTAAGGGAATTGTGACTTGAGTAGTAATATAGTTTCGGTTACAGACAGAAAAACACACAATCTCCATTATAATAAGATTTACGGAATTAATAATGAATTAACATTATTTTTTACCCGAGTTGTCTTTAGTCTTTACCAAAATTTTGTGTGAGTGTGTTATTATTGTGTGAGTGCCTGGCTATGCAAGTTTATTTCTCTTCCCTCTCTATCTCTTTCTGTCCCCCTCTCTTTCTATCTTTGTCACACTCTCCCCCTGTGTGTATGTGCATGCGTGTCTGTGTAGAAGTGTATGTATGAGGATGCGTGCGTGTGTGTGTGTGCAATAACAAGAAGGAACAATGAATGAAACTTTAATTTACTTCCGAATAGTATCCTTAGTTTTCAGCACAATTTTGTGTGAGCGCGTTCGTGCGTTTGTGCGTGCGTATGGGTCTTTATATCTCGCCAACACACTCTCTCTCTCCTCTCTCTCTCTCTCTCTCTCTCTTCTCTCTCTCTCTCTCTCTCTCGGTGTGTATGGGTGTATGAGTGTGCATCTCTGTCTCTCTCTTTGTGTCTGTCTCTGGGTTATATCTCCCAACCTCCTCTCTCTCTATTTCTCTCTCTGTCTGTCTGTGCTACATCTCTCTCTCTCTTTCTCTCTCTCTCTTTTCTCTTCTCTCTTTCTCTCTCTCTCTTCTCTTGCGTGTGTGTATGAGTGTATGATTGTGCATCACTCTCTCTGTCTCTGTGTTATGTCTCCCCATCCTCCTTTATCTATATCTCTGTCTCTGTCTGTCTTTCCCATCGCTCTCTCTTTCTTCCCCCTCTCTCTCTCTCTCTCTCTCTCTCTCTCTCTCTGCGTGTGTGTATGTGTTTATGAGTGTGCGTCTTTGTCTGTCTGTCTGTCTGTCTCTCTCTCTTTGTCTCTCTCTCTGTATGCGTGTATGAGCGTGTGTCTCTGTCTCTCTGTCTCTTTCTTATATCTCCCCACCCTTCCCTCTCTCTATCTATCTATGTCTCTCTCTCCCTCTCTCTCTCCCTCTTTCGCTGCGTGTGTGTATGTGCGTATGAGTGTGCGTCTCTGTCTGTCTGTCTGTCTGTCTCTCTCTCTCTGTATGCGTGAATGCATGTGCATCTATGTCTGTGTCTGAGTGCTGCGTTAAAAATATTTAGACTGCAGCTGTATTTACCACGACAGGAATAAACAACGAATTAAGCATTAATTTCCTTCCTACTTGTGTCTTTAGTCTTCCACAAATTTGTGCGTATGTATTGTGTGTGGTGCGAGACAATAAGATTGTATGCGACAGAATTATAGATCGAACGAGAGAAAAATATTCTTCAGTTCTTTATAACCTCCGAAAAACATAATGTTTCTTTTTTTTTTCTTCTTTTTTTACCATCTCCATTATTTCTTTTATCTACAAAAATATCTTTGAAATAAAAAAATCAATGCCTTTTACAAAACACTTAAAAGGTTCGTATCGATATTTTTCTTCCTTCGTAAATGTCCAATGGTTTTTCCTGCCGAACGCGGTCGACTGATGACAAAATGTCTATACATCATATTCGTTTGTTTAAAATGCATTCTGCACATGAAAACGGTGAAAAGAAATAACGCCGACACATTTAAAAGAAGAAAAAAAAGGCAACAAGAAAATTAAAATCATGAAGAAAAGATGGTTGTTAATGTTAATGGAAATTCCCACGATTTTCTTTCATTTTTTTCAAGTTGAGCAAAAAAAAAAAGTGTGAAGAGATTAAAATAATGCAATATATATATATATATATATATATAAAGTAAAAAAGTCGTCGGGGCGGCCTAAAGTCGGTATCAGCCAACCAGCGAGAGATTCTATCCCCTTTTCACTAGCGATAGACCAAGGAGATTGTTTTGGCATCTAAGGTGGAGCGCCACACCTACCATCAGCTCCTTACTTTACCGCACAGATACCTGTGCTACTCATACACTGAGTTGGCGAAAACCGGAATCAAATGGGAATTATATGGTTTCTAGCCGAACGCTCTACTGACTAAGCTGACCCGGCCCATAAAAATAATTGGTAATTTGCTTGAAGCATTGTTAAGTATGTTATAATATATTAATAATTTGGAGGCAATTACAATGCGTATGAAAAATAAAAACGAAAAGATGTTGTTTTCGTCTTATCGATTTCGAAGCATAAACTTCATCATCAGAGGTTCGTATCAGAAATGGACGTGCTTATGTTTTTCTTTAAAGGAGGAGAAGAAGAAAGAAAAAAAAAGGAGAGGAAAAAGAAATAAGAAGAGAAATTATAACCACACAAAGAAAAAACGTAAGACGTCCATTTCTGATACGAACCTCTGATGATGAAGTTTATACTTCGAAATCGATAAGACAAAAATAACATCTTTTTGTTTTTATTTTTCATACGCATTGTAATTACCTTCAAATCATTAATATATATATATTTACCAACCCCTCCGCACGAGCAGGATGTGGCACAAGGTCAATTTCTTAAGCGGAGTTCAACATGTTTTGAATTCAGAGTTTTCCTTCTCCTATACTGGTTGCCTAACAAAGGTTAAAGAGCCCAGTCTGCCTTACTATTTACTGCATAGCTACAGGGAGAGTAGGATTCATACCTTTCCCAAGGGTATTAGTGCTAAGTGAAATGCAATTACCAAGTCCAGGATTTGAACTCTGGACGACGAGCCCATTTCCCATGAACTTAACCATTACACCACTTGCTTCCTACTAAAATAATGCAATATAAGAAATTTAAAAGAGCGCTTATTATATTTGTTAAATTATCCTCCTCCTCATAATCATCATCATCATGTCGCGCCAGAAACGCGGATATCCATGACAATCTCTCGCAAACCATCATTCATTGACCTCAGGAGGTCCTCCGTACAGCATGCCGTATCCGTAGCTAGTCTATGTACGTTTTTGCTTGACGGCCCGAACTAGTATGTCCATATGCCGGTTTCCACAGAAGAACGTCGCTTATTAGCTCGTCCTTACTTCTTCAGCAGTGTCCGGCATGTCTTGTTCGCCTTACTCGGATGGTTTGTGTAACAGGAGGCATGTGGCCGTATAGCTGCTTTCTTGTGGGATGTTGCTTCCACGATTTGTTCAACATCACACGCAGCATCCTTGTGTAGCTCCCATATATATATATATATATATATATATATATATATATATATATATATAATATAATGAATAGTGAATGAGAAAAGTATTGGCATTATATTTCCCATCGCGTGAAAACACTTCATATAAACGCTAAAATATTACTGGTTTTTAAAATCTCAACCATTACACGACTGTTTTTTAAGATCTCAACCATTGAACTCATCTGATGATTGGATTAGCATGAAACTTCAAGTTTTGAGTGTAAAACCATAATATTACCATTGATTATATATATATATATATAAATAAAGTCGTCGGGGCGGCCTAAAGTCGGTATCAGCCAGTCAGCGAGGGAGTCTATCCCCTTTTCAATAGCGCTAGACCAAGGAGATAGTTTTAGCATCTGAGGTCGAGCGCCACACCTACCATCAGCTCCTTACTTTACCGCACAGATCCCTGTGCTACTCATACGCTGAGTTGGCGGGGACCGGTATCGAACTAGGAACCTTGTGGTTTCTAGTCGAACGCTCTACCGACTGAGCTTACCCGGTCATCATCATCATCATTATGCTGCACCAGAAGCGTGGATATCCATGATAATCTCTCGCCAGCTATCCCTATCTTTCATTGACCCAGGGAAGTCCACAGGACACCATGCAGTATCCGCATAGAGCTGGTCTGTGTAGGTCTTTGATGAAAGGTCCGCACTAGCATGACCATGAGCTGGTTTTCTCTGAAGAACGTCATTTACGTTCGACGTTCGACTTACTTCTACATCAGTGTCCGGCGTGTCTTGTTCGTCTTACTCGGATGGTTTGTATAACAGGGGACACGTGGTCGTATACCTGCTTTTTTGTGGGGATGTTGCTTCCACGATTTGTTCAAGCATCCTTGTGTAGCTCCTATCTAGTTAATTTTCCAGGCGTCTCGTCAAGATCCAATGGTGCAGCCATACAACAGCACCGACACCACTACGACCTGAAAGAATTGTTGCTTCAAATTATCCAAAATGAAAACCTATGCTGATTTCTAATTCTTTGGTTTACCTTTACCTTAACGAATATGAGAAAAAATCTCGGGGATAAATCTTAAAATAAATCCATAAACAAGAAAAATAGTTAAATCATGAAATTTAGCAATGAAAGACGGGAGTGATGGAAGAGTAAGTTTCAGTTGTTCTATTTTTCGATTATACCCCCTCTGCTTGAAATTTTTTATCAGCATTCTTATTTAGTTTCATTGGCCTTTCCAATTTAATACAATATTTTTATTACATTAAAATTTAAATACTTGCAGCCGGATGGTGCATGTATTTGCTAGTTAAATGTAATAATATTATAGAATAGACATAGTATTTTTCTACGTGTTGTACTACAAAGCTTCTCGTATGGTAATGTCATAGAGCAAGTAGTTAAGGAAGAGATTCTGTTTTATGACGTGATTGCAACGTTCACTTTCTGTGAATAAATAAGACGTACAATAGAAAAAAGAAGTGAAAGTGATTTAAAACAAGAAAATATTTGATGTGAAAAATTTTGTAAAATATTAAAACAAAGGAAAAAAATATTGGAAAAAAAAAAAAAGTGAAGATAATGATAAAGAAAAATGATAACGATAAAAAAAAATTATAAAAAATTAATAAAAAAATCGTAAAGATAAAGAAGCCAAGATAATGATAAAAAAATAATGGTGGTAAAAGAAAAACGTAGAAAACAAAATGGAGGGAAAAACGCGGGAAATAACGGATAAGAAGCGGGAAAATGAAAAAAGGAAAACAGGGCGTAAGATAGGGAGAAAAAATGAAACATAGTGATAAATAGTAAAAGGCAATGAAAGACTTAATAAAATAAAACCTAGTAGAGAAATATCAAGGGGAAAACGAACAAGTAATAAAAATGAAAAAATGAAAAGAGAAGGAATATATGAAATACATTAAATGAACCTGTAATAGAAAGGCAATAAAAGTAATAAACTATGTGAAAACAATTCTGGGTGGAATAAGACAAGAACGAAGGGAAAATAAAGGATGAAAAAATGGTGGATAAAAAAGGGAAAATAATAAATAAAGATAAATAAATAAAATGAATTCCTAAAACGATAGAAATGACACTGAATTCATTTATTTGAGGGTTTTTCTTTTCTGTTGTATTGTTGCATTCAACTGTCCAAGACGCAGTTCTCTGTAATGAGATTCTTTATTATTATTATTATTATTATTATTATTATTATTATTATTATTATTATTATTATTATTCACTTCTTTTGAGTTTTCCCATCAGCGTTAGCTGATGGTCTTTCATTGGAGTCTGAGTGACAGCAAGTCTCCTCAGGTCTCCAGGACTCTTCTGAGTATTCTGGCAGATTGCAGCAGTGCAGTGTTGTGGATGGTAACAATACTTCCTCTGATTTCCAGATTTTCCAAACCCTTTTCCAATCCTTTTGGGACCGTTCCATGTGCACCAACTACAATTGCTATCACCTTGACTTTCATATTCCATAACTTTTTCAGTTCTCTGGCAAGGTCCAGGTATTTGTCAATTTTTTCATTTTCCTTTAGCTTCACTCTGTGATCTGCTGGAACTGCAAAATCCACCAGTTGACAAGTTTTTTTATTTGTTAATCAACACTAGGTCTGGTGTTCTTTCTGAGATAAGGTGATCCGTCACAGAGAATTTTATGCGTTTCGTTCTCAAGAACAGATTCCGGTTTATGCATATACCATTTTGTTGTATGGTCAAAATTTAATTTCTTTGCATAATTCGCACTGGATCACCTTTCCAACCCAGTCGTGTCTAGTTTTGTACTCCCGTTGTGCTAGTTTGCTACATTCGCATAGTACATGGTTTACGGTCTCATCTCTATTACCGCATAGTCTACATTTACTATTTTGTTGGGTCTTATCAATTTATTATTATTATTATTATTATTATTATTATTATTATTATTATTTCTTACTAGCCGCTCCATTAAAAGCCTTCGTGGAAGCAATATCGAACTCCGAGGTAATTCTTCGTGCCTAGACACAAGTTCGTTGGCCCGTTTCCAAGATATTGTACAAAAACGTCATAAAAAGAAGAAAAAGTCAAACGTTGCTTCTACAGACCGGAAGTGGAATAAAATCAATATGGCGTGCGTGATGTCGGCGTTGTTGAACTCGTGTCGAAGTAAGAAAAAAAAAGACGGCAATGTTGAATCACTATAGTAACCACATCCCATCCTTTCACGTTTCCCAACTAGGTTGCATAGAACTATTATTTCGACTCCTTTTAGTACAAAATTCCTTTTTATTAAAGTGTGAGAAAAGATTTTTCTTTTAAAAAAATAAAGCACTGCAGTCTATTGCTGTTCACGGCTCCATCGCCAAAATTCTGTGTGAAGTGAACTTCGTATTGTTACATTCTGTTCAAGCCTCGTGTATTCATTAGTGAAGTCCAAATAGTTAGTTACAATAGGTAGCATTAGCGGAACTCTACTTACTATTGTGTCTTGGAGACTATATTCAAAATAATTTAAGAATCAGATAATTATGTTGATGATGATGATGATGATTCTTGTAATTATAAATCCAGTCATTCAATTTCTCACCCCATCCAAACAAGCACAGAATGTGTCCCTATGGCATGTCGCTCCCATTTTTTCCCTTATTTTTGTCCCTCTCTGGTTATTAGCCCTCCACACTGCCTAGTGACATATCATGAGACAGTTAACTGCATGAGAGTTCTCTGATATCTTTTACAAGAAAGTATTATCTTATGTCCCATGGTTATGTTATTATTCCTTATGAAACAAGATCACTGAAGTTAAGCAGCGATGATCCTGTTCAATACTTAGATGGGTGACCAAATTTGGGTGTCTTATTAATTGTAACCCCAAGAACTGGCATATTTCTCACTCTGTCAGGATTCCTGTACGTAAAACACGTTCGCGCTCGCTTTGAGCTCTGAGTTAAGATTTCTCTCGGTATAGTGTCCTACCCAGGCCGCAGGTCCAGTGGCTTCGGTCCTGAACTGGTGAAATAATTAATGGCGTTGATCCCAGGGGGCGGGGGCTATCCCCCAGACAATACCTACCCCTTTAATTTGAAGGCGCAAGATTGGGTTTATTGCCCAGTGACTGAGGCGCCCCCCACACCCTTGAGGCGGAATGCCGACGGGATCATTGCATTTTTTGCACCCACCATCCCTTGAGCTTCGATTCGTGGGTGATCCCACATTAAAAAGACCGGACCATATAACCTTTACATGTTTTTCATTTACACCGTCAATATCCGGTTGTTTTTTAGGAGTTAGAGTTAGGGGTTAGGGTTAGGGGTTAGGGTTAGGGGTTAGTTTTATAATTTTTTTAAAATCTAAAAATTGCCTGTTAAAACAGTCGGATATTGACGGTGTAAATGAAAAACATGTCCTTTCTTAATCGAGATCGAAAAGGGGTGCCTAAATGTCATATGGTCCAAAAGACCTTGTATAAGACCCGCATAATTGATACGCACGTTAAATACTTAAATACCTAAAGTGTTCTACCCAGGACACTTATATTTTGATGTGGGCGTCTTACGCCAACTAGAAATAAAAGCCGCGTATTCTAAACACCGTCAACCGGCTGTTTCTCGTACCTTAAACAATAAACGTATGAATTACATCATGTATATTTCCTCTCGGCTGTGCAGACACCTAGCGGCCGGGAACAGAAGCGTCTACGCAGTTTCATCCCCTAAATCATCTTTGACAGAGAAATTACTTTCTTATGGTCATATTATTAAATCAAATCAATTTGTGACTCTAGCTTTACAAGCGATTTCCAGACGTATCATTCAAACGAAGATGTATGAACTTTAAACATGTCAATTAAATGTACAGTAATCACTTTACAATTTCATTTCGGTTTCCCGCTCAAATTTACCGTCCTGACACTTTTCTAGATTTTCAGTTCAGCGAACGTCATTACGTTCGAGGTTACGTCATACAGCAATAGTTTAAAAAAAAAGACATGGAATGAATATATTTGTATGTGTATTTCTGAGGTTACTGTGGCCTGAACGTTGTGTTTTATACACAATAAAGAAAGCGCGTGGTGTAATGGTTAAAGTCATAGGAAATGGACTCGTCGCCCCGAGTTCAAATCCTGGACGTGGTAATTGCATTTCACTTAGCGCTAATACCCTTGGCAAAGGCATGAATTCTACTCTCCCTCAAGCTATGGGTAAATAGTACGGCAGACTGGGCTCTTTAACCTTGGTTAGGCAACCGGTCTAGGAGAAGGAAAACTCTGAATTCAAACCTGTTGAACTCCGCTTAAGAAATTGACCTCATGTCACATCCTGCTCGTGTGGAGGGGTCTTTAAATATATATACACAATAAAGAAACAGTCAAATATATCATAATTATTCACGCGGAATGAATGCTTACATAAATAATGTATCTAAAATAGATAAGATACAGTGGTATCTCAATTTACTTAACTGCCCCAATTTACGAGTTTTCCGAGTTACGAGGTGCCACTCGGTCGATTTTTTTGCTTTGTGTTGTGAGCTAAAATTTGAGGTACGAGCGAGCTTCAGATACGCCTATGTTAATAAGTTCAATGGTAACTTGACTTAAGAGTGTCCCATCTTACGAGTTCATCGAAGTACGAGCTGTCACTCGGTCAATTGTTTTGCTTTGTGTTGTCAGCTAAAATTTGAGGTATAAGCGAGCTTCAGATACGCTTATGTTAATAAATTCAATGGTAACTTGACTTAAGAGTTTCCCATCTTACGAGTTCATCAAATTACTAGCTGTCACTCGGTCGATTTTTTTGCTTTGTGCTCTGAGCTAAAATTTGAAGTACGAGCGAGCTTCAGATGGCCTATGTTAATAAGTCCAGTAAATACATTTAAGTTTCTAAATTTATTATGCCATATCATGTATGAAAAAATAAACATGAATATATATTACAGCAAATAATTAATTACTTTTTATTTCATCATGTTTTTATACAATACAGTGCTGTATTTTTTCGTATTAAAAAAAAACGTTACAAGAAAATCAGTGTTTTTTTTTATGAGAGCTGGAACGGATTAATGGTATTTCAGTTTATTTCAATGGTGAAAATTGATTTGATGTACAAGTAAATTTGATAAATTGAGTTAGCAGCAGAACAAATTAAACTCGTAAGTCAAGGTACCGCTATATATAAAAATTGTAAATAAAAGATAAGTAAAAAAAAAAGTAAAGTCGTCGGGGTGGCCTACAGTCGGCATCTGCCAATTAGCGAGGGAGCCTATCCTTTTCACAAGGAGATTGTTTTTGCGTCTGAGGAGATCGCCACACCTACCATCAGCTCCTTACTTAACCGCACAGATCCTTGTGCTACTCATACGCTGAGTTAGCAAGGGCCGTTCGAACTAGGGAACCTCGTGGTTTCTATCCGAACGCTCTACCGACTGAGCTAACCCGGCCAAATCGAAATAAATAAAATTGAAAAAAAAAAAAAATAATTAAAGATGAGAGAAAAAATCTATTTGGAATAAATAAGATACATAGAAATTAATTTATTCTTTCCCCCAAAATATGACTAAAATGAGTTTTTATTGTTCTTTAAAGTTTGTGGATAGTTATAGTGTTTCGCGGGTTATTTACGTTAATTTTACGGTGTTTGTTCTCAGTTTAATTCATTTTAAATATATACGTCTGGTTTACGCCAACAACCGAATGACGTCACAGTATTTGGAACCAATCTATGATGTAGAGTGAGGCAGGACTATTATCATATTGGAAATCACTATGAAAAAGATCGCGATGTGACGCGTATTCCAGTGCTTGATGCACAGGAGTAATGTGGACAAACTTATGTATGCTCATATCAACTAATCCAAGATGTATTTCCCTGATTTTTTAGATGAGGCTTGATAATTAGTATTATTTGGATTATTCGGACTATTGTCCTCATAGCCTAGTGGATAAAGGAGTTAAGTTAAAACAGTTCTAAGTAACAGTTATCTCTAGGCTGCAGGTTCAATTCTGGCCAGGGCCACCAGTAATATAGAATAATAATTAACACAGCTTAACACCTCTACCCCAGCTATGGATAGCGGAACGAGAACAGGATACCCCCGTGGACTGAATAAATGGTTAGGTTCAAAATTCCGTGATGGCTCCCGATTACGACAAGAAGGTTCCCGAGTTCGAAAAGAAGGTTCCCGTGTCTGAAAATAAAGATCCCGAGGCCAAAATGGTTCCCAAGTCCGACAATAAATACCTGAGGAAGGCCGAAACATTGTACAGATAACAAGGAAGATGAGGACAAAAGACCGAACAATTCAAATAATACTGATCCAGTTTTGCACTGGATCAAATATGATTTTGAGAGATATACTTCCTTCTCTTCGGTCTCTCTTAAGGCATTATTATTTTTCTTTTTATACAACAAAGTATTTGTATTAATAGTAGTAATATTGCTTCTTTTTTTTTTGTTTATTAGATTATAGCCTTGCTCAAATAGGCTCCCTTGAAACAAACACAGTACTTGACTTTGATTCTTTCTTTATTTCTTTCTTTCTTTCTTTCTTTCTTTCTTTCTTACCTTTTATTTCGCCTTAATACATTAACTAGCAGGACCTGTTGATATAACACAGTATGAGAATCTAATTATTATTTAACTATCTCTTACTCATTCTTAAAAGAGGGGATGTAAAATATCTACATTAAATTGCAGACAAAAAGGTGACAAAGTTACAAATCAGAAGATATATAAGTTGGACCGGAAATTCATCTGCGACTGCAGGCTAAAACATAGCCTAAACTGGACTGCATAAAATCTTAATTACCAAAATATATTCCGTTAGTCATAATTTGAATATGACAAATAAAGCAAACATGTAACTGTAAACATGTAAAAAATGTCTGAAATAAGAAATCTGTGATTAAGCAACAACAGATAATCTGAATTTACATTATTGCATTGTATCTTGAACAATTTGGACGGTCACATTTTTAACCAGAGGGGGTTGCAGGATGATAACGGACGGAAGATTTAGGAACACCAGTATTGATATATAGAATTTATATTCTTTTTTTTCTCTTTATCTTTCTTAAAACTAGAATATAATTCAATTATTCAATACGTTAATGTTTGTCATATTAAGATTAAAGAGACGACTCTGTTATCTACCCATAGCTGGAGGGAGAATAGTTGGATTCGTGACCTTCTCAAAGGTATTAAGACTATGTGAAATGCAAACAGCTGCATCCAGGATTTGAAATCGTGTCTCCATGTCCGTTTCCTACAAGAGTAAATATTACCCGAGGCGCCGGTTCAATGTTTGCCCCTGTGGTCGCAGAAACCGATATTTCATTTCAAGAAACGCCGGTAATATCTTTGATTGATTTTTCTGCACTCTATTTTTAATTCTAATTGAGTAGTTTGTTTTTATTAATTGGAGATTAATACCAATCACTTGTAAGTTTACAAGTTCATTCACTTTTGTTATGTCACACAATTCAACAACAACAACAACAACAACAACAACAACAATAATAATAATAATAATAATAATAATAATAATAATAATGTTAATAATAATAATAATCTATTAATAATGGAGATTTGCTTCCGGTTTTTATCTGTAACAAAAATTACGTCACTGCTCACGTCACATTACCCAAAATCGTCATAACATAGAATAGATACACTCAAAATTTGAACATGCAACATTAGACAGTCCTCATTGTTTTTTAAAACAAGTTTTAATAAATACATAACTGGTATTATATATCTATAAATAGTTTGTTTTATTTTAATATATATTTAAAGTTTACATTTCAAATTGTTTTATTTTTTAATCCTTTAATGAATTTGATGATTTTACTTACTTAGGGTACAAACTCGCTGACAAACTCCCACCCCTCAGGCAATATGTTTCAAAATCTATTTTTACATCACCCGGAGGGTGTTTTTTTATTTTGCTAATAATAATAATAATAATAATAATAATAATAATAATAATAAATGGTATATGCACAAACCTAAACTTGTCCTAGAGAATAAGACACAAAATTCTCTGAGACTTCAAGGTTCAGACGGATCCCCTAATCCCGGCCAGGAGACCGGATCTAGTATTAATTGACAAGAAAGAGAGAACCTTCTATCTCGTGGATTTTGCTGTCCGAGCTGATCACCGAGTGAAAACGAAAGAAAACGAAAAGATAGACAAATACTTGGACCTTGCCAGAGAACCGAGGAAGCTGTTGAATATGAAGGTGAAGGTCATACCAATTGTAATTGGTGCCCTTGGAACAATCCCCAAAGCCCTGGAAAATAATTTGGGTGAACTAGAAATCAGAGGAAGAACCGAAACTATCCAAAATACAGAACTGTTGGGATTGGCTAGAATACTCAGAAGAGTCCTGGAGATCTTAGGAGACACAGCCTCCAGTGAACCAACAGCTACGGCAAGTGTGGAAAAATAATGATAATAATAATAATAATAATAATAATAATAATAATAATAATACAACAAAATGGTATATGCATAAACCAGAATCTGTTTTTGAAAACGAAACGCATAAAATTCTCTGGGACTTTGAGATTAAAACGGATCACCTTATCCCAGAAAGAAGACCAGACCTTGTGTTTATTAACAAAAAAGAAAAAAACTTGTCAACTGGTGGATTTTGCAGTTCCAGCAGATCACAGAGTGAAGCTGAAGGAAAATTAAAAGATGGACAAATACCTGGACCTTGCCAGAGAACTGAAAAAGTTATGGAATATGAAAGTCAAAGTGATACCAATTGTAGTTGGTGCACTTGGAACGGTCCCAAAAAGATTGGAAAAAAGTTTGGAAAATTTGGAAATCAGAGGAAGAATTGAAACCATTCAGACCACTGCACTGCTGCAATATGCCAGAATACTCAGAAGAGTCCTGGAGACCTGAGGAGACTTGCTGTCACTCAGACTCCAGTGAAAGAACATCGGCTTATGCTGATGTGAAAACTCAAAAGGAGTAAATAATAATAATAATAATAATAATAATAATAATAATAATAATAATAATAATAATAATAATAATAGATTTGTTGTCACTCAGACTCCAGTGAAAGGAAATCAGCTAACGCTGATGTGAAAAACTTAAAAGTAGTGAATAATAATAATAATAATAATAATAATAATAATAATAATAATAATGTCTGCTTACGTGTTTTGAAAGTTATTTAATCGGCTTTTTCATCTATTCTCTAAAAAGAATACACGCAACCCTAGATTAACTTAAATCTTTTCGTTTTATAAGTTTTATATAAATTTCCAAAGTTTATCCCCTTTTTAAAAGATGTCTAAAACATTATTAGATTGGAAAAGTAATTAATATTAAAGGAAAAAATAATCCGACTCTTAAAATTAATATTTATGTTATCCTCATCTTTATTGTGTATGAACACAACGATCATGCCACTGTAATATCAGAATTTATTTTAGGTGTTTTTATTTTATTTTATTATTTTAATTACCTTAAAATAGATCATCTTCAGATCATTACCCATAAATTCAAACGCAGTTTCGGAGCTTAATCTTTACTGCTCAATTAAGGGCGCTCCAAGTCTAATAAATTACCCTTATGACAATATTGTGATGAGATATAGAAAAATTAAGTGGAAGAAGTCAACCCTTGGAAGAAATGCCCTTGAGTGAGCAGTAACGATTAAGCACCGAAACTGCGTTTGAATTCATGGGTAATCGTCTGAAGATGACCTTATTTAAGGTAACTAAAATAATAAATAAATAAATAAACCTAAAACAGATCCCGAGGTTTCAGTGAGCTGAACGTTGTGTTTATACACAATAAAGATGAGGACAACAGTCCGAAATATCCTAATTATTCATATTAAGCCTCACGTCTTGAATACACATAAAGATTTGATTCTTAAAATGTTGTAAAAATTTGTTTTGATATTTTTTTCTTTTATGTATTTACCCAATCTCTGCAAGATCAGGATGTGACACAAGGTCACTTTTTAAGAGGGATTTAATAGGTTCCAATTCAGACTTTTCATTCAAGGTTAAGAGACCAGTCTGTTTTACTATATACCCATTTCTGGAGGGAGAGAAGTTGGATTCATACCTTTCTCAAGTGTATCAACTTTATGTGAAATTCAACCAGCCTCCTCCAGGATTTGAACTCGTGTCGCCGTGTCCATTTCCTCTGGCAATAACCATTACACCACATGTATTTTTGAGAATTTTCCACAATTATTTAACAACAAAATTATCAAAAAGGCCTTGTGTCCCATATTGCTTACGTGGTGAAGCTATGAATTTCTGCCCGTTGGTGATCTGATGCGAGATTAAATATAATGGTTGTCAACTTGTGTTCGAGTAAGACCATTTCCTGTTTTGTAGTGCTTTTCCATAGTTAGGTGCCAGTAGCATTGGACACTCTATCCTTGTGTTTTCTCAGATGACTCACCAGGCCAGCCCTGGAGAGACATACTCTTCCACATAAACTACATGTTGGAACTTCTCCACTTTGAATGTTACTGGGCTGAAAATTAACCTTTCTAATAGTCCGCTTCATTTTTTGGTGTTTAATTCGGTTGGACTCAAATTCTTTCACAGACAGGTAGATGGTGGCTCTCCAGCCAGGTCTATTACAAGCAAGCTTCTCCCAGTCCCCCACAGCAATAGCAGTGTTCTTCAGAGTGTCCTTGAGGCAGTCCTAAAACCTCAATTTGGGTTTGCACAGACGACGTTTGCCAGTTGAGATTTCCCCGTAAAATAGTTGTTTAAATTAGGTATATACTCACAGTACACACACTACTTTCTCTCTTCATGCTCTTTAAACGCACACGTATTCAGATAGATAGATAGATAGATAGATCGACACTCAAGGTATAATTACTCGTTCCTTCTATTCAAACCCTTCAAACGCACACGCATACAGATATAGAGATAGATAGATATATAGATACTTATGGTATAATTACTCTTTCTCCTTTTCATGCCCTTCAAACACACACACATACAGCTAGATAGTTAGATAGATAGATAGATACGGTATAATTACATTTTCCTTCTTTTCATACCCTTCAAACGCACACGCATACAGATAGATAGATAGATAGATAGATAAATAGATAGATAGATGGATAGATAGATAGATAGATACTCACGGTATAATTACGCTTTCCTTCTTTTCATACCCTTCAAAATCACACGCTTACAGATAGATAGATAGATAGATAGATAGACAGATAGAGAAATAGATAGATAGATAGATTGATTGATTGATACTCACGGTATAATTATTCTTTCCTTCTTTTCATACCCTTCAAACGCACACGCATACAGATAGATAGATAGATAGATACTCACGGTATAATTACGCTTTCCTTCTTTTCATACCCTTCAAACTCACACGCTTACAGATAGATAGATCGATCGATAGATAGATAGACAGATAAATAGATAGATAGATAGATTGATTGATACTCTCGGTATAATTACTCTTTCCTTCTTTTCATACCCTTCAAATGCACACGCATACAGATAGATAGATAGATAAATAGATAGATAGATAGATAGATAGATAGAGAAATAGATAGATAGATAGATTGATTGATACTCACGGTATAATTACTCTTTCCTTCTTTTACCTTCAAACGCACACGCATACAAATAGATAAATAGACAGACAGACATATAGATAGATAGATAGATAGATAGATACTCACGGTACACAGTCTTTCCTCTCTCCATATCCTTCAAACACACGCCTACAGACATACAAAGATAGATTGACATTCACGGTATACACACTCTTTGCCTCTATTCGCTCCCTTCAAACATACACATACTGATAGATAGATAGACAGATAGATAGATAGATAGATATGGCACAAATACTCTTTCACTCACTTCGTCCCCTTCAAACACGTGCCTGTTTAATGTTTGTTCCAGCAGCGCAATACGTGAGGAAGCGATAAATTCCTGCCTGTTGATGATCTGATGCGAGCGGATGTATAATCTTCAGCCAGTCGTAGTTCCACCAGCGCAATACGTAGACCAGAGGGCCGGATTTTCCGTTCAAGATCAGCTCTCACATCACTAGCCACGTTTTTTGGTGTTAATGAGGCTCCACAACGATTCTTCCAGTTCTCCGCCCTGTCGGCTGGGGCGTTAGAATGCACCGACTGCACCTCTGCAGAGGGGTAAGACTCCCCCAATGGGGCCACCTGTTGGCCGTGGGTGGCGACCCGTGATGCTTAAGGATAGAACCCAGGTGTATGAGCAGTTCATGACATGCAATACTCCACTTTGGCCCTATCTTGGGCTAGACGGGCGGTCGGAGAGGCCCCCTCCGATCAATCGGCTGGTCAGGTCAAGCCCTAGCACCTATATGATTTTCCCAACCCTATTGCCCTTATGGCAAGCCCGAACCCCTTTTTATCATATGGGTGCTAGAAGGCGGTGGCTGCGGGTCTACATGTCCTGGGAATGACGTTAAACTCTATCTGATGGTGAGGTTCCCGTTTTGGAGGTTTGGGGAATGTGGAGCACCCCTTCATCACCATTGCTCCCTGGTCCACTCTGACCCGGAGTGGTAGTACCTGTTAGGGTCCCATCTATGGTATTTCACTGGAGTCTGAGTGTATTATTAAATAGAAAAAATGTATTTATAAAAAATTGTATTATCCATTAAGAATTGATTTATTTCAAATCTTTATCGGCATTAAATGACCCACTGAGGTTGATATGCCGTAAAACAAAACAAAGCAAAAAACAAACCATCTTCCAGTTCTGAGGGTTGTCTGGGTCGTTTGCTTCAAGGATGAATTCTCCAGGTTGGCGACGAAGAGCATGATCGAGCCAATGCAGACGTCTCGTGACCACGGCCTACTGAACTAAGTGGATTCTGCATCACAGACGCACAGTGGCGTTTGATATGAAACGATGCCACCGGACCCGAAGGGTGCGGCGGATTAGATTATCCATAAGGGTTGATATGCCATTAAACCAAGCAACCAATCATTTTATTGCAAACATTTGGAGGTGTTCTTTTGGTTAATTGGTGCAGTTATAGAGGTGCGTGTTGAAATACTTAGAATCGTAGGAAATGGAGTCGTCGACCTGAGTTCAAATCCAGGACGAGTCTAGTTGTATTTCACATAGCGCTGATACCATTGGGAAATATAAAAATCCAACTACTCTTCCTCCAGCTATTGGTAGATAGTAGGGCAGACTGGGCTCTTTAACCTTGGGTAGGTAACCAATTTAGGAGAAGGAAAACTCTTAAGGTCCAGTGATATAATCCTATGTTCCGTCGTTCACGAAAGTTCAAAGCATTGTGGGTAGCTAAGATCAGAACAGCCGATATAAATAACAATATCAGCAGCAGAGAACTGCCAGTGATTGGCCAAGAAGTTGGTCACATGATTATTGCCGAGTCTATAAGTAGAAGTGGGCATTTGACACACGCCTTATAATAAAAAAAAACTCAAACACAAACCTGTTAAACTCCGCTTAAGAAACTGATCTTGTGTCACATCCTGCTCGTATGGAGGGGTTGGGTAAATGTAAAATTGGTGCAATTCGAAACTGAACATATGGTGTCCAAGATCATATTTGCAACTCCGAATTCCACCAATTCTTATGTTGGATTACCCCTTGCTATCTTTTTTCGGACGATCACACATCCCCCCGGCTCTTGTTCTTCTTTTTGCCGTTGTCGCTGCTGTCTCTCTCAGTCGCCTACTTGCAACCGCCACAAACTGGTTTCCGTTATCAGACACACTCTTATATGTGCACATATTTATTTTATTGATGACGAACTTTCTTTGCATACAATATTGGTTAGTTAGCTATCTCGATCGATTTGCATCAACCATTTCTAACTGACATTAAATATACTAGCAAATATATGCACCCTCCGGGTGCAAGTATTTAAGTTTTAATATAATAAAATATCATATTAGATTAGAAAGGCTAATGAAACTGAATAAGTATGCAGATAAAAAGATTTGGAACAGAGGGGGTATGATTGAAAAATAGAACAACTTTGAAAGTAACTCTTCCATCATTTTCCATTACTCTCCTCTTTCATTGGTAAATTTTCCTAATTTAACTATTTAGTTTAAAATAGGAAGTAAAGAATAATATTAGTTATTTCTTCTTGTTAATGGATTTCTTTTAAGATTTATCCCAAGATTTTTGCTCATATTCAAAATGATAAAACCAAACAATTAGAAATCAATAATAATAAGCATATATTTATTAAAATCAAATGTTTAACATCAATATGCAAATTAGCCTTCACGTTCACACTGTAATCCGCTATTTTGTTGTATATATAAATACAATTGCATGTTATTAGTATGTAGATATGGTCAACAGTCTTAATGATGTTAAACAATTTTATCAATAATTGAGGTTTAAATAAAAATAAAATAGCACGGAGAATGTGATGTAAATAACTTAGGGAATTGTGACTTGTATAGTAACATATTTTCGGTTACAGACAGACAAACACACAATCTCCAATATAATAAGATTTCCTAAATCTCTAGTGTCATCTCATCACGTGACTTTCTTATCCAATTAAAGCCACCGTTTCAAACGACCTTTGCGTCATCACTCGTAATCAAACTACATGACCGACTGGTTTTTCGTGCGACGCGTTTTAAACTAAACTAAATAATAGATTCAGCTAATATCTATCTAACACCGAGTTATGAATTACTTCATTCCAGCGTGACACATTCAGATGAACAGACAAACAAGTTTAATTACTACTGCTTTTATATATAGACAGAAAAGTGCACTTTACTCAAATTAACGAACTTTTAACATATTCTATTTTTCTTTTCTCTCTAGACAGTTATATCTATATTTTTTATCAGTTCTAGTAACTGGTTAGCAGAAAAATATTATTGCTAATAATAATAATAATAATAATAATAATAATAATAATAATAATAATAATAATAATAATACACTCAGTCTCCAGTGAAATACCATCAGCTAACGCTGGTGTGAAAAAGTCAAATAATAATAATAATAATAATAATAATAATGATAATAATAATAATAATGTGAAATCGTAGATTATTTCTACAGGGAAAATGGATACCACGTTTTTGGCGGTTTTTTTTTACCGGAACATTTTCAGCATCCAAGAAGATTGTGATCAGGTAATGCCAAGGAAGATTGACGATTCTGATTAGAATCAATCGGTTCAGGCCTTCCAGCTTTTCATATCAATAATTCTTTACTTGTATTTCCTTTCTTCATATCGCTCTTTCTTTCTGTTCTAGTTCGTCTTAATGTCTTTATTTTGTTCGTTCTTTTTTTAAATTATTTCTTTCTCTCTTTTTTTTCTTTTATTTTTCCGTCTTTATCTGACGTACGCCTTTTCTTTCTTTTTCCTTTTTTTGTTGCCTTAAGATCTTTATTTTCTTACTTTTTCTTTCTTTTTTTTCTTCTTTTCATTTCTGTCTTTCTTCCTGTCATTTATCATATTATTATTTTCTTTCTTTTCTTTCCTTTCTTTCTTTTTCTTTCCGGTTTTCTTTCTTTTGTCTTTTTACTATTTCCATCTTTGTTTTATACTAGAAGCGGCTACCCGGCGTCGCCTGGGTACAGGGGTAAAAAGGTAGTCTCACAGATCTATTATTGTTGAATTGTGAGATGGATCCTCACAGGATGCCCCATTAAAATGCATATATAAAAAAAAAGACAATCTGAAAAGAAAAATAAATATCTCCTATTTAAAATACTAAATGCAAAAAATTCTATGCTATTATCATTTAAATTTCATTTTTTAATCATCTTTATGAATATAAATAAAATCTTCATTATTTTTCCTCAAAAACCAAGCCCTGGTGATATTTAATGTGTATATATATATTTACTTTGCCTTTAACTGTTTTATTTTTGAATTTTCTTTGGGACATACACATACACACAACTGTCCTATATATATATATATATATACTAGAAGTGGCTACCCGGTGTTGCCTGGGTACTGGGCGAGGTAAAAGAAAATTAGTCTCACAAATCCATTATAATTGAATTGCGAGTTTGTAACAACAAAAGACGTTGCGTTGATCCAGCCACTCTGGAAATAAAAAATAATGTCTACTATTTAAAATATTAAATGCAAATAAGAAATCTATGTTATTATCATTAAATTTGTATTTTTTAAGTATCTTCACTTACATAAATCAAACCTTCATTATTTTTGCTCAAGAACCAAGCCCTGGTGATATTTAATGTGAATACATATTTACTTTGGCATTAATTGTTTTATTTTCATAATCCCCCCCCCCGGGCATACATACTCACAGACTGCCCTTTATATATGTATAGATACATACATACTTCTTTTTCTTTCTTTTCCATCTCATTTGTTTTAATGCTTTTATTTTCTTTCTTTCCTTCTATGCTTATTTCTTTCTTTTTTCTTTTTTCCCCCTTTCTTTTGTCTTTCTATCACTTCTTTTAATCTATATGCCTTCATTATCTTTCTTTTTCTTTTCGTTTGCTTTAAGGACTTTATTTTCTTTCTGGACCATATTACCATTGGGCACCCTTTCTGATCTCGATTAAGAAAGGACATGTTTTTTTCATTTACACGTCAATATCCGGGTTGTTTTGTTATGGGTTAGGGTTAGGAGGTCAGGATTAGGGGTTTTAGGTTAGGGGTTAGTTTTATAATGTTTTAAAAATCTAAAAAATCGTCTGTTAAAACAATTGGATATTGACGGTGTAAATGAAAAACATGTCCTTTTTTAATCGAGATCAAAAAGGGGTGCCTAAAAGTCGTATGGTCCTTCTTTCTTTCATTCTACCCTCCTTTCTTTCTTTCTTTTTTCTTTTTTTCCTCTTTCTTTGGTCTTTCTATCACTTCTGTTAATCGATATGAATTCTTTATTTTTTCTTTTCCTTTTCGTTTGCTTTAAGGACTTTATTTTCTTTCTTTCGCTTTTGCTTTGCCTAATGTCTCTAATTTCATCCTTCTTGATGGAGACTTCTTGATTTTCTTTTTCTCTTACTCTCTTTCTCTTTCTTTCTTTCTCTCTCTTTCTCTTTCTTTCTCTTCTTTCTTTCTCGTCTCTTCTCTCTCTTTCTCTTTCTTTCTCTCTCTTTCTCTCTCTCTCTCTCTCTCTCTCAGTCACCTACTCTGTTTTTTCCTTAGTCGCCTTTCTCTTTTTCCTCTCTCTCTCTCTCTCTCTCCCTCAGTCACCTAGACTCTGTTCCTTAGTCGCTTTCTATCTTTCATTTTCTCTCTCTCTCTCTCTCTCTCTCCTCTCTCATCGCTCTCTCTCTCTGCTCTCTCTCTCTCTCTATCTATCTTATCTTTTAGTCACATAGACTCTGTTTCCTTAGTCGCTTTCTATCTCCCCCCTCTCAGTCACCTAGACTCTGTTTCCTTAGTCGCTTTCTCTCTTTCCTTTCTCTCTCTCTCTCTCTCTCTCTCTCTCTTTCTCTCTCTCCTTTCTCTCTCTCTTAGTCACCCAGACTCTGTTTCCTTAGTCCTTCTCTCTTTCTTCTCTTCTCTCTTTCTTCTCTTTCTCTCTCTCTCTTAGTCACCCAGACTCTGTTTCCTTAGTCGCTTTCTCTCTTTCTTCTCTCTCTCTTTCTCGCTCTTTCTCTCTCTCTTAGTCTCCTAAGACTCTGTTTCCTTAGTTGCTTTCTCCCCCCCTCTCTCTCTCTCTCTTAGTCACCTAGAACTGTTTCCTTAGTCACTTTCTCTCTCTCTCTCTCTCTCTCCTCTTAGTCACCTAAACTTTTTTCCTTAGTCACTTTCTCTCTTTCCTCTCTCTCTCTCTGTCTCTCTTCTGTCTCTCTGTCCCTCTGTCTCTGTCTCATCTGTCTCTTCTTTTCTCTTTCATTCGTATCATTTTCCTTCCTTTTATTTCAATCTTTCTTATTTTCCATCTTTATTTTTTGCTCTCTATCTTTGCCTTCCTCCTTTTAAAAAAAATGTCTATCGTATTTTCTTTTTCAATTTTAATCTCCTTCATCGCAACCAGTCTTAGTTGCTTTCCTTCAGCAACAAACTAACGAATTCATTTTTTTTAATTTCTAATTTCTTTTTAATATCTCTTCGGATTTTTCATTATAAATTTAAAAATTTTGCTTTTGTCTTAGATTTAATAATCCATCCAATCTTCATCTTCAAAAAGACACCCCAACTCTTTATCCCTCACGACTCACAAAACAAAATTTTGGATGAAAAAAAATGGTGGGTGGAGGAAACGATGAATAATAGAAAAGAATGCGGTGACTATTGATCTCAGATCGAAGATATACGACTCATTCATATCTCTTTTACTTTTTTATCTATTTTCTTTCTTTCTTTCTGATTACACTTTTTTCTTTCTTTCTTTCTTTCTTTCGTTCTTTCTTTCTTTCTGCCTTTTTCCCTTTCTTTCTTAATCTTTATGATATTACATCATGATTTTACCTTTTTTCTTTCTTTCTTTCTTTCTTTCTTTCTTTCTTTCTTTTTATCTTTTTTTCTTTCTTTCCTTCTGCCTTTTCCCTTTCTTTCTTAATCTTTATATTACATTATGGTTTTACCTTCTTTGTTTCTTTCTTTCTTTGTCTTCATGGTTCTACTTTTTTCGTTCTTTCTTTCTTTCTTTTTATCTTTCTTTCTACCTTTCTTTTCCCTTTCTTTCTTAAATCTTTATGATATTACATTTATGATTTACTCTTTCCCTCTCTTCTCTTTCTTCTTCTTTCCTTTTCTTTGTCTTATGGTTCT
Organism: Doryteuthis pealeii; assembly: GCA_023376005.1. Taxonomy (NCBI): domain Eukaryota; kingdom Metazoa; phylum Mollusca; class Cephalopoda; order Myopsida; family Loliginidae; genus Doryteuthis; species Doryteuthis pealeii. Next base: position 68,000,199 of record CM042165.1, read on the forward strand.
ACTTTCTTTTCTTTTCTTTCCTTGTCTTTCTTTCTTTCTTTCTTTGTTTTCGGTTCTACTTTCTCTTTTCTTTCTTTCTTTCTTTTATCTTCTTTCTGGCCTTTTTTCCTTTCTTTCTTAATCTTATGATATCACATCCTTATATTTACCCCTTCTTTTCCTTTCTTTCTTTCTTTCTTTCTTTCTCTTTGGTCTTTATTGGTGCTTACTTTCTTTAGTTCCTACTTCTTTCCCCCTTTTCTTTTTTCTTTTTTCTTTTTTCTTTCTTTCTATCTTTCTTTTTTTCCTTTCTGGGTTTAATCTTTATGAATTATTAGTAACATTAGGTTGTTTTTTTTTTTTATTTTTTATGTTTTTTTACCCGCCTTCTTTTTCCTTTATTTCTTTCTTTCTCTTTCTTTCCTTTTCTTTCTTTGACTTTCTTTCTTTCCTGTTCTTTCTTTTCTTTGTCATTATTACGGTTTCTAACTTTCTTTCGTTTCTCGACCTTTGCTCACGATCTTTCTTTCTTTTTTTTTAAAAATCTTTCTTTCTGGCCTTTTTCCCTTTGCTTTTTTCTCAATAAATTCTTTTATGATATTTACATTTTATGATTTTTTTAAATCCGTTTCTCTTTTCTTTCTTTGCGCTTGTCTTTTTCCCTTTCTTTTCTTTCTTTGGTCTTTTAAATGGTTCTTACTTTCTTTTTCTTTCGTTCTTTCTTTCTTTTCTTTCTACCTTTCTTTTTTTTTTTCTTTCTTTTTTCTTTTCCATTCCCTTTCTTTCTTAATGCTTTATGATATTACACTTATTGGTGTTATACCTGTTTCTTTCTTTCTTTAGTTTTTCTTTCTTTTTTCTTTCTTTGTTTTGTCTTATGGTTCTAACTTTCTTTTCCGCGTTCTTTTCTTCTGTTCTTTTTTTTTATCTCTTTCCCCTTTCTGGCGTGTTTCCCTCAGTCTTTCTTCTTTCTTAATTAATTCCATAATGAGCATTTAACACATTATGGATTTTTACTTCTTTCTTTCTTTCTTTCTTTCCCTCTTTATGGTTCTAATCTTTCTTTTTCGGTTTTGCTTAATTTCCTTTCTTTCCTTTCTTTTCTTTTTTTGTTCTTTCTTTCTGCCTTTTTCCCTTTTTTCTTCTCTTTATGATATTACAAGTATGATTTTTAAATTATTTACCGACTCCTTTCTTTCCCTTCTTTCCTTTCACTCTCTTCTTGTTCTCTTTCTTTCTTCTTTTGGTCTTCATGAGGTCTCTTCTAAATCTACTACATTCTTTTCTTTCTCTTTCTTCTC
>CM042165.1:68006578-68034078 GCA_023376005.1 Doryteuthis pealeii
CCGGTCAATAGGCCTCGATATTCTCTCTCGTCATCAAAGAAGGATGAGACGCGTCCGTGTTATTGAGTAACCTGCTGACCCACGCCAAACACACACCCATACACATACATACGCTCATACACGCGCACACACACATATATATAATGATTCTAAAATATTAGTTGATATACACGATAAACGACACAAAATGTTTCAACTACTTCTTTATTTAGGTTAAATTATTTATAATATCCTTCATTTAGTTATATTATTTCTAAATAGTTGCAGTATCCCTCATTAATATATTTATATCTTTCTTATATATATATATATATATATATATATATATAATATATATATATATATATATATATTTTCTATATATATATATATATATATATATATACATATATTTGTTTATATCCTTCTATTATATATCTCTCGCTCTAACTCCACACAGACACACACAGTGACACACAGAAGACGCACAGGCATTTGAGAGCTCAATGTGTGCTCTTAATGTTAGAGTCACAGAGCAAATATATAAGTAAAGAAATAACAAAAGACTTAGAGATTAGGCATTATAGTCTATATCAAGCTTAGACTATAATGCTAAATCTCTAAGTCTTTTGTTATTTCTTACTTATATATATATATATATATATATATATATATATATATATATATATATATATAATATATATATATATATATATATATATATATACAAGCCTCGGGTAGCTAAGACATGGCGCCATACTTAGTTTTGCCTAGCGATTTTCAACCCCTTGGTTTGAAAATGGCATATGGGAGAAACTGACAGTTGCCAAGTGCTGTTGCTTTCAATGTGTTCGCTATCATAACGTAGATAATATATGCTTATTAAGATATTGACCACCCTTTACTCAGAGATTTTGCAAAACTCTATTATTATTATTAATATTAATGTATATTTATATAAATATACTATTTCGTTTTTATCTATCTCTCACCATTATTATGTTTACTAGCAAATATATGCACCCTCCGGGTGCAAGTATTTAAGTTTTTGATATAATAAAATATCATATTAAATTAGAAAGGCTAATGAAACTGACTAAGAATGCAGATAAAAATATCTGCAACAGAGGGGGTATAATCGAAAAAACAGAACAACTTTGAAACTAACTATTCCATCATGTCCATTACTCCCCTTTTTCTTGGTAAATTTTCCTAATTTAACTATTTAGTTAAAATAGGAAGTAAAGGATAATATTACAGTTTTTCTTCTTGTAAATAGATTTCTTTTAAGATTTATCCACGAGATTTGTTTATATTTTTTAAGATAAATCCAAACAATTAGAAATCATAACACCAAGCACATATTTATTAAAATAAAATGTTAATAATCAATATGCAAATTAGCCTTCTCGTTCAAACTGTAACCGCTATTTTTGTGTATATATAAATACAATTGCTGTTTTTAGTACGTAGATATGGTCAACATTATTAATAATGTAAAACAATTTTTATTAATAACTGAAGGTTTAAAAAATGAAATCTGGAGAATTTGACGTAAATAATTAAGGGAATTTGTGACTTGAGTGTAATATAGTTTCGGTTACAGACAGAAAAACACACAACTCCATTTAATAGATTATATATCTTATTTTGCTCTATTCAATCGTATTTTACAAGTGTTTCCTAATGTCCATATCCATCCATCAATCTATCTATGACTGCGCATTTCTTTCTTATTGCGTTCATGTCTATCTATCCGTCGTATTCTGTTTATACATATATATATTATATACGTATCATCATTAAGTCGCGCCAGCAGCGCGGATATCCATCACAATCTCTCGCCAACCATCCCTATCATTCATTGACACCAGGAGGTCCTCCGCCCAGCATGATGTATCTGCCCATAGCTGGTCTATGTAGGTTTCTTCGCTGGGCGGCTTCGCACTGGTATGTCCATGTGTCGGTTTCCACAGAAGGACGTCTTTCTTTGACAACTTTCTTTTTAAGCACATGAACTCTGTTCTATCGAATTTCACACACACACACACACACACACACACACACACACACACACACACACATATATATATATATATATACATATATATATATACCAATTCTTTCGCTCATTTCCATTTTAAAAACGAATTAAAATTAATTAAATCGATTATCAGGCGGTTGCTGAAGGTCTATATGTCCTGGGAATGACGTTAAACTATCTGATGGTGAGGGTTCCAGTTTTGGAGGTTTGGTGAATGTGAAGTACCCTTTCATCCCCATTGCTCCCTGCTTCACTCTGACCCGGAGTGGTATTACATGTTGGAGTCCCATCTATGGGTTAAATAGAAAAATGTGTTTATAGAAAAAAAAATAGAAAAAAATTGAGTATCCATTAAGAATGACTTTATTTCAAAACTTTATCGGCATTAAATGACCCACTGAGGTTGATATGCCATAAAACAAAACAAATCAAACAAAACGAAATTCTTTAAATGAATATTACTATTTTCACCTACCATATCATGCTTTGAGGAAACAATTTATATATCTAATTAATAGATAAAATTCTTTAAAATATGAAACTCTTAATTTTACGCTTTTAAAAATCTATATTTTCATATTCTAAAATAAATAAATATCTAATAACTAGTTTACTTTAATTTTTTTATTTAATAATTTTTGAAGAAAAGCAAATTGAAAATTTAGACTCCACCCTTTAATACAGAAACAAATAGCAACGTATAATGTTTTCACTATAATATAATAAGCAATTATATAATAAACCACATAGTTTTAAAAATCTCAAAAAAAATTTTCTGTTGTTTTTTTTTTTACATTTAATTTTCCAATGTTCAGAGTACTTGGCAAAAAGAAAAAAATAATTTTATATATAATAATATATATTATATATATATTATATATATATATATAATGAAAAATATATATACATATAAAAACCGCCAGGATATACTAAAGCTAATAAGTAAAGAGTGCTCAATACATAAGTACAGCAAATAATAAATAAAACATAATGAATCAGATATACCTACTAAAAGTTTCTTTTAGTGCTCTTCAGGCAAGATCTGACTCTGAGTCAGATCTTAGCCCTGAAGAGCACTAAGTGAAACTTTTAGTAGTTATATCTGACTCATTAGGTTTATCTTTAATATATATATATATATATATATATATATATATATATATATATAAGAGGAAGAAAGTATAGGCTTATATTTGGTTCCAATGTCATTACTGGCAGCGGATTAACTCAAGTCCCTGAGAGAGCTCAATCTATGATCAATAAAGGAATTATATATAGAGCAATCTGCAATAAATAGCCAAATGACGGCCCGTTAATTTTTTCTCTACTATTAGAAGTGTATATATATATATATATATATATATATATATATATATATATATATATATACTCATCCATGGACACGTGTTTCGACTTATCAAGGCTCTTCAGTGTGTCTAGACATTTTGCGAGCTACTTACAGCCGAGACAGAAACCCTGATCTATTCAGCCTCAGGCGGACAGCTTAACCGCTCGGCTATTATCACCCACAGAATGTGGTGGGGATTTTAACTGTTTTAATACACACATCTGTATGTATGTAAATGCCGCTATAGAGTGTCCCACCCCTTTTATAGGAGAGCGTTGCGTTTACGCTTTAGTTGGCGGTCGGCATATATATTTATATATTCAACATCTGTCGCCAGCAACATAATTAATCAATATCCCACCTTTTTAATATCAATATGCAAATTAGTCTTCGCGTAAGACGCTATTTTGTTGTTTGTTTATTGATTTTAACGGCATACCAACCCGTCTGGGGTTATGTAATGCCTAACGGTTAGGAATTTATACATATCGTGTATTTATATTTTATACTTTTTAGTAATTGGTTTTAACAATGTCTTAGCTTTATTGGGGATTATGTTGTATGGTATTGATTTGTTTTTGTCTATATTCTATGGTATAATTTTATTTCCCTCAAAAAAAGAGAAATATCCTCATGTTGACATTTTCAAACAGATCTTTCATATTGTTTTGCTTTAAAAATAACGGTTTCTGATGTGAGCAAAAACCCCGCATTTCATGAATAAATGTTTAACTGTCAAAGGTGTTTGACATGTTCCACATTGTGATTGTTGTTCTTGTTTGAGTATATTGGGGTGCGTTAGTCTTGTATGACCAATGTGTAATCGGGACACAATGACTTGTTCCTTTCTAGACTTCCTTAAAGTTGGTCTCCAGCCTCCCAAAGAGGGTTTGATTGGGAAGAGTTTATCGTGGATATATATAAATGCATATTTATTAATATGTAGATCTGGTCACCGCTGGGGGTCCAGTGGCTTCGGGCCCTGGATTTTTACAAGTTAATGGCGTTGATCCCAGGGGGCCATCCCCCCCCCAGGCAACACCTGCCACCTCGATTTAAAGAGGCAGGACTGGATTTATTACCCAGTGCCTGAGACGCCCCCTTGAAGGGGAATACCGAAGGGATCAACGCAATTTTTCACCCACCACCCATGAACTTCGGTTTGTGGGTGGTCCCACGTTAATATGGCCTTGTGCCTAACCCGTACAAGTGGAGTACGAGGTAAATACCATGTAGATATGGTCAACAGTATTAATAATGTAAAGCGATTTTATTAATAATTGAGATTGGAATAAAAATAACATCATGAAGAATGTGACATAAATAAGTAAGGGAATTGAGTACACTACTTGTGTAGTGATATAGTTTCGTTTACAGACATACAACACACACAATGTCCATCATAATAAGATATCTGGGTATCTATAGATGTATCAATAACTATTCATACACTAACGTATGTGAACACACAAAGATCAACCATTGACGAATATAGGTCTGTATGTAAAAGTTCACAATTTCTCTCGGGTAAGTGAGTCTATATAAGTCTCAGATACTTTGTGTGTATTGTGTGTGTGTGTGTGTGTGTGTGTGTGTGTGTTTGTATACAAGTATATGTATGTCTGTGTTACGTTTTTAACATACAGATCACATTTTATGAAATCGGAATGATAAATGCAAGACCAGGTTGATGGAAAGAAATAAGGTCTTATATGAAAATAAAATTAATTTCCGTTATTAATTGGGTTACAGTTAAAAAATGTATTCGTTTTTTTACAAAGAACCTAATAATAAAAAATATGTCCTTATCGGTAAGTAAAAAAAACAAAAAAAACAGTATTCGTTTATTCTGTATTCTTTATGTTTTTGACTTCGACTGATAAAAGAAGCTGTCAATTGGCGTATTATAATAATAGTTCATATGAGGGAATTTATTTTATTTACATTTAGAATATTATTTAGAAAAATGTAACCCTAAATTCATGAGTGGTTTGAAACATAATTTTATTTTTCTAAAGACTAATTCTAAATTGCTTGTTGACTTAAAGCGATATTCATTTTCTTTTTTATAAAATGTAACATTTTATAAAATGTAACAAAAAAAAAAGCGAAGCTACGTTTCAAATGTTTTTGTACTTACTTATAAAGATCTGAGAAGATTTCCACAAGGATTTATTAAAACACAGAGTAGAAAATGTTTTCTAACTCTCAGACGACGTAACCAGTCACTCAGAACGCTGATCGTTCCCAATATTCAAACCTAACCAAAAATGCTTTGACAAAGCAAAGGGAATCAAAGGGAAGTTCTTTGTTTTAAGTCTAATTTCGTTATATACTTATCCATCTTGAAAATCACATTTGAAAAGGCAAAGAGGCTGACACAAATCTACGTTATCCTAATTTACGGAATTAATAATGAATTAACATTATTTTTTACCCGAGTTGTCTTTAGTCTTTACCAAAATTTTGTGTGAGTGTGTTATTATTGTGTGAATACCTGGCTATGCAAGTTTATTTCTCTTCCCTCTCTAACTCTTTCTGTCCCCCTCTCTTTCTATATTTGTCACACTCTCCCCCTGTGTGTATGTGCATGCGTGTCTGTGTAGAAGTGTATGTATGAGGATGCGTGCGTGTGTGTGTGTGCAATAACAAGAAGGAACAATGAATGAAACTTTAATTTACTTCCGAATAGTATCCTTAGTTTTCAGCACAATTTTGTGTGAGCGCGTTCGTGCGTTTGTGCGTGCGTATGGGTCTTTATATCTCGCCAACACACTCTCTCTCTCTCCCTCTCTCTCTCTCTCTCGGTGTGTATGGGTGTATGAGTGTGCATCTCTGTCTCACTCTTTGTGTCTGTCTCTGGGTTATATCTCCCCAACCTCCTCTCTCTCTATTTCTCTGTCTGTCTGTCTGTCCCACATCTCTCTCTCTCTTTCTCTCTCTCTCTCTCTCTCTCTCTCTCTCTGCGTGTGTGTATGAGTGTATGATTGTGCATCACTCTCTCTGTCTTTGTGTTATGTCTCCCCATCCTCCTTTATCTATATCTCTGTCTGTCTTCCCCCGCGCTCTCTCTTTCTTTCTCCCTCCTCTCCTCTCTCTCTCTCTCTCTGCGTGTGTGTATGTGTTTATGAGTGTGCGTCCCTGTCTGTCTGTCTGTGTCTGTCTCTCTCTCTCTCTCTTTGTCTCTCTCTCTGTATGCGTGTATGAGCGTGTGTCTCTGTCTCTCTGTCTCTTCCTTATATCTCCCCACCCTCCTCTCTCTCTATCTATCGCTGTCTCTCTCTCTTTCTTATATCTCCCCACCCTCCTCTCTCTCTATCTATCTATGTCTCTTTCTCCCTCCCTCTCTCCCTCTCTCTCTCTCCCTCTTCTCTGCGTGTGTGTATGCGCGTATGAGTGTGCGTCTCTGTCTGTCTGTCTGTCTGTCTGTCTCTCTCTCTCTCTCTGTGTATGCGTGAATGCATGTGCATCTATGTCTGTGTCTGTGTGCTGCGTTAAAAATATTTAGACTACAGCTGTATTTACCACGACAGGAATAAACAACGAATTAAGCATTAATTTCCTTCCTACTTCTGTCTTTAGTCTTCGACAAATTTGTGCGCATGTATTTGTGTGGTGCGAGACAATAAGATTGTATGCGACAGAATTATAGATCGAACGAGAGAAAAATATTCTTCAGTTCTTTATAACCTCCGAAAAACATGATGTTTCTTTTTTTTTACCATCTCCATTATTTCTTTTATCTACAAAAATATCTTTGAAATAAAAAAATCAATGCCTTTTACAAAACACTTAAAAGGTTCGTATCGATATTTTTCTTCCTTCGTAAATGTCCAATGGTTTTTCCTGCCGAACGCGGTCGACTGATGACAAAATGTCTATACATCATATTCGTTTGTTTAAAATGCATTCTGCACATGAAAACGGTGAAAAGAAATAACGCCGACACATTTAAAAGAGAAAAAAAAGGAAACAAGAAAATTAAAATCATGAAGAAAAGATGGTTGTTAATGTTAATGGAAATTCCCACGATTTTCTTTCATTTTTTTCAAGTTGAGCAAAAAAAAAAAGTGTGAAGAGATTAAAATAATGCAATATATATATATATAAAGTAAAAAAGTAAAGTCGTCGGGGCGGCCTAAAGTCGGTATCAGCCAATCAGCGAGGGATTCTATCCCCTTTTCACTAGCGCTAGACCAAGGAGATTGTTTTGGCATCTGAGGTGGAGCGACACACCTACCATCAACTCATTACTTTACCGCACAGATCCCTGTGCTACTCATACACTGAGTTGGCGAAGACCGGAATCAAACTAGGAATTATATGGTTTCTAGCCGAACGCTCTACCGACTGAGCTGACCCGGCCCATAAAAATAATTGGCAATTTGCTTGAAGCATTGTTAAGTATGTTATAATATATTTATAATTTGAAGGCAATTACAATGCGTATGAAAAATAAAAACAAAAAGATGTTATTTTTGTCTTATCGATTTCGAAGCATGAACTTCATCATCAGAGTTTCGTATCAGAAATGTACGTGGTTACGTTTTTCTTTAAAGGAGGAGAAGAAGAAAGAAAAAAAAAGGAGAGAAAAATAAATAAGAAGAGAAATTATAACCACACAAATAAAAACGTAAGCACGTCCATTTCTGATACGAACCTCTGATGATGAAGTTTATACTTCGAAATCGATAAGACAAAAATAACATCTTTTTTGTTTTTATTTTTCATACGCATTGTAATTGCCTTCAAATCATTAATATATTATATTATATATATATATATATATATATATATATATATATATATATATTTACCAACCCCTCCGCACGAGCAGGATGTGACACAAGGTCAATTTCTCAAGCGGAGTTCAACAGGTTTTGAATTCAGAGTTTTCCTTTTCCTAGACCGGTTGCCTAACCAAGTTTAAAGAGCCTAGACTGCCCTACTATTTACCCATAGCTGGAGGGAGAGTAGGATTCATACCTTTCCCAAGGGTATTAGCGCTAAGTGAAATGCAATTACCAAGTCCAGGATTTGAACTCGGGACGACGAGTCCATTTCCCATTACCTTAACCATTACACCACTTGCTTCCTACTAAATAATGCAATATAAGAAATTTAAAAGAGTTCTTAGTATATTTGTTAAATTATCCTCCTCCTCATAATCATCATCATCATGTCACGCCAGAAACGCGGATATCCATGACAATCTCTCGCAAACCATCATTCATTGACCTCAGGAGGTCCTCCGTACAGCATGCCGTATCCGTAGCTGGTCTATGTACGTCTTTTCTGGACGGCCCGCACTAGTATGTCCATTTGCCAGTTTCTGCAGAAGAACGTCGCCTATTAGCTCGTCCTTACTTCTCCAGCACTGTCCGGCATGTCTTGTTCGCCTTACTCGGATGGTTTATGTAACGGAGCATGTGGCCGTATATCTGCTTTCTTGTGGGATGTTGCTTCCACGATTTGTTCAAGATCACACGCAGCATCCTTGTGCAGCTCCTATATATATATATATATATATATATAAATATATATATATATATACTAGCAAATATATGCACCCTCTGGGTGCAAGTATTTGAATTTTAATGTAATGAAATATGTTAAATTTGAAATACTTTTGAAACTAAATAAAAATCCAAATAAAATGATTTGAAACAGAGGGGGTATAATCGAAGAATAGAACAACTTTGAAACTAAGTCTTCCATCATTTTTCATCACTCCCTCCTTTTATTGCTGAATTTTCTTAATTTAACTATTTAGTTAAATTAGGAAGTAAAGAATAAAATTACTGTTATTTCTTTATATTAAAGGATTTCTTTTAAGATTTATCCCCGAGATTTTTGCTCATATTGATTAAGAAAAAAACAAACAATTAGAAATCAATAATACCAAGCGCATATTTAATAAAATTAAACTTTTAATATCAATATGCAAATTAGCTTTCCTGTTCACACTGTAACCCGCTATTTTGTTGCATATATAAATACAATTGCATGTTATTAGAATGTAGATAAAGTCAAAAGTATTAATAAGGTATAACAATTTTATCAATAACTGAGGTTTAAATAAAAATAAATTCATGGTGAATGTGACACAAATAACTAAGGGAATTATGACTTGAGTAATGATTTAGTTTCGGCTTCAGACAGACAAACACACAACCTCCATTATAATAACTAGCAAATATATGCACCCTCCGGGTGCAAGTATTTAAGTTTTAATGTAATGAAATATCGTATTAAATTAGAAAGTCTAATAAGAAGGCAGGTAAAAAGATTTGAAACGAAGTGGGGGTATAATAGAAAAATAGAAAGGAAACTTACTCTTCCATCACTCCCGTCTTTCATTGCTGAATTTTACTTATTTAACTATTTAGTTAAATTAGGAAATAAAGAATAAAATGACAGTTATTATTTCTTGTTAATGGATTTCATTTAAGATTCATTGAAGAGATTTTTGCTTATATTCATTAAAATAAAACCAAACAGTTAGAAATCAATAATACTAAGCACATATTTAATAAAATCACATTTTAATATCAATATGCAAATTAGCCTTCCCATTCACACTGCAAACCGCTATTTTTTGTATATATAAATACAATTGCATGTTATTTGTATGTAGATATGGACGACACTAATAAAAAGGTGAAGCAATTTTATTAATAATTGAGGTTTAAATATAAATAAAATCATGGAGAATGTGATGTAAATAACTATGTTAATTGTGACTCGATTAGTAATATAGTTTCGGTTACAGACAGAAAAACACACAATCTCCATTATAATAAGATATATATATATATATATATATATATATAAATAAGCATTTTAGAATATGTTGGTGGACTGTTATACCAGTTACACCCCGACACCAGAAAGATGGGCCGAAAATTGGAACGGATCAACCAAAAACTTGTCCGACAGGAATTTTCTGTACAGTTCAACAAAACTTTTATAAAAGAAAAAATGCTGCCAAAATACATTATATATATATATATATATATATATATATATATATATATATACCAACCCTTCTGCATGAGCAGGATATGACACAAGGTCCATTTCTTTAGCGCGGTTTAAAATTCATATATAATATATATATATATATATATATATATATATCGTCATCATCATCATCATCATCATCATGCTGCACCAAAAGCGCGGATATCCATGACAATCTCTCGCCAACTATCCCTATCATTCATTGACCCCGGGAAGTCCTCCGCACAGCATGCAGTATCCGCACAGAGCTGGTCTATGTAGATCTTTGCTGAAAGGCCCGCACTAGCATGACCATGTGCTGGTTTACACAGAAGAACGTCGCTTACGTTCGACGTTCGACTTACTTCTACATCAGTGTCCGGCGTGTCTTGTTCGTCTTACTCGGATGGTTTGTATAACAGGGGACACATGGCCGTATACCTGCTTTTTGTGGGGATGTTGCTTCCACGATTTGTTCAAGCATTCTTGTGTAGCTCCTATCTAGTTAATTTTCCAGGCATCTCGTCAAGATCCAATGGTGCAGCCATACAACAGCACCGACACCACTACGACCTGAAAGAATTGTCGCTTCAAATTATCCAAAATGAAAACCTATGCTGATTTCTAATTGTTTGGTTTACCTTTACCTTAAGGAATATGAGAAAAAATCTCGGGGATAAATCTTAAAATAAATCCATAAACAAGAAAAATAGTTAAATCAGGAAATTTAGCAATGAAAGACGGGAGTGATGGAAGATTAAGATTCAGTTGTTCTTTTTTTCGATTATACCCCCTCTGCTTGACATTTTTTATCAGCATTCTTATTTAGTTTCATTGGCCTTTCCAATTTAATACAATATTTTTATTACATTAAAATTTAAATACTTGCAGTCGGATGGTGCATGTATTTGCTAGTTAAATGTAATAATATTATAGAATAGAAATAGTATTTTTCCACGTGTTGTACTACAAAGCTTCTCGTATGGTAATGTCATAGAGCAAGTAGTTAAGGAAGAGATTCTGTTTTATGACGTGATTGCAACGTTCACTTTCTGTGAATAAATAAGACGTACAATAGAAAAAAGAAGTGAAAGTGATTTAAAACAAGAAATATTTGATGTGAAAAATTTTGTAAAATATTAAACAAAGGAAAAAAATATTGGAAAATAAAAAAAAGTCAAGATAATGATAAAGAAAATGATAACGATAAAAAAATTATAAAAAATTAATAAAAAATTGTAAAGATAAAGAAGCCAAGATAATGATAAAAAAATAATGGTGGTAAAAGAAAAACGTAGAAAACAAAATGGAGGGAAAAAACGCGGGAAATAACGGATAAGAAGCGGGAAAATGAAAAAAGGAAAACAGGGCGTAAAATAGGGAGAAAAAATGAAACATAGTGATAAATAGTAAAAGGCAATGAAAGACTTAATAAAATAAAATCTAGTAGAGAAATATCGAGGGGAAAACGAACAAGTAATAAAAATGAAAAAATGAAAAGAGAAGGAATATATGAAATACATTAAATGAACCTGTAATAGAAAGGCAATAAAAGTAATAAACTATGTGAAAACAATTCTGGGTGGAATAAGACAAGAACGAAGGGAAAATAAAGGATGAAAAAATGGTGGATAAAAAAGGGAAAATAATAAATAAAGATAAATAAATAAAATGAATTCCTAAAACGACAGAAATGACACTGAATTCATTTATTTGAGGGTTTTTCTTTTCTGTTGTAATGTTGCATTCAACTGTCCAAGACGCAGTTCACTGTAATGAGATTCTTTATTATTATTATTATTATTATTATTATTATTATTATTATTATTATTATTCACTCCTTTTGAGTTTTCCCATCAGCGTTAGCTGATGGTCTTTCATTGGAGTCTGAGTGACGGCAAGTCTCCTCAGGTCTCCAGGACTCTTCTGAGTATTCTGGCAGATTGCAGCAGTGCAGTGTTCTGGATGGTATCAATCCTTTCTCTGATTTCCAGATTTTCCAAACCCTTTTCCAATCCTTTTGCGACCGTTCCATGTGCACCAACTACAATTGGTATCACCTTGACTTTCATATTCCATAACTTTTTCAGTTCTCTGGCAAGGTCCAGGTATTTGTCCATTTTTTTCATTTTCCTTTAGCTTCACTCTGTGATCTGCTGGAACTGCAAAATCCACCAGTTGACAAGTTTTTATTTGTTAATCAACACTAGGTCTGGTGTTCTTTCTGAGATAAGGTGATCCGTCACAGAGAATTTTATGCGTTTCGTTCTCAAGAACAGATTCCGGTTTATGCATATACCATTTTGTTGTATGTTCAAAATTTAATTTCTTTGCATAATTCGCACTGGATCACCTTTCCAGCCCAGTCGTGTCTAGTTTTGTACTCCCGTTGTGCTAGTTTGCTACATTCGCATAGTACATGGTTTACGGTCTCATTTCTATTACCGCATAGTCTACATTTACTATTTTGTTGGGTCTGATCAATTTATTATTATTATTATTATTATTATTATTATTATTATTATTATTTCTTACTAGCCGCTCCATTAAAAGCCTTCGTGGAAGCAATATCGAACTCCGAGGTAATTCTTCGTGCCTAGACACAAGTTCGTTGGCCCGTTTCCAAGATATTGTACAAAAACGTCATAAAAAGAAGAAAAGTCAAACGTTGCTTCTACAGACCGGAAGTGGAATAAAATCAATATGGCGTGCGTGATGTCGGCGTTGTTGAACTCGTGTCGAAGTTAGAAAAAAAAAGACGGCAATGTTGAATCACTATAGTAACCACATCCCATCCTTTCACGTTTCCCAACTAGGTTGCATAGAACTATTCTTTCGACTCCTTTTAGTACAAAATTCCTTTTTATTAAAGTGTGAGAAAAGATTTTTTCTTTAAAAAAAATAAAGCACTGCAGTCGATTGCTGTTCACGGCTCCATCGCCCAAATTCTGTGTGAAGTGAACTTCGTATTGTTACATTCTGTTCAAGCCTCGTGTATTCATTAGTGAAGTCCAAATAGTTAGTTACAATAGGTAGCATTAGCGGAACTCTACTTACTATTGTGTCTTGGAGACTATATTCAAAATAATTTAAGAATCAGATAATTATGTTGATGATGATGATGATGATTCTTGTAATTATAAATCCAGTCATTCAATTTCTCACCCCATCCAAACAAGCACAGATTGTGTCCCTATGGCATGTCACTCCCATTTTGTCCCTTATTTTTGTCCCTCTCTGATTATTAGCCCTCCACCCTGCCTAGTGACAGATCCTGAGACAGTTAACTGCATGAGTGTGCTCTGATATCTTTTACAAGAAAGTATTATCTTATGTCCAATGGTTATGTTATTATTCCTTATGAAACAAGATCACTGAAGTTAAGCAGCGATGATCCTGTTCAATACTTAGATGGGTGACCAAATTTGGGTGTCTTATTAATTGTAACCCCAAGAACGGGCATATTTCTCACTCTGTCAGGATTCCTGTACGTAAAACACGTTCGCGCTCGCTTTGAGCTCTGAGTTAAGTTATTTCTCTCGGTATAGTGTCCTACTCAGGCCGCGGGTCCAGTCGCTCCGGTCCTGAACTGGTGAAGTAATTAATGGTGTTGATCCCAGGGGGCGGGGGCTATCCCCCAGACAATTCCTGCCCCCTTGATTTGAAGGGGCAAGATTGGGTTTATTGCCCAGTGGCTGAGGCACCCCTACCCTTGAGGCAGAATGCCGACGGGATCAACGCATTTTTTGCACCCACCATCCCTTGAGCTTCGATTCGAAGGTGGTCCCACATTAAAAAGACCGGACCATATTACCTTTACATGTTTTTCATTTACACCGTCAATATCCGGTTGTTTTTTAGGAGTTAGGGTTAGGGGTTAGGGTTAGGGGTTAGGGTTAGGGGTTAGTTTTATAATTTTTTTAAAATCTAAAAATTGCCTGTTAAAACAGCCGGATATTGACGGTGTAAATGAAAAACATGTCCTTTCTTAATCGAGATCAAAAAGGGGTGCCTAAATGTCATATGGTCCAAAAGACCTTGTATAAGACCCGCATAACTGATATACGCGGTAAATACTTAAATACCGAAAGTGTCCTACCCAGGACACTTATATTTTGATGTGGGCGTCTTACGCCAACTAAAAATAAAAGCCGTCAATTCTAAACACCGTCAACCGGCTGTTTCTCGTACCTTAAACAATAAACGTATGAATTACATCATGTATATTTCCTCTCGGCTGTGCAGACACCTAGCGGCCGGGCACAGAAGCGTCTACGCAGTTTCATCCCCTAAATCATCTTTGACAGAGAAATTACTTTCTTATGGTCATATTATTAAATCAAATCAATTTGTGACTCTAGCTTTACAAGCGATTTCCAGACGTATCATTCAAACGAAGATGTATGAACTTTAAACATGTCAATTAAATGTACAGTAATCACTTTACAATTTCATTTCGGTTTCCCGCTCAAATTTACCGTCCTGCCATTTTTCTAGATTTTCAGTTCAGCGAACGTCATTACGTTCGAGGTTACGTCATACAGCAATAGTTTTAAAAAAAGACATGGAATGAATATATTTGTATGTATATTTGAATTAATATATTTGTATGTGTATTTCTGAGGTTACTGTGGCCTGAACGTTGTGTTTTATCCACAATAAAGAAAGCGCGTGGTGTAATGGTTAAAGTCATAGGAAATGGACTCATCGCCCCGAGTTCAAATCCTGGACGTGGTAATTGCATTTCACTTAGCGCTAATACCCTTGGTAAAGGTATGAATTCTACTCTCCCTCAAGCTATGGGTAAATAGTAGGGCAGACTAGGCTCTTTAACCTTGGTTAGGCAACCGGTCTAGGAGAAGGAAAACTCTTAATTCAAACCTGTTAAACTCCGCTTAAGTAATTGACCTTGTGTCACATCCTGCTTGTGCGGAGGTGTCGGTAAATATATATACACAATAAAGATGAGGACAACAGTCAAATATATTATAATTATTCACGCGGAATGAATGCTTACATAAATAATGTATATAAAATAGATAAGATACAGTGGTATCTTAATTTACTTAATTGCCCTAATTTACGAGTTTTCCGAGTTACGAGGTGTCACTCGGTCGATTTTTTTGCTTTGTGTTGTGAGCTAAAATTTGAGGTACCAGCGAGCTTCAGATACGCTTATGTTAATAAGTTCAATGGTAACTTGATTTAAAAGTTTCCCATCTTACGAGTCCATCGAAGTACGAAGTGTCACTCAGTCGATTTTTTTGCTTTGTGTTGTGAGCTAAAATTTTAGGTACAAGCGAGCTTCAGATACGCTTATGTTAATAAGTTCAATGGTAACTTGACTTAAGAGTTTTCCATCTTACGAGTTCATCAAATTACTAGCTGTCACTCGGTCGATTTTTTTGCTTTGTGTTGTGAGCTAAAATTTGAGGTACGAGCGAGCTTCAGATACGCCTATGTTAATAAGTCCACTAAATACATTTAAGTTTCTAAATTTATCATGCCATATCATGTATGAAAAAATAAACATGAATATATATTACAGCAAATAATTAATTACTTTTTATTTCATTATGTTTTATACAATACAGTGCTGCATTTTTTCGTATTAAAAAAAAGACGTTACAAGAAAATCACAGTGTTTTTTTATGAGGGCTGGAACGGATTAATGGTATTTCAGTTTATTTCAATGGGGAAAATAGATTTGATGTACAAGTAAATTTGATAAATTGAGTTAGCAGCAGAAAAAATTAAACTCGTAAGTCAAAGTACCGCTATATATAAAAATTGTAAATAAAAGATATGTAAAAAAAAAAGTAAAGTCGTCGGGGTGGCCTACAGTCGGCATCTGCCAATCAGCGAGGGGGCCTATCCTTTTCACAAGGAGATTGTTTTTGCGTCTGAGGTGGAGCGCCACACCTACCATCAGCCCCTTACTTAACCGCACAGATCCCTGTGCTACTCATACGCTGAGTTAGCGAGGGCCGTTATCGAACTAGGGAACCTCGTGGTTTCTATCCGAACGCTCTACCGACTGAGCTAACCCGGCCAAATCAAAATAAATAAAATTTTAAAAAATAAACAATTAAAGATGAGAGAAAAAATCTATTTGGAATAAATAAGATACATAGAAATTAATTTATTCTTTCCCCCAAAATATGACTAAAGTGAGTTTTTATTGTTCTTTAAAGTTTGTGGATATTTATAGTGTTTCGCGGGTTATTTACGTTAATTTTACGGTGTTTGTTCTCAGTTTAATTCATTTTAAATATATACGTCTGGTTTACGCCAAAAACCGAATGACGTCACAGCATTTGGAACCGATCTATGATGTAGAGTGAGGCAGGATTATTATCATATTGGAAATCACTATGAAAAAGATCGCGATGTGACGCGTATTCCAGTGCTTGATGTACAGGAGTAATGTGGACAAACTTATGTATGCTCATATCAACTGATCCAGGATGTACTTCCCTGTTTTTTTTAGATGAGGCTTGATAATTAGTATTATTTGGATTATTCGGACCATTGTCCTCATAGCCTAGTGGATAAAGGAGTTAAGTTAAAACAGTTCTACGTAACAGTTATCTCTAGACTGCAGGTTCAATTCTGGCCAGGGCCACCAGTAATATAGAATAATAATTAACACAGCTTAACACCTGTACCCCAGCTATGGATAGCGGAACGAGAACAGAATACTCCCGTGGACTGAATAAATGGTTAGGTTCAAAGTTCCATGATGGCTCCCGATTACGACAAGAAGGTTCCAGAGTTCGAAAAGAAGGTTCCCGAGTCCGAAAAGAAGGATCCCGAGGCCGAGAGGGTTCCCGAGTCCGACAAGAAATACCTGAAGAAGGCCAGAGGGCACATCGGCCGAAACATTGTACAGATAACAAGGAAGATGAGGACAAAAGTCCGAATAATTCAAATAATACTGATCCAGTTTTGCACTGGATCAAATATGACTTTGAGAGATATACTTCCTTCTCTTCGGTCTCTCTTAAGGCATTATTATTTTTCTTTTTATACAACACAGTATTAGTATTAATAGTAGCAATATTGCTTTTTTTGTTTTTATTTATTTACTTTTTTGTTTTGTTTATTAGATTATAGCCTTGCTCAAATAGACTCCCTTGAAACAAACACAGTACTTGACTTTAATTCTTTCTTTCTTTCTTTCTTTCTTACTTACTTACTTTTTTATTTCGCCTTAATAGATTAACTAGAAGGACCTATTGATATAATACAGTATGAGAATATAATTATTATTTAACTCTCTATAACTCATTCTTAAAATATCTACATTAAATTGCAGACAAAAAGGTGACAAAGTTACAAATCAGAAGATATATAAGTTGGACCGGAAATTCATCTGCGACTGCTCGCTAAAACATAGCCTAAACTGGACTGCATAAAATCTTAATTACCAAAATATATTCCGTTAGTCATAATTTGAATATGACAAATAAAGCAAACATGTAACTGTAAACATGTAAAAAATGTCTGAAATAAGAAATCTGTGATTAAGCAACAACAGATAATCTGAATTTACATTATTGCATTGTATCTTGAACAATTTGGACGGTCACATTTTTAATCAGAGGGGGTTGCAGGATGATAACGGACGGAAGATTTAGGAACACCAGTATTGATATATAGAATTTATATTCTTTTTTTTCTCTTTATCTTTCTTAAAACTAGAATATAATTCAATTATTCAATACGTTAATGTTTATCATATTAAGATTAAAGAGACCACTCTGTTATCTACCCATAGCTGGAGGGAGAATAGTTGGATTCGTGACCTTCTCAAAGGTATTAAGACTATGTGAAATGCAAACAGCTGCATCCAGGATTTGAAATCGTGTCTCCATGCCCCTTTCCTACAAGAGTAAATATTACCCGAGGCGCCGGTTCAATGTTTGCCCCTGTGGTCGCAGAAGCAGATATTTCATTTCAAGAAACGCCGGTAATATCTTTGATTGATTTTTCTGCACTCTATTTTTAATTCTAATTGAGTAGTTTGTTTTTATTAATTGGAGATTAATACCAATCACTTGTAAGTTTACAAGTTCATTCACTTTTGTTATGTCACACAATTCAACAACAACAACAACAACAACAATAATAATAATGATAATAATAATAATAATAATAATAATAATAATAATAATAATAATGTTAATAATAATAATAATCTATTAATAATGGAGATTTGCTTCCGGTTTTTGCATGTAACAAGAATTACGCCACTGCTTTCGTCACATTACTCAAAATCGTCATAACATAGAATGTTCAAATTCTGAGTGTATTTACACTCAAAATTTGAACATGCAACATTAGACAGTCCTCATTGTTTTTTAAAACAAGTTTTAATAAATACATAACTGGTATTATATATCTATATATAGTTTGTTTTATTTTAATATATATTTAAAGTTTACATTTCAAATTGTTTTATTTTTTAATCCTTTAATAAATTTGATGATTTTACTTACTTAGGGTACAAACTAGCTGACATTGAATTTTCAACTCCCATCCCTCAGGCAATATGTTTCAAAATATATTTTTACATCGTCCGGAGGATGTTTTTTATTTTGCTAATAATAATAATAATAATAATAATAATAATAATAATAATAATAAATGATATTTGCACAAACCTAAACCTGTCCTAGAGAATGAGACACACAAAATTCTCTGAGACTTCAATGTTCAGACGGATCCCCTAATCCCGGCCAGGAGACCGGATCTAGTATTAATTGACAAGAAAGAGAGAACCTTCCATCTCGTCGATTTGGCTGTCCGAGCTGATCACCGAGTGAAAATGAAAGAAAACGAAAAGATAGACAAATACTTGGACCTTGCCAGAGAACCGAGGAAGCTGTTGAATATGAAGGTGAAGGTTATACCAATTGTAATTGGTGCCCTTGAAACAATCCCCAAAGCTCAGGAAAATAATTTGTGTGAATTGGAAATCAGAGGAAGAACCGAGAACATCCAAAATACAGCATTGTTGGGATCGGCTAGAATACTCAGAAGAAACCTGGAGATCTGAGGAGACTTGCTGTCACTCAGCCTCCAGTGAACCACCAGCTACGGCAGGTGTGAAAAACTAATAATAATAATAATACAACAAAATGGTATATGCATAACCCAGAATCTGTTCTTGAGAATGAAACGCATAAAATTCTCTGGGATTTTGAGATAAAAACGGATAACCTTATCCCAGCAAGAAGACCAGACCTAGTGTTGATTAACAAAAAAGAAAGAACTTGTCAACTGGTGGATTTTGCCGTTCCAGCAGATCACAGAGTGAAGCTGAGGGAAAATGAAAAGATGGACAAATACCTAGACCTTGCCAGAGAACTGAAAAAGTTATGGAATATGAAAGTCAAAGTTATACCAATTGTAGTTGGTGTACTTGGAACGGTCCCAAAAGGATTGGAAAAGGGTTTGGAAAGTTTGGAAATCAGAGGAAGGATTGAAACCATTCAGAACACTGCACTGCTGCAATCTGCCAGAATACTCAGAAGAGTCCTGGAGAACTGAGGAGACTTGCTGTCACTCAGACTCCAGTGAAAGAACATCGGCTCATGCTGATGTGAAAACTCAAAAGGAGTAAATAATAATAATAATAATAATAATAATAATAATAATAATAATAATAATGATAATAATAATAATAATAATAATAATAATAGACTTGTTGTCACTCAGACTCCATTGAAAGGCCATCAGCTAACGCTGATGTGAAAAACTCAAAAGGAGTGAAAATAATAATAATAATAATAATAATAATAATAATAATAATAATAATAATAGACTTGTTGTCACTCAGACTCCAGTGAAAGGCCATCAGCTAACGCTGATGTGAAAAACTCAAAAGTAGTGAATAATAATAATAATAATAATAATAATAATAATAATAATAATGTCTGCTTACGTGTTTTGAAAGTTATTTAATCGGCTTTGTCATCTATTCTTTAAAAAAATACACGCAACCCCAGATTAACTTAATTTTTTTCGTTTTATAAGTTTTATATAAATTTCCAAAGTTTATCCCCTTTTTAAAAGATGTCTAAAACATTATTAGATTGGAAAAGTAATTAATGTAAAAGAAAAAATAATCTGACTCTTAAAATGAATATTTATGTTATCCTCATCTTTATTGTGTATGAACACAACGATCATGCCACTGTAATATCAGAATTTATTTTAGGTGTTTTTATTTCATTTATTATTTTAATTGCCTTCAAATAGATGATTACCCATAAATTCAAACGCAGTTTCGGAGCCTAATCTTTACTGCTCAATTAAGTCTAATAAATTACCCTTATGACAATATTGTGATGAGATATAGAAAAATTAAGTGGAAGAATTTAACCCTTGGAAGAAATTCCCTGGAGTAAGCAGTAACGATTAAGCACCGAAACTGCGTTTAAATTCAACGAGTAATCGTCTGAAGATGACTTAATTTAAGGTAACTAAAATAATAAATAAATAAAAACCTAAGACAGATTCTGAGGTTTCAGTGAGCTGAACGTTGTGTTTATACACAATAAAGATGAGGACAACAGTCCGAAATATCATAATTATTCATATTAAGCCTCACGTCTTGAATACACATAAAGATTTGATTCTTAAAATGTTGTAAAAATTTGTTTTGATATTTTTTTCTTTTATGTATTTACCCAATCTCTACACGATCAGGATGTGACACAAGGTCACTTTTTAAGAGGGATTTAATAGGTTCCAATTCAGACTTTTCATTCAAGGTTAAGAGACCAGTCTGTTTTACTATATACCCATTTCTGGAGGGAGAGAAGATGGATTCATACCTTTCTCAAGTGTATCAACTCTATGTGAAATTCAACCAGCCTCCTCCAGGATTGGAACTCGTGTCGCCGTGTCCATTTCCTCTGGCAATAACCATTACACCACATGTATTTTTGGGAATTTTCCACAATTATTTAACAACAAAATTATCAAAAAGACCTTGTGTCCCATATTGCTTACGTGGTGAAGCTATGAATTTCTTCCTGTTGGTGATCTGATGCGAGATTGAATATAATGGTTGTCAACTTGTGTTCGAGTAAGACCATTTCCTGTTTTGTTTTTTAATCATCATAATTGGGTGCCAGTAGCATTGGACACTCTATCCTTGTGTTTTCTCAGATGAATCCATAGGCCAGCCCTGGAGAGACATACTCTTCCACATAAACTACATGTTGGAACTTCTCCACTTTGAATGTTACTGGGCTGAAAATTAACCTTTCTAATAGTCCGCTTCAATTTTTTGGTGTTTAATTTGGTTGGACTCAAATTCTTCCACATACAGGTAGATGGTGGCTCTCCAGCCAGGTCTATTACAAGCTAACTTCTTCCAATCCTCCACAGCAATAGCAGTGTTCTTCAGAGTGTCCTTGAGGCAGTCCTTAAACCTCAATTTGGGTTTGCACAGACGACGTTTGCCAGTTGAGATTTCCCCGTAAAATAGTTGTTTAGATTAGGTATATACTCACAGTACACACACTACTTTCATACCCTTCCAATGCACACGCATACATATATAGATATAGATAGATAGATAGAGAAATAGATAGATAGATTGATTGATAGATACTCTCGGTATAATTTACTCTTTCCTTCTTTTCATACCCTTCAAACGCACACGCATACAGATATAGAGATAGATATATAGATAGATAAATAGATTGATTGATACTCACGGTATAATTACTCTTTCCTTCTTTTCATACCCTTCAAATGCACACGCATACATATAGATAGATAGATAGATAGATAGATAGATAGATAGATAGACAGATAAATAGATAGATAGATAGATTGATTGATTGATACTCACGGTATAATTACTCTTTCCTTCTTTTCATACCCTTCAAACGCACATGCATACAGATATAGAGATAGATAGATAGATAGATAGATAGATAGATACTCACGGTACACACAGTCTTTCCTCACTCCATATCCTTCAAACACACGCATACAGACATACAAAGATAGATTGACATTCACGGTCTACACACTCTTTGCCTCTTTTCGCTCCCTTCAAACATACACATACTGATAGATAGATAAATAGATAGATATGGCACAAATACTTTTTCACTCACTTCGTCCCCTTTAAACACGTGCCTGTTTAATGTTTGTTCCAGCAGCGCAATACGTGGGGAAACGATAAATTCCTGCCTGTTGATGATCTGATGCGAGCGGATGTATAATCTTCAGCCAGTCGTAGTTCCAACAGCGCAATACGCAGACAAGAGGGTCGGATTTTCCATTCAAGATCAGCTCTCACATCACTAGCCACGTTTTTTTTGGTGTTAATGAGGCTCCACAACGATTCTTCCTGTTCTGAGGGTTGTCTGGGTCGATTGCTTCAAGGATGAATTCTCCAGGTTGGCGACGTTTGTTTTTTTTTACATGCGTCAAAATAAGTTATAAAAAGGCCTGTTTTGAAGGCCTTTTCAAGTGTTTTGACGCTCGATTTTCAGTATATGAATTTAAGCAAAATTTTAAAAGTTAACCAAAATTTTCAAACTTGCAGACTATCAGGCATCATCAGACCCGTTAGGGGCTTGCTAAAAATACCAAATTCAATGTTATTTTATTAATTTTCGATAGTGTTACACCGTTTTTGTTTTTTTTTGTTTTTAATAGCCTGTTTGGAAGTTTAAAAAATCCCTTCAAACCCCGATTTGGAAAATTTCCACAAAGTTTTCGAACGTACCAACTATCAGGCAAGGTATCCGGGCACGACCCCTAACTAGAAGCCACAGCTGGAATGTTAATTTCATAGTTTTATGGGGTCAGCCAGGCGTTTTAAATTTTTTTTTTTTACATGCGTCAAAACAAGCTATAAAAAGGCCTGTTTTGAAGGCCTTTTCAAGTGTTTTGACGCTCGATTTTCAGTATATGAATTAAGCAAAATTTGTAAAGTTAACCAAAATTTTCAAACTTGCAAACTATCAGGCATCATTAGACCCGTTAGATCGAGTCAGCGCTGACGTCTCGTGACCACGGCCTGCTGAACTGAGTGTGGATTCTGCATCACAGACGCACAATGGCGTTTGATATGAAACGATGCCACCGGACCCGAAGGATGCGGCGCATTAGATTATCCATAAGGGTTGATATGCCATTAAACTAAACAACCAATCATTTTATTGCAGACATTTGGAGGTGTTCTTTTGGTTAATTGTTGCATTTATGGAGGTGCGTGTTGAAATAGTTAGAATCGTACAAAGTGGAGTCGTCGACCTGAGTTCAAATCCAGGACGAGTCTAGTTGCATTTCATATAGCGCTGATACCATTGGGAAATATAAAAATCCATCTACTCTCCCCCCAGCTATCGGTAAATAGTAGGGCAGACTGGGATATTTAACCTTGGGTAGGTAACCAGTCTAGGAGAAGGAAAACTATTAATTTGTTGTATACTCTCTTTCCTAACTTTCTTACTTCTATTCTTCTTCTGTTCATCTTTTCTATATTAGGTTCTTCTTCTAGCGTCTGGACTTCGCCTTGGGGTCTTCGTATCTGGTCTTCCATTGGGGATTTCTCTTTATCAGAAGCCCTGTGTCATTGGTAGTTTTTAGATAATAACACAAGACTTCGATTTACTTAGATCATATTTTATTCTGAAATCCCCACCAGAATACCTGCGCAGATTGAGTCGGCCGCGTTCCTAACACGACTTACCACCGTCGTGGTCTTGGCCGATCTCACTAAAACTCTCTCTAATCTAAACCGGAAGAGGGTCTTCTCCACCGATTCTCACGGTATCGAAGGATCAGGATGAGGTCAAACCTTGTCATTCAATACTTCAAGGCCGTGGGCTGCAACTTATAACAGCCATTTTGGTTTCTACACTACTGTACACAAGTATTAGGAATCTAATAATTATGTAACAAATTCAAACCTGTTAAACTCCGCTTAAGAAATTGATCTTGTGTCACATCCTGCTCGTATGGAGGGGTTGGGTAAATGTGAAATTGGTGCAATTCGAAACTGAACATATGTTGTCCAAGATCATATTTGCAGCTCCGAATTCCACCAATTCTTATGTTGGATTACCCCTTGCCATCTTTTTTCAGACGATCACCCCCCGCCCCCGCTCTTGTTCTTCTTTTTGCCGTTGTCGCTTCTGTCTCTCTCAGTCGCCCTCTTGCAACCGCCACAAACTGGTTTCCGTTATCAGACACACTTTTATATGTGCACATATTTATTTTATTGATGACGAATTTTTTTGCATACAATATTGGTTGGTTAGGGATTTCGACCGATTTGCATCAGCCATTTCTAACTGAAATCAAATATATTTCCTAAATTTATAGTGTCATCTCATCACGTGACTTTCTTATCCAATTAAAGCCATATTAGCTGAATCTATTATTTAGTTTACTTTAAAACGCGTCGCGCGAAAAACCAGTCGGTCAGGTAGTTTAATAACGAGTGATGAAGCCAAGGTCGTATGAAACCATACGACTTTGGCTTCATCACTCGTAATTAAACTACCTGACCGACTGGTTTTTCGCGCGACGCGTTTTAAAGTAAACTAAATAATAGATTCGGCTAATATTTATCCAACACCGAGTTATGAATTACTTCATTCCAACGTGACACATTCAGATGAACAGACAAACATATTATTACTGCTTTTATATATAGATAGAAAAGTGCACTTTACTCAAATTAACGAACTCTTAACATATTCTATTTTTCTTTTCTCTCTAGACAGTTATATCTATATTTTTTATCAGTTCTAGTAACTGGTTAGCAGAAAAATATTATTGCTAATAATAATAATAATAATAATAATAATAATAATAATAATGATAATACACTCAGACTCCAGTGAAATACCATCAGCTAACGCTGGTGTGAAAAAGTCAAATAATAATAATAATAATAATAATGATAATAATAATAATAATGTGAAATCGTAGATTATTTCTACAGGGAAAATGGATACCACGTTTTTGGCGTTTTTTTTTTACCGGAACAGTTTCAGCATCCAAGAAGATTGTGATCAGGTAATGCCAAGGAAGATTGACGATTCTGATTAGAATCAATCGGTTCAGGCCTTCCAGCTTTTCATATCAATAATTCTTTACTTGTATTTCCTTTCTTTATATCGTTCTTTCTTTCTGTTCTAGTTCGTCTTAATGTCTTTATTTTGTTGGTTCTTTTTTTTTTTATTTCTTTCCCTCTTTTTTTTCTTTTTATTTTTCTACCATTTCCGTCTTTATCTGACGTATGTCTTTTCTTTCTTTTTTCCTTTTTTTTTTTTTGCCTTAAGACCTTTATTTTCTTACTTTTTCTTTGTTTTCTTTCTTTCTTTCTTTTTTTCTTCTTTTCATTTCTGTCTTTCTTTCTTTCATTTATCATATATTATTTTTCTTTCTTTCCTTTCCTTTCTTTCTTTTTCTTTCCGGTTTTTTTTTTCTTTTGTCTTCTTACTATTTCCATCTTTGTTTTATACTAGAAGCGGCTACCCGGCGTCGACTGGGTACAGGGGTAAAAAGGTAGTCTCACAGATCTATTATTGTTGAATTGTGAGATGGATCCTCACAGGATGCCCCATTAAAATGCATATATAAAAAAAAGACAATCTGAAAGGAAAAATAAATATCTCCTATTTAAAATACTAAATGCAAAAAATTATATGCTATTATCATTTAAATTTCATTTGTTAATTATCTTCATGAATATAAATCAAATCTTCATTATTTTTCCTCAAAAACCAAGCCCTGGTGATATTTAATGTGTATATATATATATATTTACTTTGCCTTTAACTGTTTTATTTTCGAAGTTTCTTTCGGACATACACATACACACAACTGTCCTATATATATATACTAGAAGCGGCTACCCGGCGTTGCCTGGGTACTGGGCGAGGTAAAAGAAAATTAGTCTCACAAATCCATTATAATTGAATTGCGAGTTTGTAACAACAAAAGACGTTGCGTTGATCCAGCCACTCTGGAAATAAAAATTAATGTCTACTATTTAAAATATTAAATGCAAATAAGAAATCTATGTTATTATCATTAAAATTGTATTTTTTAAGTATCTTCACTTACATAAATCAAACCTTCATTATTTTTGCTCAAGAACCAAGCCCTGGTGATATTTAATGTGAATATATATTTACTTTGGCATTAATTGTTTTATTTTCATAATTGTTGTGATGTTAGTCCCAACAGTAAAAAGAAGTCAAGTCGAGATGGGGTAAAATAAGACAAGTGTATTTACAATTAATGGTACATGTACGACTAGCTTGTCGTTAACGGGAACAGTGCTCCTTTCCACTCGGTGTCTCACTATTTATAGTGAGAACCGGTGCATGTTCTCCACTGTAGGAACGGCCGGTACAACAATAATCCCCCCCCCCCGGGGCATACATACTCACAGACTGCCCTTTATATATGTATATATACATACATACTTCTTTTTCTTTCTTTTCCATCTCATTTGTTTTAATGCTTTTATTTTCTTTCTTTCCTTCCATGCTTCTTTCTTTCTTTTTTCTTTTTTCCCCCTTTCTTTTGTCTTTCTATCACTTCTTTTAATCTATATGCCTTCATTATCTTTCTTTTTCTTTTCGTTTGCTTTAAGGACTTTATTTTCTTTCTGGACCATATTACCATTAGGCACCCCTTTTTGGTCTCGATTAAGAAAGGACATGTTTTTCATTTACACCGTCAATATCCGGTTGTTTGTTACGGGTTAGAGTTAGGGGTCAGGATTAGGGTTTAGGTTAGGGGTTAGTTTTATAATTTAAAAAAAATCTAAAAATCGTCTGATTAAACAACCGGATATTGACGGTGTAAATGAAAAACATGTCCTTTTTTAATCGAGATCAAAAAGGGGTGCCTAAAGGTCACATGGTCCTTCCTTCTTTCATTCTACCCTTCTTTCTTTCTTTCTTTTTTCTTTTTTTCTCCTTTCTTTGGTCTTTCTATCACTTCTGTTAATCGATATGAATTCTTTATTTTTTCTTTTCCTTTTCGTTTGCTTTAAGGACTTTATTTTCTTTCTTTCGCTTTTGCTTCGCCTAATGTCTCTAATTTCATCCTTCTTGATGGAGACTT
>CM042165.1:68036578-68051578 GCA_023376005.1 Doryteuthis pealeii
AGTCCCACAATTCACCTTTAGTCATATCTCTCTCAGTGAACTCAAAGAAGCAGCCGATCTTTTCTTTCTTTTCATGGTTTTCATTTGTTCATTTCGTCTTATATTTTCATATTAATTGTTACTTTGATATTCAATGATTATTTCAATCGTTGTTCGTCCTAATTAAAAATGACGTCATCTATTCCTTACAATCATTCATTTCATTTCCTTTGTCTTTGTGTTTTTTCTCTTCATTCAAACATTCGCCATCTTTTGTTTCCTTTTCTAAGTGGTAGATGAACAAAACTACAAAGCATCTTTCAAGGTTTTAGATCAAACGATTTTTCCCGAGTTCAGAAGAACGCAGCAGGGCTTAATTGTAACACAACTGACGCTCCGAAAATACCACCTGGTGTTTACTATCTACGCCAGCTATATGGCTCAGGCGCGTGGTGTAATGGTTAGAGTAGTAGGAAATGACTCGTCAACTCGGCTTCAAATCCTGGACGAGGCTGTTTATATTTCATGTAGTACGAATACCATTGGTAAAGGTGTGGATCCAACTATTATCCGTCCAACTATTCAGCTGTGGCTGAATTGGCCAATCAAAAACGCACAAGCACGTATTTAATTTACTATTTAAAGGCGTTGATAAATTGTCTAAAAATTACTCGCTGAAAGGACAGACCAACAGACAAGAATTATACAACTCTCTACTTCAAGTCAGGATAAAGTCTGATACAACTCCTATTTTAAGAACAAATGAACAGATAATAATTAAAAAGGATACTACATCTGTTACATAATCCGTGGGTAGCCAACGAATTATGTATGTAAGTGTAGTTAAAATAGTAGGGCAGACTAAGCTCTTTAACCATGGCTAGGTGACAAGTCTAGGAGAAGGAAAATTCTAAGTTCAAATCTGTTAAACTCCGTTTAAGAGATTGACCTTGTGTCGCATCCTGCTCGTGCGGAGGGGTTGGTAATATATATATATATATATATATATATATATATATATATAGCCCAGGTGCGCTTCCAACTCAGCTTTTAATATTGTATATATTTCCATATTTTACATTTATGAAAGTGATACCAATTGTAGTTGATACAGTTGGAGCGGTTTCAAAATGTTTATAAAACAGACCAGACGAATTGAAAATCAGAAGAATTCAGACCATCGCGAAAACAGCATTGCTGAAATCGGTTAGAATACTCAGAAGAGTCATTGAGACCTGAAGAAGACTTGTTGTCATTCCTCAGGTCTCCAGGACTCTTCTGAGTATTCTAGCCGATCTCAATA
Source organism: Doryteuthis pealeii (assembly GCA_023376005.1). Taxonomy (NCBI): domain Eukaryota; kingdom Metazoa; phylum Mollusca; class Cephalopoda; order Myopsida; family Loliginidae; genus Doryteuthis; species Doryteuthis pealeii. The sequence goes on from CM042165.1 coordinate 68,037,861, forward strand.
ATGCTTTTGTCTGGATAGTCTCAATTCTTCCACTAATTTTCAATTTCTGTGATCCGTTTTCTGAACTTTTGGGGACCGTCCCAACTGCACCAACTACACTTGTGGTATCACTTTTACAAATGTCATCATCATCAATCATCATCATCATGTCATGCTGTTTGCACGGATATCCATGACAATCTTTCTCCATCCGTCCCTATCGCTCATCATTCTCGGGAGGTCCTCTATGCAGCATCCTGTATCCGCACAGAGGCTGTCAATGTACGTCTTTGCTGGTCTGCCCACACTGACGTGCCCATGTGCTGGCTTCCACTGGAGGACGTCACGTATGAGTTCGTCCTTGCTTCTCCAGCAGTGTCCTGTGTGTCTTGTCCGTCTCACGCGGATGGTTTGGGTGATATGTGGCAGGTGGTCGTTCAGCTGTTTTCTCGTGGGGTGTTGTTTCCACGTCTTGTTCAGGATCACACGCAACATTCTTGTGCAGCTCGCTTCTAGTTTATTCTCTAGTCACTTTTTTAGGGTCCAGGTGGTGCAGCCGTACAGCAGTACTGACACGACAACGGCCCGGAAGAATTGTCTCTTTAGCTTGTCTGTGAGTTTGGATTTCCATATGACCGATAATTTATTTATAGCGGTCCATGCCTTTCCTATGCGTGCATTAACATCGTTTCCTGTGGATGAGATATTACTGCCTAAGTACCTAAATTGTTCTACCGAGTTTAGGAGTTTGCCATCGATAGTTGAGATGTCTCTTTTGTTTTTAAACGATATGAGCTCAGTTTAAAACTGAAAATGATATAGACACCAAGCAGAATCAATAAGAGAAGCCAATGAAGTTAATATTGTGTGTGTCGATGCTATTCAAACGGATAGAAAAATAAAGAGCAACAGATATCGGTTAGTGCGTAGGCGAAGGAAAAAATTGACAAACACCCAAGTATTTCGACCGATTTCCATATGCTGATAGAGCGGGTCAACTCACTTAGCCGGAAGGACCAAGTGTCACACCCTGCACGGGATAAACTCAAATAATGAATAAAAACGACAATAAATGTGTATGATGGAATTTATATTGTTCTTTTTGTTTCATTGATAAACTGATCCGTTGTTATATACTCGTTCCTCATCGAGTACAGAAATGGGGGAGAATCATCTCATGTGTATAATAGAGAGAGTCATCACAGTTGTATATGGAGAAGAGAGAGAAGAGAGAGAGAGAGAGAGAGAGAGAGAGAGAGAGAGAGGAGAGAGAGAGCCACCTCGTGTGTTGTAACAGAGAGTGTCATCTCATGTGTATAAAGAGAGAGTCATCTCGGGTGTATAATAAAGAGTACATCTAGGGTGTATAATACAGAGAGTAATCTCGGGTGTATAATAGAGAGAGACATCTAGGGTGTATAATACAGAGAGTAATCTCGGTGTGTATAATAAGAGAGACATCTAGGGTGTATAATAGAGAGAGAGTCATCTCAGTTGTATAATGGAGAGAGAGAGAGAGAGAAGAGAGAGAGAGGGAGAGAGAGAGACACCTCGTGTGTGTAACAGAGAGTGTCATCTCATGTGATATATAGAGAGAGTCATCTCGGGTGTATAATGGAGAGAGAGAGAGAGAGGGAGAGAGAGAGAGAGAGAGAGAGAGAGAGAGAGAGAGAGAGCCACCTCGTGTGTGTAACAGAGAGTGTCATCTCAGTTGTAAAATAGAGAGAGTCATCTCGGGTGTATAATAAAGAGAATAATCTCGGGTGTATAATAGAGAGAGACATCCAGGGTGTATAATAAAGAGAGTAATCTCGGGTGTATAATAGAGAGATACATCTAGGTGTATAATATAGAGAGTAATCTCTGGTGTATAATAGAGAGAGTAATCTCTGGTGTATAATAGAGAGAGACATCTAGGGTGTATAATAGAGAGAGTAATCTCGGGTGTATAATAGAGAGAGACATCTAGGGTGTATAATAGAGAGAGTAATCTCGGGTGTATAATAGAGAGAATAATCTCGGGTGTATATTAGAGAGATACATCTAGGGTGTATAATAGAGAGAGTAATCTCGGGTGTATAATAGAGAGAGACATCTAAGGTGTATAATAGAGAGATACATCTAGGTTGTATAATAAAGAGAGTAATCTCGGTGTATAATAGAGAGAGACATCTAGGTGTTAATAGAGAAGACATCTAGGGTGTATAATAGAGAGAGTAAATCTCGGGTGTATAATAGAGAGATACATCTAGGGTGTATAATAGAGAGAGTAATCTCGGGTGTATAATAGAGAGAGACATCTAGGGTGTATAATAGAGAGAGTAATCTCGGGTGTATAATAGAGAGAGACATCTAGGGTGTATAAATAGAGAGAGACATCTAGGGTGTATAATAGAGAGTAATCTCGGGTGTGTAAGAGAGAGACATCTAGGGTGTGTAATAGAGAGAGAAATCTCGGGTGTATAATAGAGAGTATAATCTCGGGTGTATGATTGAGAGAGTCATCTCGGGTGTATAACAGAGTCTTATCTCGGGTGTATAATAGAGAGAGCCATCTAGAGTGTATAATGGAGAGAGACTGATAGATATATTAGAGATGATAGATCTTTCTTTATAATTTCACTTTCTTTCTTTCTTTCTTTCTTCTTCTTTTCTTTCTTCTTTATAATTTCACTTTCTTTCTGATATTTCATTATTTTTCTTTCTATCATTGAAGTTTCATTCGTATTTCTGTTTCTTTCTTCCTTTTTCTTTTCCTCTCTCTCTCTCTCTCTCTCTCTCTATATATATATATATATATATATATATATATATATATCTTGTTTGTTCCTTCAGGTATTTCTCTTTTTCTGCCATTCTTTCTTTCTTTCTTTCTATCTTCCTTTTTATTCATCTCCTTTTCTCTCGCTCTCTCTCTCTCTCTCTCTCTCTCTCTCTCTCTCTCTCACTCTCTCCCTATCTCTCTTTCTTTCTCTTCTTCTCTCTTCTCTCTCTCTCTCTCTCTCTATTTCTCTCTCTCTCTATCTCTCTTTCTTTTCTTTCTTTCTCTCTCTCTCTCTCTCTCTCTCTCTCTCTCTCTCCCGTTTGTTCCTTCAGGTATTTCTCTTTTTCTGCTATTCATATTTCATTCATATCACTTTTACTTCCTATTTCTGCTTTCTTTCTTTATAATTTTTCTTTCTTTCTTCTTTCTTCCTTTTTGTTTCATCTTCTCTTCCCCCCTCTCTCTCTCTCTCTCTCTCTCTCTCTACCGTTTGTTCCTTCAGTTATTCTCTCTTTTTTCTGTCATTCATATTTCATTCACTTTTACTTCCTATTTTTTCTTTATTTCTTTATAAACTTTCTTTCTTTCTTTCTTTCTTTCTTTTTGTTTCATCTTCTCCCTCTCTCTCTCTCCCCTACTCTCTCTCTCCCACTCTGTCTGTCTGTCTGTCTGTCTGTCTCTCTCTCTCTCTCTCTCCACTGTTTGTTCCTTCAGGTATTTCTCTTTTCCTGCCATTCATATTTCATTTGTCAGAATAAAAATTATGAAAAATTATGAAATTTAGATCCAAAACTAATTTCGCCTAAAAATGTTTATATCGTAAATTCTTCAACTTTGGCGCAGAATCTTTGATTTTGATCTTCATGTTTCTCTGTAGATTAACCCAGAATCTTTATAAATTATCCTATTGATTCTCGACATTATTGTTCGCAATTCACAAAGAGAACTTTAGATATTGGCCCCCACGAACATTTCCAGGGGACGTAAAATAAAAACGATGCCCAGTTATATGAGAAAACAGTCGTAAAACCCAAGATTCAAAGCAAAAGAAAAACCATAACTTTTATGGTTGCAGGAGGTTTTTACAATGTTTCGCATAAGATCGATCGGTCTTTACAGTTTTATTGAAAAAGAGTATGAATGAAAGAGAGTGTGAATGAAAGAGAGTGCGGAATGAATGAATGAGAGACGAATGAATGAAAGAGAGTGGGAACGAAATGAAAGAAATAAAAAGTTTAGGTAATGTTATCTTAGTGGCATTTACGTGAAACTTACGTTTATTTACTAAAACTAATTTCGTTTCAAATAATGAATATAAGAAAGTATGGGTGGAAAGAAAGAAATAATAAAAAGAAAGAAAGAAAGAAAAAGAAGGAAGAAAGAAACACAGCATGGGAAGAGAGAAATCTAATAATAGATTTGAAAGGGTCATATATCCACCAATTCTTCGAATTGAGCGCTCTCTTTTGTATCAATGCAATCTACGCATCGACATCTATCAGAAAAGTCAATAAAATAGACACCTAAATGTTGCACGAAAATGGGTGCTTTTTAAGGCAGAAGTAGGGGACATTGGATTGAAAAAAAACCCCGAAAAGATTGCAGAAAGAAAATACGGATAGATATAAAGAAACCATGAAATAACCAAACAACGGTTTACATGCGGTAAAATCTAACAAATCACCCAACAAACCAAATCATAGTTCTGCCTATCACTTTCACTTTCACTTTCTTTCTTTCTTTCTTTTCTTTCTTTCTTTCTTTATAATTTTATTTTCTTTCTTTCTTTCTTTATAATTTTATTTTCTTTCTTTCTTTCTTTCTTTATAATTTCACTTTCTTTATTTCTTTCTTTCTTTTTTCTTTATATAATTTCAATTTTCTTTTTTTCTTTCTTTCTTTATAATTTTATTTTCTTTCTTTCTTTCTTTCTTTCTCTTTATAAGTTCGCTTTCTTTCTTTTCTTTCTTCTTTCTTTCTTATTAATTTCCCTTTTTTCTTTCTTTCTTTGTGATCTTTCTTCTTTTCTTCTTCTTTCTTCTTTATGATTTCACTTTCTTTCTTTCTTTCTTTATAAGTTCGCTTTCTTTCTTTATAATTTCACTTTCTTTCTTTCTTTCTTTTATAATTTCACTTTCTTTCTTTCTTTCTTTCTTTCTTCTTTCTTTCTTTCTTTCTTTCTTTCTTTTTTCTTTTCTTTTTCTTTCTTTATAATTTCACTTTCTTTCTTTCTTTCTTCTAGTTAGTTTCTTCTTTATTTTTCTTTTCTTTCTTTCTTTCTTTATAATTTCAACTTTCTTTTCTTTCTTTCTTTTATAAGTTCGCATTCTTTCTTCTTTCTTTCTTTCTTATAATTTCACTTTTTCTTTCTTTCTTTATAATTTCACTTTCTTTCTTTCTTTCTTTCTTTCTTTTAAGTTCGCATTCTTTCTTTCTTCTTTCTTCTTTCTTTACAATTCACATTCTTTCTTTCATTATAATTTCACTTTTTTCTTTCTTTCATTATAATTTCACTTTCTATCTTTAATTTCACTTTCTTTTTCTTTATAATTTCACTTTTTTCTTTCTTTCTTTATGATTTCACTTTCTTTCTTTCTTTCTTTCTTTCTTTCTTTCTTTCTTTATAATTTCACTTTTCTTCTTTAATAATTTCACTTTTTTTCTTTCTTTCATTATAATTTCACTTTTTTTCTTTCTTTCATTATAATTTCACTTTTTTTCTTTCATTTTTAATTTCTTTTACACTTTCTTTCTTTCTTTTTTTCTTTCTTTATAAGTCATAGTTCTGCCTATCAAATAATCCAAGATGAGCTCGGCTTCCATATAACAAGAGTGCGGATAATTTTTATATTTCTTTTTTGTAAAATTTCTGGAATTAGTACTTTTAGAGAATGTTCACCAGTTTTATGTTTTGTGTTCTTTTTAAGTTTTTTCTTGTTGTTTTTTAGCTGTAAATGAATTTAAAACAGATAGGATACATTATGGCTTCATGAAATGTACCTTAAGCAAACAAGATTAGGTAGTTTTCACCTTTATTAGTCAAAATCTCTAGCAAATAGCACAATTAGAGTAACCTCCTTTGAAACAAGCCGGTAGCTATTTTGAAAGTCTCTGTGCGAAATAAACAAATCTTAGAAACTTTTCGAAAACAATACAGCTGCATGCTTTAACACAAAAATATCATAAAATGTGTTCTTAATAACAATTCAGTTCATTTCAGATAATGTGCACGCACAATTTTATGCTAGGGATTTTGACAACTAAAGGTGAAAATTACCCAAGATTATTAAATCTGACTTTGTGTCTATTTTAGTTTGGTGGGAGCTAAATAGATATAAAACACTAAACGGTGAGGATAATGCAATGTGGTCCGAACGAGTTGTGCTTTTTTTTCACTCCCCATCTGACATACCAATCATCGGTGACTACTAGTTCGATACCGGTCCTCGCCAACTCAGCGTATGAGTAGCACAAGGATCTGTGCGGTAAAGTAAGGATCTGATGGTAGGTGTAGCGCTCCACCTAAGACGCAAAAACAATCTCCTTCGTCTAGCGCCAGTGAAAAGGGGATATACACCCTCGCTGATTGGCTGATATCGACTTTAGGCCACCCCGACGACTTTACTTTACTTATAAACACAATTGTATTATGCATTAAGAATGAAAAGATTTCACAACTTTGTCGGCATTAAATGACCCAGCGAGGTTGGTATGCCGGAAAACAAAACAAACCAAACCAGAGGCCGAAGCGCTCATGTAATTTTTTACAAGGAAAACTTGTAAACAAATTGTCGGCCATTACGTAGATTTTCCCGCCTTATATTTGTTATTCTTTACACAATGAAACACAAAATATTCTATGAGTTCTTTAATGCCTTAACGATACTCATATTTTTCTATATGTTGTTTACGCTAATGGTAAAGTGTTTGTCTTCATACTTAACACATTTTTAAAGGGCAAATAACAAGGTAAATAACATGATTATATTGTGTTTATCATTCTTCAAAAGACATGACTCAAATGTGTTTTTGACTTTCTGTGGAGGTGCGTGGTGTAATGGTTAGAGTCGTTAGAAATGGACTCGTCGCCCCGAGTTCAAATCCAGGACAAAGCTACAGTTCACATAACGCTAATACATTTGGGAAAGGTATGAATCCAACTACCCTGTCTCCAGCTATGGGTAAATAGTAGGGCAGACTGGGCTCTTTAACCTTGTTTAGGCAACCAGTCTAGGAGAAGGAAAACTCTGAATTAAAATCTGGTAAATCTGCTTGGGGTGGTCACTACTAGAATAGGCTCAGCCTAATTAGTTATCTATTTTCACTGGGCTCTTTAACCTTTGTTAGGCAACCAGTCTAGGAGAAGGAAAACTCAGAATTCAAACCTGGTAAATCTGCTTGGGGTGGTCACTACGAGAATAGGCACAGTCCAAATTAGTATCTATTTCAATAATCCTTTGACCCTTTGGCTATCAAATGTCCCTCACAGCTGTACCATATTTTTTTGATATTGTTTACCTATATGACGGGATATTTCAAATTACACTATCTCCTCACTTCAGAACTCATTTTATTCGAATAAAATCATATTATTATTGTAATCTGAGTCCTTCGGTTCAATTTTAATAAACTAATCATCAGTTTTTGTACTTGGCTTGGGTGTGGTGGAGGAGCTGTGGTGAGCGGTTTAAAGTAGGCAAAGATTTAATGATTTGCTATATGCATTTACCCAACCCTTCCACACAAGCAGAATGTGACACAATGTCAATTATTTAGTGGAGTTATCATATTTGAATTAAAAGTTTTCATTCTCCTTGACTGGTTACCATAGAAAGGTCGAATACCCCATATATTTTACTATTTACCCATAGCTGCAGGGAGAATAGTTGGATTCATACTGTAAAGTTTAGCAATACGAGTATGCTTTCCCGTGTCTTTTACGCTAGTTTTATAGTTGTTCTCTTTTTAAGGTATTACATACAGTTTATTCTTTTTGGATTGGTTGTTCCTTGGTGTTGGGTCAAATCCTTGCGGTGAGCAAAGCCATGGTTTGCAGGTCCGTTCGTCAATATCGAATAATGTTCAAACGAACGGCTTTCAATATCGGTGATTAAATAATCTAACCATGTATTCGAGCTTTTGGTTGGCTGGGTTTAATCCACGTGACCACGCCGAGTCTATAAGTTTAAGTGGGGGATTCCAGCATGCCTTATAACACTAAATTATTCCAACAAGTAGTAGTAGTAGTAGTAGTAGTAGTAGTAAACAAACGACCAGCGGACATGATTACTAAGTTAAAGTTTCCTTCGATTAATTTTCTTTCGATTAACCATTTTTTAAAATTAAAATTATCAAATTAATGTATGTTCGCAATTTTTGAGATGTCTCTACACTTTCCAAAATTGGTGATCCCAAGCCTGCAATTGACCAGAGAGAGACATGGTTGGAACTAATTAATGATGTAGGTTGTGGTAAGATTATAAATGGATAAAAATATCCGTGTTCTATTGTTGCATAATTTCATAAGCAGCTTATGATTTATGTACCTACCTGTAGTTAAAATTTTAATTAGGGTCCGTTAGATTTAGAATGACGGGGTCCATGAATAGTTACCTGACAGTTGTTGACGGGTAATAACCTTTTTACTTGACCCATTGAAAACACGCCATTACAGATGCGTGAGAATTAGTTTCACATGCGACACAGATTTCAGAGAAAATGGACTCGACGTCACTCGCTCAGAGGGTCGGCATCTCCCCGCGGCGGAATCAATATGAGCTGGGTTGTGAAATAAAAGCTTTATCAGAAAACAGCCAAGTCTTGTTTGTTGAGTTAATATTAAAACAAGCAACCAGCAGAAAGCCCCGGAGAGAAGTCAGCCTAGAGAAAATGGCGGCCAAGTTAGACGCAGTAAGCAGAAAGTAGAGCCATCGTCCCATCTCCCTCCCTCCCACTCTCTCTCTCTCTCTCTCTTCTCCTCTCTCTCTCTCTCTCTCTCTTATATACCCGACGTATTATGTAAGTATACAACACTATATCTACTTTCATTTTGTTTTTAAAGCATGGTATATATTTGGAACCCACACATACACCAGTAGAGCCTTTAACTCAATAAACATGTAGATTCTCTGTAACTAACAGTTACATCACGCAAAAACAGCTTTGCATCCAGATAAAGGGGAGTTCTCCCGGCGTAGTACGTAACGTCCTGGACTGCAACATCACTGTAAGCATGTACGAAATCCAGTCGCGTGATAACGTTCGCTTTTGGACAAATACCCTTTGAAAATGTAGGAAACCCTTCATCCCCTATATGGATTAAATAGTAGCATTACTGCTCTTCTTCAAGGATGACTTTCGCATTAAACCACCTACAAAGGTTTGTACCCTAACAGGTACTACCAATTTTAGGCGGACTGGGCCGAGGAGTAATGGTGATGAAGTGGTACTCCACACTACCCAGAGCTCCAAAATTGGAACTTCATCACTAGATGTAGTTTAATGTCTTACCCAAGACACTAGGAGCCTCAGCTACCGCCTTCTAGAACATACAAGGTGTGTCAGAAAAGTATCGACATTGAAGCTCTATTTCCCAAGATAAAAATGAATAATGAATGGAATGTTTTCAGAATACAAGGTGTGTCAAGAAGTGCCTAGTTTGAAGCTATATTTACCAACATAGAAATGAACAATGAATGGAATGTTGATTTTTCAGAATACAAGTTGTGTCAAAAAGTACAAAGTTTTTGACACACATTGTATATGATAAAAAGTGTTGGATATTTGCCGTAAGGGCAATAGGGTAGGGCAATCCTATAGGTGCTAGGGTTGACATGACCAGCCCATTGATGGGACGTTAAATTGCATCAAATGGTGAAGTTTCAATTTGGTGCTTTGAGGAGTGTGGAGTACCCCTTTATTACCAGGGGTATTACCTGTTAGAATTTTATCTTTGGGTTAAATAGATCAAAAATTAGTTTATTAAAAAAAATTGAGTTTGAAAAAAATTGAATAACCTACTAGAATGAATAAAACAAAATGCCTTCTGCATAAAATAACCCAACAAGGCTTGGCATGCCGTAAAATTCAACCAACCAGCCAACTTTCTGGGGGTGTTTTAACGCCCTAACACGGAGTGGTAGTACCTCTTAGGGTCCGATCTATGGGTTAAATACACCAGAATGAGTTTACACAAATGTGTTTAAAAATTGTTTTTTAAAAATGTTTAGATACCCAACAAGAATGAATAAAACAAAAGTTCTTCGGTATAAAATAACCCAAAGGTTGAGATGCCGTAAAATCCAACCCAACCAACCAAAGAAACATATCTTACCACTCAGCAGACGCTGACAGGATGGTAGTGACTTCGAATCTCACTGGGCGTCCCAGGTCACATCCGTTTTTCAGGTTGGCGCGGGGATTTTTGCCACTATGCAGGGGATACAGTTATCGTATTCTAAGTACTGCTGACAGGGCTCAGAATGTGTCAAGGTTAGTTGATGAATATCACTTGGTGAATAATTCTAGTTGAAAATGCATTTTCTTCTCTGAGGAAATCTCTGCACAAGTGCATCATTAGTGTTGATGGCAACACGGACATGTCAAAGAAAAGAGGTACAGTGCTTCCCCTTAAGTGAAAATGTGAACGCTCTTGATTTTGAGAAGGAAAAGAAAAAGAAAATCATAATATTGCATAGTCTGCATAGAATCTACGGTAAGAACGCATCTTTTCGAAGCATCGCATAACTTTTATTACAGTTGAAGTGAGTGACGTGCGGTGAATTATTAAAGGTTATTAAAGGCAGAAATAGCATAGTGTGGATATCACTGGCAGGACTCGCAACGTACATTCCCTTGACGTAGAGAATTACGGAAACACTCCCACCCAGTCACCGAGTCATACAGGGTGCTTGTCAGACATCTTTTTTAACATTCTACGTGGCCTATTGACTTTTAATGCGTTGTTTCATTTAAAGATTCAGAAAGAAAAAAAAAAGAAATCGATGGACAGAAATAGTCTCTCTCTCTCTCTCTCTCTCTCTCTCTCTCTCTCTCTCTCTCTCTCCTCTCTCTCTCTGTCTGTCTGTCTGTCTGCATCTCTCTCTTTATATATATATATATATATATATATGAAGTGTTTGACATGGCGATAGCCGACAATTTTTGGGAGATTCTGTGCTTAATTAAAGTCATACCTAATTTGAAAATTAATTAGTTATAATTAAATGAATTAGGCGTGCATATCGGCTTAAATGTAAGGCGTAAACAAATCGAGAAACAATCAATCTCTGTATGTACATTTCAGCCTAATAATAATAATACATACAGAGATTGACTTTTTCTCGATTTAAGCCGATATGTAATTCATTTAATTATAACTAATTAATTCTCAATTAGGTATGACTTTAATTAAGCTCATAATCTCCAAGAAATATATATATATGTCAGTGGCCGAGGGGATAAGAAATCAGGCTGGCAAACAGTCAGTCAGAATTCGACCCTAGCCAAGGATAGTTGTTGTGTCTAGCCACACTGAAGAGGTGTGAAACGCCGAAACACATGTCAGTGGATGACTTATTAATATATGCTCTGATAGATTTGGCATGATCTCTAAGGGGTGATTTAAATTAACTTTCACTACTAAGCATATAAGCAATGATTGTTTGCTCGCAGACTAGATCTCTCTGTAATCGTAAAATACATAAACAAACCTATATATTTAATAGTTTAAAACACCAGCCCCGCTACATCAGCTGTCAGTGGCCAAGGGGATAATAAATCAGGCTGGCAAACAGTCAGTCTGTGTTCGATCCTAGCCAAGGATAGTTCTTGTGTCTAGCTACACCGAGGAGGCGTATAACGCCGAAACACGTGTCTGTGGATGACTTAATCATATATATATATATAATATATATATATATATATATATATATATATATTTGACAGTTTCATAAGGGAAAAGAAAAGTGTTTGGTAACTACAAAATTTAATGGATTGTAAAGAATTGTAAAGAAACAGACACGGATATTTCTTTACTGTCAACAAGTTTCACTCAAAAGAACCGCCATTAGCGTTGATCACAGTCTCAATCCGACTCCAGAACCTGGATCAAGCTGATGTTACAGTTTCCCTGGTAAGGCTCTCAAAAACTACCTTAATTCTGTCGATTAACTGGGCTTTTGGCACGGCGATTTGTGTCTTTCTCAACAGCGCCACATACATAATAATCCATAGCGTTAAGATCTGGGGAGTTCGGAGGCCAAACATAGGGACTGGTGTAGTCGTAAAAATTCACCGACGACCATTTTTTAAATTTTTCCCAGAGGTGTTGCAGGGGGCCGAATCCTGCTGTCATGCATATGGCCCGCCATTGGCTACCCTTGTTATCCAGAGCTTGACTACAGCGTTTAGCAACTCCACGTAGGCAACTGGATTCAACCTGATACCCTTTCTGCAGGTTTTCGAGGAATTCTGTTGTTTCGAACGCAATCAGATCGTCTGTTATGTTGCTTTCTTCTAGCCACAGCCTCGTAGTCCCCAATGCAATTCTCCGGTTCATGCCTGGTTGTTTTTACAGTGTTCAGGGAGCATTGGGCAGTAACCATAATCTCCTTATTTTGATGGCCGGTGCATATCATCATGATACAAGTATTTCTCTTCCGTGATTCAGGTGGATTCCAGTCATCCATTCTATCTGTCATCACGTATATGAATGAAGAAGGGTCCAAGCTTTTAAATGATGCGTAGTGTGCGTCAATAGCTCCAACCAACGGAGAAAAATAACCAAATATAAATATGTCAAACTTCTCCCGAACACCCTATATATATATATATATATATATATATATATATATTATATATTAAATTTTTACTTGAAGGCACTTACAACGCATGTATCGCATAAAATTCGATACTTTTTCTTATAGAAAATGAACTTGACAAGTGTAATCCCAGCAAAGGATGGCTCGATGTGTAGAATACCGTACAGACTGTTTCGACTTTATTAAGTCTCATCAGCGGTATATACTAACGATTTCCCTCCGACAGAAATCGAAACCGGGACTTCTGTCGGAGGGAAATCGTTAGTATATACCGCTGATGAGACTTAATAAAGTCGAAACAGTCTGTACGGTATTATACACATCGAGCCATCCTTTGCTGGGATTACACTTGTCAAGTTCATTTTCTATAAGAAAAAGTATCGAATTTTATGCGATACATGCGTTGTAAGTGCCTTCAAGTAAAAATTTAATATATACTTTATTTAGCAACGTTTCTAAATAAACAAACATCCAAAAATCTTATATATATATATATATATATATATATATATATATACTATTTTTATCTTTTTCTCCCTCTCTTTTGATCTCTCTCTCTCTCTCGACGAATTTACTTTACTTTTACTTATTTCTAAGCAGATAGTGCTCAATATCATTGATAGAAAGTTTATATTTAAGTTAAGACCAGTATGAAGATTGTATAGGTGAGAAACTGTCAGTAACCAGGTGTTGACTCCATTCCCACGCTACCAAATATAAAAGAGAAATATATTAAGGATTTATTCATGGATGATAATGGAAAATAATTAAGAGAATTCTTTTGGTTGAAACGATTCTTTTTGTCATTCTCTCCTCTTCTTCATTCCTGCATGAAATCCAAGATCACAAAATTCTCATGTAATATATATATATATATATATATATATATATATATATATGTTGAAATGAAAAATAAAGGAAAGAAAATGTTGAATGGATAAAATAGGATTTATTTTATATTATTTATACTGACACGTGTTTCGGCCAGGAGCTTATCCATGCATACATGTATTTCTACCACCCATTCACTACTTCATTTTTTCTTTCTTCCTCTCTCATTATTTCCCTCACACATTCCCCGGTCGTCAACGATATCATGGCATGAAGTGTATGTATATATATCAGCGGAAGTTGGGAAAAATATGAAGACCTAC
>CM042165.1:68056578-68059078 GCA_023376005.1 Doryteuthis pealeii
TCGCCGACCATCTTACTTACTATTCTCATTAAGAGGCCGTTAAATCAGGCCCTGGGAATCCGGCCCCGAAGAACACCTGCCAATTGCCTAAAATTTTCGGGTAATAGTTTAACGCCCCCGTGACACTGACGGCAGAGACCGGTCAGTTTTTGTCAGTTTCGCGTAATAATTTGCAGAAAAATGTTTAGATAGAAAATACACGGATTTAAAAAAAAAAAAAATTTTCTAATTATCTGATATTAAGGAATATCCCGTCATTTTTCATCGATCAATGAATTAATATAGTAAATTGGTATTAGAAAAGTTTATTATTGGGCATACATGCAAACAAAATATCTACTCACTTACCTATAAACGCAATTGACTTTTGCACAATTGCACAAGAAACGATCAACCTATTGAAGAGGCTGCATACATACGAGGCATGTTTAAAAAACTATTGAGACTGAAGCTGTATTTACCAAGACAGAAATTGACAATGAATGAAACAAATCATCTTCAAACCTTCTGCACAAGACGACACGTGATTGGTTGAAAGAAGAAAATTAACCTTTTTAATTGACTTTTTCACAATTGCACAAGAAATGATCTGCCTATTGAAGAGGTTGTATACATACGAGTCATGTTTAAAAAACTATTGAGACTGAAGCTGTATGAAAGAAGAAAATTAACCTTTTAAGATTTAGATCGGAGTGTACCGGTTTTCTGAGCTCAACTGTAAATACACTGTTAATGTATTTCCTATAGAAAAGCATTGCAAATAATTTTAATGCGGAAATGCACCGGGCATCAAATAAACGGATTGTAGGTTCCTGGGAATTAATCCAAAATACTGACAGAATCGGACCATTGTATCTAGACGCCCATGTCATCTAAGAAGAAGACGTAAGACTAACCTGTAATTCACAAGATGGCTACAGAAGTAGAGAGATATTAAATCCCTTTCGTTTGATTTAAGCGAATTAAGTTTAGCCCTTCCATGAAGAAGAGAAAGCTGATTAAATGTTCGAAAACTCTGAGTCAGCTCTTAGAACAGAACGTTAACCAAAAACTCTGAATTACTTACATCTTATTATAATGGAGATTCGGTGGCGGTATGTCTGTAATCAAAACTACGTCACTGCTTACGTTACAATAACTTCAGGAATTGCGTAAGTATCGGGCCGGTTTAGCTCAGTCAGTAGTGCGTCCGGCTAGGAACCACAATGTTCCAGGTTAGATACCGGGACCGATATCTAACCTGGAACACTGTGGTTCCTAGCCGGACGCACTACAACTCAGCGTATGAATAGAACATAGCACATGTAGAGCTGATAGTAGGTGCGGCGCCCCACTCCAAACGCTAAAAATAACTCCTTGGTTCTCTCGCTGTCTGGCTGATACCGATTTTAGGTCACCCTGAGGACTACTTTTTTATTAATGAGTATTTGATTTATAGTCAAAATCATTAATACATAATATTGATAAATCGTATTTATTAACGATGTCTCTATGAGAATCTGAATTAGATTTGCCTCAAAACAGTTCGTGTTATTAGGGCATTTACCTCGCATCCCACTTATGCGGGTAGGACACAAAGTCGTTTAATGTGGGACCACACACGAACCGAAGCTCATGGGATGGTAGACACAAAAAATGCGTAGATCCTGTCGGCATTCCCCTTCAAGGGGAAGGGCACGCTGGCATTCGCTATAAAACCTAGCCCTGCCCCTTTTAATCAAAGGGTCCCCTGGGATCACGCCGGTAATTTAATACCAATAGTCCAGTAGCCGAAGCCACCAGAACACAGGCCCCGAAAGGTCGATGTTATTAGTGCGTTTAAAATCCTGCAACGTGACTTATAAACGGATTATAAAGTCTGTTTTTAAAATCCCCTTTTCAGCAGATATGAAGACTGTATAATCCATTTTGTCTTCAGAATAAATTCGAAAATGCTTCGTATAAGACAGAGGTGAAATATCATTCAAATTTAGTTGTGTTGTTTTATCCGCATTTTCCTCTATTTTCAACCACAAACACACGCGTGTGCGCACATACACACACACACACACACACATTATATATATTGGTTTGGTTTAATGGCATATCAACACTGTGGGTTCCTTAATGGGCCGGGTTATCTCAGTCGGTAGAGCGTTCGGCTAGAAACCACAAGGTTCCTAGTTCGATACCGGTCCTCGCCAACTCAGCGTATGAGTGGCACAGGGATCTGTGCGGTAAAGTAAGGAGCTGATGGTAGGTGTGGCGCTCCTCCTCAGACGCTAAAATAATCTCCTTGGTCTAGCGCTATTGAAAGGGGATAGACTCCCTCGCTGCATGGCTGATACCGACATTAGGTCGCCCCGACGACTTTACTTATAATATATATATAAGTAAAGTAAAGTCGACCAGCGAGGGAGTATATCCCCTTTTCAATAGCACTAGACCAAGGAGATAGTTTTTAGCATCTGAGGTGGAGCACCACACCTACAATATGCTCCTTAATTTACCGCACAGATCC
>CM042165.1:68061578-68062903 GCA_023376005.1 Doryteuthis pealeii
AACGCTGCTGTGTTTCAATCTGTTTTGTAGATCTTCTTCAGAGCTTTTGTTGATTTAAGGAAAAAATAAAATTTATCACAGATAATAAGGAGACTCTGAGAGTCTTTTGTTGTTCAGTCTGTTTAAAAATGTTTGAATGAAGAATTAGCGCTCTCTCTCTCTCTCTCTCTCTCTCTCTCTCTCTCTCTCTCTCTCTCTCTCTCTCTCACACACACACACCACACACACACACACACACACACACACAGACACACACACACACACACTCACACACACAACGTAAGAGAATGTTCTATGTCATCTTCAAAACCGTCTATATCTAACGTTCATAATTTTCAAACAATTCTAAGAGAGCTAATTCTCATAGTATAGAGGTAGACAGAGACTATGTCTACCACAGTAAGGAGACAAAGTTTGTCTCTCAAGTCAGTACGAGTGAACTATATTCTTAGATATTCTTCATAATGTGCCAAATGTATTAAACAACAATGAAAAACAAAAGATCTTACTGTTAATGGCTTTTTTATTATATTTGCTTACATCATCAACGACTGCTAAGCACTCGAGGCAAAATAAAATACATTTAAGAATTGTTGTAAGAAAGAAATACTTGATTTCGTACCGGAACTAAATCGACGGTGAGCAAATTGGAGTGACAGCGTATTACCTTCTTCCATTTGTATTCTTTTATTCTGACAAAAAAAAAGACCCAAAAGACAAAAAGAAATATTAAAACCAAATCCATTTGCGATATTCAAGTTGGATTTATTTGTCTTAATAGTAGGTCACTGATGGAATTTATTTTCGTCCTACCAACTGGTAAACAAGCAAGTGCTTCCTAAATTAATTAAAACAAGAAGATCGACCAACAGACGTGCAATTAAGATAAAAATTAATCCAGATGAAGATTATTCTATTTATATTGCCGGGAAATTGACTGCATAAATAAGTTCTAAAAACAATCCGAAAAAAAAAAAACGATATATATGCATGTGGGATAGCGCATGGTGTAACGGTTAAAGTCATGGGAAATGGACTCGTCGCTCCGAGTTCAAATCCTGGACGTGGTAATTGCATTTCACTTAGCGCTAATACCCTTGGGAAAGGTATGAATCCTACTCTCCCTCTAGCTATGGACAAATAGTAGGGCAGACTGGGCTCTTTAACTTTGGTTAGGCAACCGGTCTAGGAGAAGGAAAACTCTGAATTCAAACCTATTAAACTCCGCTTAAGAAATTGACCTTGTGTCGCATCCTGCTCGTGCAGAGGGGTTGGTAAATATATATATGCATGTGGGACTTAACATATTTGGGGATCTCTCTCTT
>CM042165.1:68063003-68095503 GCA_023376005.1 Doryteuthis pealeii
AAAAAAGAGAGAGATCCGCTAGATGCAATACCAGTTGCACCATGTTGGGTAATGACATTCGGTGGGTGAGATATTTATTTGAAGTGCCAATCTCTCTTGTAAAATGTTAAGTGGCGCTCTGGTCCCTTACTCTTTTTTAATTTTTTTCATACCATTCTCTTCAATCTCATTGTATAGCAAAGTGTCTTTATCCACTTTGCAATCAACTCCAATGCAGATGAGATTGTCATAATCTTGAATATGCTTCTGATAGCTAGCTACCTTTTACTCTTGCTTTTTCCCTATCTATTTTAGATTAGTCTAAAATAATGTCTTTTAACGGAATACTTGGATTAAGAAGTCCCATATCCTGTAGATCTAACAGAAAGACATTAGCAAGACAAGCCCCAAGATTTGATGATACATCACCCCTAATAAGTTCCATAGAATATTCTTGGGACTTTTAAAAGACTGTAATGACCCTTCAACATTCTCCCTGGCTCAAAACTGTCATCCGCGGTTTCTTCACTGGAGGACGTCTGTTGAAAAATATCAGACGTCGAGGATGCAACACATGAAGAATCTTGTGCTGTCTGTCTAACCTTTCTGCATCCACTGAAATTTGTCTTTGTATTTTTTGACAGCATCCTTGTCAATAGGTCCCAGCTGAAACTGCCTTTTGGACCTGTTTTCTCTCTCTGATCTTTATATATTCCCTCTCTTCAATGGGACCTGAAATTTCAAAATTTGCATGTGTTTTAATAACAGGTCTAGCATACATGACAAATATTAAGGAAAATATCATATCATTTACCAGAAAAGGAATATTATCAGAGGTAAATTTAAATTTTAAAAATCGAGACATGAACTTGTTCAATTAAACAAGTAAAAAACAATCAAGCATAGAATTAAGAATTACCTTCTTGTTAGAGGACAAGTGCAAACTATGTGCCTTGTTTGGCAATTTTCTTGTTGCACTTCACAGCAAAGTCATCACATCTTAAGACGGGCAGTTTACAGCAACATGAAGAAATATCAAATAATCTGTCCAGCTGTTCCTCCATTCTTTTCACTTTGCGTGTGGTGAGAGATTTTCTGTTAACCCTGTTTGGCCTTCTTGAAACAAAATATACCCACCTTCTGCCCTATATAATGTTCCCTTAACAAAGGCAATTGTGGGTTCACTGCTTGCCAAATACTAATTATTTCCTTTGCAATCAATTTGGAAATCTCAAAATTTTTCAAATGGGGATAGGTATTTTTTAAGAAAATAACTAAACTGGATAACTTGTCGTAAAGTTGGGGGTCAGTATTATCCAAAGACAAGGTGCTCCAGAAAATTTTTTGGAACTGCTACTGCGGGTTAAAACTGAATGTCTTTTACAGACATTTTTTATCTGAAAATAAAAATAGAAATAAATGAAAAATTATAAATCAAACTGTTCTGGGCTATCTTCCATTTCATATAAAAAAGCCTGACAATTATGGTAAGGAGTTGGGTTTGGTTTGTGTTAGGATTAAGCTGGGGCTAAAAAAATCAGAGAATTAACCGATTTTAATGAAAATTTTTCAGTGTTGATTTATCAATAAATTAATTTTATAATGCATTAGTTATTTGGTAATTCTTTTTTCAATCAAGTGATAAATTGTTTTGTAAACACGGATTTTACAACAGCAAATTGACTTAAAAATGTTTTAAATGTATTAAAAATAAATTACATGCATAATATTATTTTACTTTTTCTTTTTTTTTTACTGATGCTCATTATGATACTAATTTTTCAATTTAGACAAAATTTTGACCTTAAATAATCGATTTAATTAATTTTAATTCCTTTTTAAAATTAAGGCAGACGAAAAGTTGGGTATTATTCTTAAAACATACACACTCCTTAGGTAGCTTAAAGGTTTCGTGTATAAATAGTATCAGCTACACTTTTCACTATAAAACTGGAACATAAACCGTATTTTAATATTTCAAAAGAGAAAATTTAATTTGAAACAAATAAATAGAAAAAAAAGAACCGGTTTTACTTACCAAAGACAACTTCATCGCAGAAAGACAAACTCGCGTTTTTTTTTGTTGTGTTTTGTTTGAATTAAAGTCACTTAAAATACAAACTGATGTAGATTAAACAACCTTTTCTTTCCTTTCTTTCAAATAATCAAGTATCTTGCATGAAAATAAAAAATACTATTATTTTTTACAATTTAAAACAAACAGTAGACGAATAACAGCATCTACGAAAGTCCGAGAGTAAAAACAAACTATATTATTTTATTTTGACTAAAACGAAAAAAAAAATCTTAGTTTTATGGCGTTTTATTTATAATTAAATTATCTTTTTTCCTATTGAAAATAACAAATCCTGAATGTTAGAGAGAAAAAAAAAGCGATTTTTTTTTCAGTTTAAATCTCAAACCAAAACAAATCTAACCTGGTTTGTTTTGGTTTAGTAAACCAAAACAAACAGTTTAATCTCCATTTCGTCTCTACAAGTAAATATTTTTATTATTTATAATGCTTATTTTTTAAATATAAATTATTGATATCAAAGAAAAGTTTCAATTGAAAAAGATAAATTTTAAATGATATTTAAACATTTATTTCCTCCACAGTACATAATCTTTCGACTGCGGTAAATTCTCCCTACATCACGCACGGAAGCCACATTCCTGAGCCTTAATTTTTCAGACTTTAAATTCGTTTCCTCAAATTGTAATGATTTGGAAAAATATTTTGTGTCGTTATTTATCATGTTAAACCCAAATATCACTATTAGAGCTGTA
Organism: Doryteuthis pealeii; assembly: GCA_023376005.1. Taxonomy (NCBI): domain Eukaryota; kingdom Metazoa; phylum Mollusca; class Cephalopoda; order Myopsida; family Loliginidae; genus Doryteuthis; species Doryteuthis pealeii. The sequence continues at coordinate 68,065,773 of CM042165.1, forward strand.
CCCCAGTTCAAAATCGACCTTCCCTACTATACCATGTGTTGTGATCTTATTAAGCGTCTACTAACATACATCGCTTTGGGTACAGTTGTTAAGTATCTGGTCGGCATCCTTAGTTCCAGATGTAATAAGTAAGTAAGCAAGCCAATAAGAATCCGGTGTTCTTTGTAAGTCCTACGTCCAAGAGAATCCAAGTGTCAATGACATAAGTTTAGAATGGTGCCTCTATTAATACAGCAGCAGCAGCAGCAGCAGTGCCAGTGATTGGACTATAGAAATCTACCCAGGTCACGTGGTAGTCAACGAGTCTATATTTAGGAGTGACCATTTACCTCATGCCTTATATCAACAAACATTGGGCACCTCATGTAGTGTAATGGTTAGCAAGCTAGATTAGCAGACCATTGTTAGTGAGTTCGATTCTCACTGGACGCCCCACACTTCTGGCCTTGTGCCACATCTAAGCTAAGTTTAGTAAATAACTATATCAACAAACATTCAACAACAGTGAGAACCCGCAACATAACAGCAACGTATACGATTCAGCGTGAGTTTGAAGATGCCAGTATATACATATACGATTTAGTGCCGAACAAAGAGGGCTATGCAACATAAGAAAGAATTTATTTCAAAACTTTATCGGCATTAAATGACCCACTGATGTTGATATGCCGTAAACCAAACCAAACCAAACCAAACCAAACCAAACCAATGTAGCCCGGGGAACTAAAGACTAAAGTAGCAAAACGTAATTGCTTTATGTGTTCGTAATTGATAAATGCAATTATTTCGCGGTTTTATGCGTTGATTAAGTAACATCCTGTTGAGGCCAAACTACGATCAGCACCAAACTCGTCCACAGAACGCATTTCCTCAGTTTATTGCTCAATAACTGTATTCATGACTCTGCTCCTTACAGACGCCTCGTGCAGATTTTAATAGAAAAATCAATTAAAGGCAGAACCATTTTCTTTGGACAAATAAATGGTTAAATCGCTTCAGAAATGAAAGAGGAGTTGTGTGTGTGTGGGTGGGGGGTGGGGGTGAGTGAATGATAGAATGACGAGGAGTAATGGACAAAGAAGGAATGAAAAAAAGAGGATGAAAGATTGAAGAAGAAGAAGATGAAAAAAGAGAAATAAGGAAGAAGAAGAAGAAGACCAAGAAGAAAAGTAGATATTTAACGATTGATAATAAACACTAGTGAAAGAAAAGTATAAAACAAAGAAAAGAAGAAGAAGAAGAAAGTAGTAGTAGGAGGAAAGGAGAAGGAGGAGAGAAGAGGTTAAGTAGTTAAGAAGAAGAAGAAGAAGAAGAAGAAGAAGAAAAGTAGTAGTAGTAGTAGGAGAAGCAGGAGGAGAGGAAGAGGTTAAGTAGTTAGAAGAAGAAGAAGAAGAAGAAGAAGAAGAAGAAGAAGAAGAAGAAGAAGAAGAAGAAGAAGAAGAAAAGTAGTAGTAGGAGGAGAAGGAGGAGGGAGAGGAAGAGGTTAAGTAGTTAGAAGAAGAAGAAGAAGAAGAAGAAGAAGAAGAAGAAAAAGTAGTAGTAGTAGTAGGAGAAGCAGGAGGGAGAGGAAGAGGTTAAGTAGTTAGAAGAAGAAGAAGAAGAAGAAGAAGAAAAGTAGTAGTAGGAGGAGGAGAAGGAGGAGGGAGAGGAAGAGGTTAAGTAGTTAGAAGAAGAAGAAGAAGAAGAAGAAGAAGAAGAAGAAGAAGAAGAAATGTAGTAGTAGTAGTAGTAGGAGAAGCAGGAGGGAGAGGAAGAGGTTAAGTAGTTAGAAGAAGAAGAAGAAGAAGAAGAAGAAGAAGAAGAGTAGTAGTAGTAGGAGGAGAAGCAGGAGGGAGAGGAAGAGGTTAAGTAGTTAGAAGAATAACAAGAAGACTAACAGGTGGCTCCATTGGGGGAGTCTTACCCCTCTGCAGAGATGCAGTTGGTGCATTCTAACGCCCCAGCCGACAGGGCGAGACAGTCTTCTGGGATACTATTTAAGCAACAGTTTGTACTGTAAGCAATCTGATATTAAGATGACTTGATTCGGCATTGTACATTATATAGATAATGATAATGATGAGGACAATAGTCCGAATAATTCAAATATTACATTTTCTCCCCTGTTACTGTTACCTGCTACACAATATGGGTCTGATCAATTCTAGCACTGATAACTTCCTCTAAGTATGGAATGACTCTACATACTTATTTAATATATGAACTTCTACATCAGCAATTATTATTATTATTATTATTATTATTATTATTATTAGTTTTTCACACCAGCATTATCTGATGGTCTTTCCCTGACGTCTGAGTGACAACAAGTCTCCTCGGGTCTCCATGACTCTTCTGAGTATTCTGGCACATTACAGCAGTGCAGCAATCTGGATGGTCTCAATTCTTCCTCTGATTTCCAGATTTTCAAGTCTTTTTTCCAAGCTTTTTGGGACCGTTCCAAGTGCACCAACCACAATTGGTATCTCTTTGACTTTCATATTCCATAGCTTTTTAAGTTCTCCGGCATGGTCCAGGTATTTGTCCATCTTTGGGTTTTCCTTCAGCTTCACCCAGTGATCTGCTGGAACTGCAAAATCCACCAGTTGACAAGTTCTTTATTTTTTTGTTAATCAGCACTAGGTCTGGTCTTCTTGCTGGGATTATTATTATTATTATTATTATTATTATTATTATTATTATTATTATCATCATCATCTATACAGTTATAGTTAATTATTATCTCTCTATGTATAAGTTAAGCAGCGATGATCATATTCAATACTTAATTGGGCGACCATTTAAGCAAGAGCCGGTACTGTAACCAATCTGATATGAAAATGACTTGATTCGGTATTAAATATTACAGAAACGTCGATCTAATGAGGGCTGCTTCACAAGAAGTGAAACCCTGCGGGGTTGAAGTAGACAATTGCTAAGATTCTGTCAACATCCTCCTTCAGGGTACCACAGGCATCGGGCAATAAACGCAGCCCTTGTCCCTTTTAGGAGAATGGGCAGTTGCTACTTGAGGAATGGTCCCCAAGAGTGAAGCTGTTATTAATTAAGAGTTGAGTAACTCTAGTATGGCAAAAGAATTTAAATGAATGAATGATGGATTAAGAAAGAAAGAAAGAAAGAAAAGAAAGAAAAGGAAAGAAAGAAAAAGGAAAGAAAAAAGGAAAGAAAGAAGGAAAAGTAGAAAGAAAAAAGGAAAGAAAGAAAGAAAGAAAGAAAGAAAGAAAGAAGGAAAAAAAAAAGAAGAAAGAAAGAAAAAGAAAGAAGAAGAAGAAAAGAAGAAAGAAAGAAAAAAAGAAGAAGGAAGAAAGAGGAAAGAAAAGAAAAAAAGAAAGAAAGAAAAAAGGAAAGAAAGAAGGACAGAAAGAAGGAAAGAAAGAAAGAAAAAAGAAAGAAGGAAAAAAGAAAGAAAGGAAAAAGGAAAGACAGAAGGAAAGAAAGAAGGAAAAAAGAAAGAAAGAAAAAAGGAAAGAAAAAGAAAAAAAAAACAAAGAAAAAAATCAGAAAGAAAGATAAAATGAAAGAAATCAGAGGCAAAATAAAAGAAAGAAATCAGAAATTAGAAATCAGAAGAAAAAGAACGAAAGAAAGAAAGAAAGCAACCAGAAAGATTAAAAGAAAGAAATAAGAGGGAAAGAAAAGGGAAAGAAAAAGAAAGGAAGAAATCAGAAATTAGAAAGAAAAGAAAGAAAGAAAGAAAGAAAGAACCCAAAAAGATTAAAAGAAAGAAACGATAAAGAAATGCAAAAAGAAAGAAATCAGAGAGAAAGAAAATAGAACGAAAAAGAAAGAAAAGAATAACAAATGACGGGCAACTGCAATGATAAAATAAAAAGAAGTTAGAAATTGAATTAAGGAAAGAGTATAAACAATTCTAAAGAAAAAAGAAAGAAATCGAATAGTGGGACAGAAAGAAAGAAAAGAAGAAGAAGAAATATTCAAAGCGAGGTGTGTGTGGGGGGGGGGCAGCGAAATATGAGAATGAAACCGGAGAAGAAAATAACATTAAGAAATAAATAAAAAGGACAAAAGCCGAACTGAAGCGAAAATTTTAATCACCATTTAAAAATGAAATCGAAAAAGTAAAAACTTGGGAAATTTGATTAAAATCTTTTCGAACAAAATAATCAAGACCAAAACAAACGCTGAACTGGCATGAAATGGTTAGACATTTCGCGCCAAGAAACAAAACAAAAAAACCCCATAAAGTTACAAAGTGTAAAAGGTTTAAGGTATTGTGAATTATCTTGATTAATTTAAATCGACAGTAGCAGTTAATTTCCCCTTACAAACACCCGAAAACAACAACAGCATCAACAACAACAACATCAGTAAGAACAAAATGAATAATGGAATTACATAAAATGAATTTTACGAAATAAGAAAAAAAAAAAGAATTTTTAAAGAATAAATACAGGACGGGCTTTCGGAAATTATATTAAATTGAAAATTAATCCTTTAATGAATTTTGCACTATTGTATTTCATATATATAATATATATATATATATATATATATATATAATATATATATATATATAAACACACAGACACATATATGAACATATAACCTTTCAATAGATAAGTACTTTTTATAATTTTCCTTAATTCCTATGGAGAATTCTCTATGGATGGCTCTGTCTGTCTGTCTGTCTCTTTCTATTTATATATATATATTATATTATATATATATATATATATATATATAATATTTATATATATATATATATGCGCGTGCACACGCGCGCGTGTGTTTGTGTGTATACTGCCAGAAGAAAGATCAATATCATATATATATATATATATATATATATATATATATATATATATGCAGTTTTGATGTTTCTGTATGTAAGTACTTTCTAATCTATTCGCATATATATATAATATTGATCTTTCTTTCTGGCAGTACACACACACACACACCACACACACACACACGCACGCACACACACACACACACATATATATATATATATATATATATATATATATATATATATACGTGTATGTATAATTTTGAAGTTTTTGTATTTAAGTACTTTCTTATCTATCTCCTACTGACCTCAGTATAATTAATCTCTCTCTCTCTCTCTCTCTCTCTCTCTCTCTCTCTCTCTTGTCAAAACCTCTTTTTACACAGTTTTTCATTTCGTCTCTTTTTTCTCTTTTTCTTTTTCTTTTTCATTTCTTGTCTCTTTTTAAATATGTATCTCTCTGTCTCTCTGTCTGTCTCTCTGTCTCTCTGTCTGTGTGTGTGTGTGTGTGTGTGTGTGTGTGTGTGTGTGTGTCTGTCTGTCTGTCTCTCTCTCAGTATATATATATATATATATATAGAGAGAGAGAGAGAGAGATGCAGAATAGGAAGATCAATATTATATCCATGCACACACACACACACATACACACACATATGTCTGTTTATAATGATTTGTCAATGCTTAGAACTGACCAATTAACTTTACTCGAGTAGATTTAACAACATACATTTTAACTTTTCGTTGCCACCAAACTTTAAATTCCTTGACAATCTCCCTGTAAAGATGAGATTCAAAATTCAATGCATTGATTTCTGTCAATAAACACACACACACACACACACACACACACACACACACACACACACATATATATATATATTATATATATATTCATCCACAGACACGTGTTTCGACGTATCAAGTATCTTCAGTGTGGCTAGACATTTTTTGAGTTACCTACGATAGAACTCCTATCGATTCAGCAGCAATCGAACAGCTTAACCGCTCGGTCACACGTCACCCACAGAATGCGAAGGGAATTTTAACTGTTTTTACTGCACACAACTTTATGTATGTAAAGGCCGCCATAGAGTGCTCCACCCCTTTTATACGATATATATATGATTGAAATTAGTAAAATGCAGATAAAACACAGAACAACTTCGTTTACATGATATTTCGCCACGGTTTGTAACGAACCTTCGTCAAATTTATTTGAAGATGACTGAGATTCCAGTCTGCTTTTGCCTCACACCTTACTACGCATGAAGTTATTTTGTGTTTTATCCGCATTTTCCTCAATTTTCAAATACGTTCCATTCATTAATTGTTTTTTTTTTAGAATACAAGGTGTGTCATAAAGTACCAAGTTGTATTTACCAAAATAGAAAGTAAGAATGAATAGAACGTTATTTTTTCAGAATAGAAGGTGTGTCAAAAAGTACATAAAATGTCGATACTTTTTTGACACACCTTATATATATATATATATATATATATATATATATAATATATATATATAAGGGTTTTATAATTTGCTTGAAGCATTGTGTATATATTGGTTTGGAGTTGATTTTGAAGGCTATCACAATGCAGGTGTAAGAAAAAAATAAGGTAACAATGGTGCTGTTTCTTAATCTGTGATTTATTCTTAATACATATATCTGATGGCACAGCGGTTAATATATATATATATATATATTATATATATTAATATATATATATATATATGGTTTGGAGGTTGATTTTGAAGGCTATCACAATGCAGGTGCAAAGAAAATAAGGTAACAATGGTGTTGTTTGATAAATCTTTTCTTCAGGAGAACAGTGGAACACAGTTGCAGAGTTCTTCTGAAGAAGATATTTTATCTCAAAATATTAATATTAAGAATAAATCATAGGTTAACAAACAACACCATTTTTACCTTATTTTTCTTTACACCTGCATTGTTATAGCCTTCAAAACCAACCTCCAAACCAATATATATATATATATATATTATATATATATATATATGTGTGTGTGTGTGTGTGTGTGTGTGTGTGTGAGTGTGTCATCCACAGACACGTGTTTCGGCGTTTCACGCCTCTTCAGTGTGGCTAGAACAACAACTAACTCCGACCGACTGTACGCCTGTCCGATCCATTAACCTCTAGGTCATTGTCAGCTGCTGTTTAAGGAGAGGTGTTTTAACTCTTTTAAATACATACATCCGTGTATATACTTTACGATCGCCAGAGTGATTAAATCTGTAAACAGATGATCATTGCGTTAAGCTGGCGGTGAAAATTTATTAAAGTCGCTCCTAAAGAGCTCTACCATGGTCCCTAAAACCTGCCGTCTATAGTCTATATAGTATGGGCATTGGCTCAATCCATCTTTACAAATTAATACTGAGACGCAGTCTAGATCTCTTTAAAATCGTTTTATTTGAATAATTTACTATTTAGCTTATCTGATCAGTGATAGTATTTACATATCAGATCTCTATAAATCTTCCTCTTGTTTAGATTGTTTAAGAAAGGGGATTACATTTACGCAGTTATCTTATTAAATAAAAGCGATGTCAATATACGCACAGTAAAAAGGCATGGACTGCTATTGACAGGTTATCGATCAAATGTAAAGCTGATCTCTCTGATAAAATAAAGCGGGAATCCTTCCAAACTTGTAATTTTAGTGTTGTGTGTCTATGTTAGTGATGTACATTAGACAGTCTCTTATTTGCTTTTCAATGTACAGAGTATTTATTTATTTCTCTTTTTTGCATTTAATATAAAAATATGTAATGGATCCAAATGGTTAAAACTTGTTTTATCAACTTGAAAATAAAATCCTAGAAACGTATTTATATATAATTGTTACACTTTGCCTTGAAGTCAATGATCACTGAAATAAAATCGGTCCATGCATATTTTAGAATTATAAACCAACTAGCAGCGGCTACCCGGCGTCGCTTGGGTATAGGGGTAGAGATCCATTATTACTGAATCGTGATTTGAATCTCGTGGGATGCCCCATTTAAATCACTATGTAAAAAAATAGACCTTACATTGATCCAGCTACTCTGAAAAGAAATGTTACTATCTACCATTTAAAATATTAAACGCAAAAAAAAAAATCCATGCTTTTATCAGTTAGATTTTATTTATTAATTATCTTCTCAAATATAGATCAAATCTTTATAATTTTTGCTCAAAAACCAAGTGTGGTATATTGGTTAATAAGAAACAGAAGCACCGTTTCAGCCATTGTTTTCATAAGAAACGGAAACACCGTTTCGGCCATCTTTCATTTGTGATAATAAAAAGTCGGAAGTAGTTATTCCACCAGATAACGTACAACTGGACTACTCGTTGTGTTCCTCATTCGATAAGCAAGCTGCAACACCAATCCCTGGTGATATTTAATGTGTATATGGATTTACTTTGTCGTTAATTGTTTTATTTTCTAAGTTTCCTCCGGACATACATATACACACAACTGCCCTTTATATATGTATAGATAAATGGTACTAAGTTATTAACCTCAACAAGTGTGATAATGTTAACCATACGCATTGGTATATATATATATATATATATAATATATATATATATATTATTTTTTTTAAATTTTATTTGATAGATTCTTGCCCTGATGACCTACCAAGGTAAAGTATTGGTAGGTATATCTAACTACTTAGGTTTAACTTTATATATATATATATATATATATATATATATATGTGTGTGTGTGTGTGTGTGTGTGTGTGTTTGTGTGTGTGTACAGTCTTCCACAGACACCGTGTACCAATGTTTCACGTCTCTTCAGTATGGCTAGACTCAGCAACCACTTCTAGCAGAAAGTGAAACCCCACTGACTTTTCATCAGTCAGATTCTTTAACCATTTAGCCATCTTCAGCTTCCAGTAAGAAGTGGAGTTTTAACTGATAAATACATACATCAGTATATATATGTTACGGTTACTATAGCGCTCAAATAACAAAGGAGCCTTGCTTTATGCTAACGGTGAAAGTCAGTTAACGTCCCTTCTAGAGAACTCTACCGGGTTTGGGAGCATATATACATGTAAGATACGTGATCTTACATATATATATAAGCTTGCTGATGAGACCTAATAGGTTGAAATGTACATTCAGGGATTGACATTTTCTCGATTTGTTTAGCCTTACATTTGAACATATATGCCCGCCTAAATTCATTAATCATTAACTAATTAATTTTCAAAATTAGGTATGACTTCAATTAAGCACACATCCTCCAAAAATTGTCGGCTTAAAACCATATAAAAATAAACACATTTGTTTGTTTACTTACCCTCATATATATATATATATAAGTTAGGTGTGTCAAAAAGTAATGCCACTTTGTTTAGGACAGGTATAATTACCAACACAGGAACATATATCATACTTCAAAATGAAGCCGGTTCTCTGTGGATCACATCCTTACTTCTCCACCAGTTTCATTTCCTCGTCACTGAAATAGCGTTCGCCTCACAATTCATTTTTCATCGGACCGAAGAGATGATAGTCCGAAGGCGCTAAATCTGGTGAGTATGAAGGATGCAGTAAAGTTGTCCACCCGAATGAGGCGATTTTCTCTCTTCTCCTGATGCTTGTGTGTGGACGAGCATTGTCATGCAGAAGGAGTACATTGTTGATTGGCAACTTATGGATTCTTGCTCCGAGGCTCGTTAGGGTCTCAATGTAGGACTTCACATGAAATAAAGAAAATGGGATGACTTTTTGACTCACCCTCGTAATAATCTTTACGCATATATATGAAATAAACATTAAATATAATATTCTTTGAAAAATGAATTTGCTTTTGAGAGATCCTAATACATATCATGAATTGTAACAGATATTTGGGGGGGGGGAATTGACATCCGTGACCAAAATTCCATTTAAATGTTAAATTAATTCAATTTCCATGCAATCTATTCGGTTAAAAAGACGAACAATTGCACAAGATTTCGAATGTAAAAATAATTTTATTTCAATATATAGAAACGGAATATATTATATATTTTCTTTTTTTCTTTTCTTTTCTTTTTTTAGATAAAGTATTCTAAAAGATTAATGCAAAATAGAATTTAAATTTCTGGTGCAGCTGCATATTGAAAATTTACGGAAACACAAAACCTTTTTTTTAAATTTAATTCCTCTTTCTGTACTTGCAGAATGGATTACTGCATTTATCTATTATTCTTTTTTGTTTTGTTTGTTTGTTTTGTTTTACGACATATCAACTACGGTGGGTCATTTTGTTACATAGCCCTTATATAACATTGGTTATATATAAGAGAGAGAGAGAGAGAGAGAGAGAGAGAGAGGAGAGAGAGAGAGAGAGAGAGAGAGAGAGAGATGTTAGAGATGATAGTTTGATGATATGTGGTCTTATTTTATACATCTGCTTACTGCTGGTTCCTGCTAACTGATTCTACTTCAGGTACCATCTTCTCTGGGCTGACTTTTATTCAGGGATTTTGTTTGGGTTGGTTCTCTTGTTAATTTTAGGTGGCATTACTTGCTACACTTCTGCTTACTGCTGGTTCCTACTAACTGATTCTACTTCGGCCGCCATCTTCTTTGGGCTGACTTCTAATCAGGGTTTCTGCTGGGGTTGATTTTCTTTATTAATTTTAGTGGTCTTACTTGCTACACTTCTGATTATTCCCAGGACATGTAGACCCTCAGACACCGCCTTCTATTCCGCATATGATAAAAAGTGTTGAGGCGTGCCATAATGGCAATAGGGTTGGGACAATCATATAGGTGCTAGGGCTTGGTGTGACTAGCCGAATGATCGGAGGGGGCCTCTCCAACCGCTCATCTAGCCTAAGTAAGGGTCTAAGTGGAGTGCTGCATGTCATGGACTGCTCATCCACCAAGACTCCATCCTTAAGCATCACAGGTTGCCACCCACGGCCAACAGGTGGCCCCATTTGGAGGAGTATTACCCCTTTGCAGAGATACTTCCCTAGCATAGGGAGGATCGGAGTGTAGTATCTGTTCCAGATGCTGTGCTCTGAGACTTACCTGGACTGGGGGTTCAGTGTGCTTCGGCCGCTGGACCGGTAAAATAAAATTAATAGCGTCGATCCCAGTAGGCGCCCCCTTGAGGGGGAATGCCAACGGGATCGACGCAATTTTTATGCCTACAACCCATGAGCTTCGGCTTGTGAATGGGCCTACATAAAAATGTATCAAGCGCTCATAAGTGGGATGAGAGGCAAATAACATTACCCCTTTGCAGAGGTGCATTCTAACGCCCCATCGACAGGGCGGTTCTCCTTATGAAACTTGATGAAAATCCTGAATGATTTTAAATAGGTTTTTGCGCTTAGAACAAGGCAAACAACAAAGAAAATTGACAACAACACGAAAGATATATTTAAAATTTTCAGTATTGATGTCATTTTGACCTTCATGAAAAAAGATATTTATTTACCAAAAGAATACAAAATTAAACTTGAACTTTATTCTATGAGCTATTTCCTCAAATGATTTAGCAACAAACAACTGCAGACAACCTATTGTCAAAATCAAAAATAATCCTTGGGAAAAAATAACCATAATTTAAAAAAATAAAATATAGGTGACACCAGTGGAAGGAGGGTCCTACCCCTCTGCAGAGGTGCAATCGGCGTATTCTAAATCTCCAGCCGACAGGACTGAAAATATCTTGTTTAACCTTGCTGTGATTCCCTAGGATACTGAGGCTGACTAACTGATAACAACACCAGGAAACGTCCATCAAAAACGTATATCTTATCATAATGGAGATTGTGTGTTTGTCTGTTTGGAACCGAAACTATATTACTACTCACGTCACAATTCCCTTAGATATTTACATCATATTCTCCATGATTTTATTCTTTTTTAAACCTCGATTATTAATAAGAGCCGGGTAAGCCCAGTCGGTAGAGCGTTCAGCTAGGACCTCAAGGTTCCTAGTTCGATACCGGCCCTCGCCAACTCAGCGTATGAGTAGCACAGGGATCTGTACAGTGAAGTAAGGAACTGAAGGTAGGGGTGGCGCTCCACCTCAGATGCAAAAAAAATCTCCTTGGTCTAGCGCTTGTGAAAAGGGGATAGAATCTCTCGTTGATTGGTTGATACCGACTTTAGGCCACCCTGGCGACTACATTATTAATACTGTTGACCATATCTACATACAAATAACGTGCAATATATACAACAAAATAGCGATTTACAGAGTGAATGGGAAGGCTAATTTGCATATTGATTTTTTTAAAATTATTCTAATAGATATATGCTTAATATTATTGACTTCTAATTGTTTGGTTTTATTTTAATTAATATGAGCAAAAATCGGTGATAAATCTTAAAAGAAGTCCATTAAAAAGAAGAAATAACTGTAATTTTATTTTTACTTCCTATTTTAAGTAAATAGTTAATTTAGGAAAATTTAACAATGAAAGACGAGAGTGATGGAAGAGTAATTTTCAGTTGCTCTTTTTTTCGATTATAGCCCCCACCATCAAATAAGAATGCTGATAAAAATATTTGAAATAGAGGTGGTCTCTATTTCAAATATTTTTATCAGCATTCTTATTTAGTTTTATTGGCCTTTCTAATTTAATATAATATTTTATTACATGAAAACTTAAATACTTGCACCCTATGGAGGGTGCATATATTTGCTAGTTTTTCAAATAAAATATATATACCTTATATTCATAGGTTGATTCATTCTTCATTTGAACGTGTCTGTAATATTGCTGTTGAATAACAAGAATGTTTTGATTAATAACACAAAATACAGTTTAAAAAATACAAATCCCTCAAGATTTTCTATGTGAATTTATTTTTTAAGGAAAAGGTATGATAGGCAGGTAGCGCCATAAACAGTATTATTCATTAAGACATTGGCAGTTTGTATGGCTGCTAAGACATCTGGTGACAGTTGCAAGCCGTTTGGGATAATTATCTGATGGTAAACCATAGTTCTAATTAAATGTTCATTTGTTTAAGTAGAGGAATATTTGGTTTAGGCTGTCAGTAGGTATCACCGTTAAAACTACACATTCAGGCACTCATAAACATTCATGCACCCACACACTGCTTTGAAACCAATGGTAAGAATCATCTTCTAATTCTATTACACACTATAATAAATTATATATATATATATATATATATATATATATATATATATATATATATATGATAAAATGTGACCCCATGGGTCAGCCATTGAGCTCTGGGTAATAATTCGAATTAGGGAAAAAAGTTTGCAAAGCGAATTAATTAAAAATAAACATTAAAATCATTTTGTAAGATTTCCAAGTAAGTTCCGTTTGACCTAATTTAAATTTATCAAGGGTCAAGATCTATCTATCTATATCTATCTATCTATATCTATATCTATATCTATATCTATCTATCTATCTATCTATCTATCTATCTATATATATATAATATATATATATATATATATCAAAGTATATGAATATCAAAGTAAAAGATTACAACCCAATAAGCTTTACAATATGACATACACACAAACAAACACAGATACACGCACACACATATATTTATATATATTAGGAAATTGGCCTTATGTTATATCCTTGTCGTGTGGAGATTTTGGTATATATATATATATATATATATATATATATATACACACAACACACACACAACACACACACACACACACACATATATATATATATATATATATATATATTAAAGAAATGGATACAATAGAAACCTACTCGACTTTCACCATAAGGATCTTCAGGGTTAAATCCACTGAATTAATCGAGGTACCGATTAATGACAGCCGATCACACGTGTGTTCATTGAATAAGATGTTACGTAACATCTTATTCAATGAACACACGTGTGATCGGCTGCATTTAATAGGTACCTCGATTAATTCAGTGGATTTAACCCTGAAGATCCTTATGGTGAAAGTCGAGTAGGTTTCTATTGTATGCATTTCCTTAATAAATTTGCTCTACTTTGTATTGAGCACTTTGTATTTGTTATATCGCAGACTCAACCCCTGGATTTTGTGCACCTCCAATGATCGTGCCCATATTCACCGGTAAGCCACCTTTTATCTTTATGAGCTAAACTAACCTCTCCATGAGTTCATTCATCAACGGTGATAATGCTGATTATGATGATAGATGCGTAGTACCACCAGTTACCACGGCGGAAAACCGGAGACATGGACACGCGGGTGTTCGTGTAAAGTGAGCCTTCACACTGAATTATAACTTACAAAACCTAACTTCCAATTTTTTTATTCAGTTTTTTACGTCTGTTGGTGAAGTTCCGATTCTGGAGCTTTGGAGAATGTGGAATAATCCTTCATCCTTATTCCCAGGTCTACTTTGACCCGGACTGGTAGTATCTGTTAGAGTAAAAACTACGGATTAAATAGATAATAAAATGATCATTAACATATTAGTATTATTATCTGTACAACGTTTCAGTCGATATGCCCTCCGGCCATCTTTAGGTATGTCTTTTCAGACTCGGGAGCCTTCTCGATCTCGAGGACCTTCTTTTCGAACTCGGGAAACATCTTGTCGTAATCGGGAGCCATTACGGAACTTTGAACCCGATCCTTTATTCCATCTACGGGTGTATCCTGTTCTCATTCCGCTAACCATAGCTGGGGTAGGAGTTGTGTTAATCTGTGTTAATTATTATTAAGGTTCCTGAGTTCGAGACAATAGTCTGAATAATGCAAATAGTAATAATTTTCAAGCCTCATTTAAGAAATCCCGAAAAATAGCGTTAAAATATACTTAAACAAATTGAGTTTGAATAAAACAAACGTCTTCGGCATAAAATAATCCAACAAGAGTTGACATCCGTAAAATCCAACCAATCAATGGTTGGCCACAAACAAATTATCAGTCATAAGTCCAATCTCACTGACAAGCTAAATCGGCAATTCTTCCAGGCTGTGGTTATGTCAGTACTGTTGTATGGCTGCACCACTTGGACCCTAACGAAGCTCCTTGAGAATAAGCTTGATGGGAGCTTCACAAGAATGCCGCGTGCAGTCTTGAACAAGTCGTGGAAACAGCACACCACAAGGAAGCAGCTGTATGGCCACCTGCCCCCCCCCCATCTCAGAAACAATCCTAGTAAGACAGACTAGGCATACAGGAGACTGCTGGAGAAGCAAGGACGAGCTCATAAGCGACGTTCTTATGTGGAAGCCAACACATGGGCGCGCTAATGTGGGCCACCCAGCAAGGACCTACATTGACCAATTATGTGAGGAAGTTGGCTGCTGCACAGAAGAACTCTCAGGGGCGATGAATGATAGGGAAGGTTGGCGAGAGATTGTCATGGATATCCGTGCTGCCTGCACGACATGATGATGACGATGATGATGTGTCAACGTGTCCTATCTTATTAGACAGCATGCAACAACGATCAATCCTATATAAACTTGAAGAAAAAAAAACGAAAATTGAAAAGGAATAATGATAAAAACTATAAAAAATGATAAAAAACACTATTTTTAAAAAATGATAAAAACTAAAAAAAAAAATAAATAATAATAATGATAATAATGAACTGAGAAAAAAATTAATGATAAAATTGATATAAGCCCCAGCAACAATTGTTGTAAACTTTCAAAGCAAACACATTTTTAAAAAAAATCCAATCCGCTTCGAGGCGCTGTCACGTGACAAACATGGCGTCGAAAGATAAGGCTTCTTTTGGTGTGTGTGTGTGTGTGTGTGTGTGTGTGTGTGTGTGTGTGTGTTCTCAAACGGTGTCGACGCCGTCAGTGAAATTTAATTAAATTTTGGATTCGATTTTCTAAAATGCTCATCAACAGAGAAGCCTGATTTCGCCCTGGAGCAAAAATAAATAAATAAATAAAAATAACAATTAAAAAAAAATGAAAAAAAAACATGGCTTATCGTCAGGCCACTATTCAGCTCTTATATAAAGTTTAGTAATAAAGACAGTGAAATCCGCCTATTTAGGAAAAATACAACAAATAACAAAAGACAAAGTGGAAAACAGAAAGGAATAAATAATTGATAATTACTTGGAGCGTTTTTCTTGCATATTTAAAACGTTTTCTTTCACGATTATACATGGTATTTTGTTCACCGTCATTTCTCTTTAACTAGCAGGACCTGTGAATATACCACAGTATGATAATTTAACTAGTACAACGTCTGATATGTTTACTTAAGTGTTATTGCTAAATAGTTCGATATGTAAAAAGTATAATAATCTTGGACTATATGACCTTTAGGCACCCATTTTTGATGTCGATTATGAAAGGACATGTTTTTCATTTAAACCGTCAATATCCGGTTGTTTTAACAGACGATTTTTAGATTTTTTAAATTATAAAACTAACCCTAACCCTAACCCTAACCCTAACCTAACCTAACAAGCAACAGGATATTGACGACAAATAGATGAAGTTGCACATAAAAAGACTTGGACATGGTTAAGAAAGGGAAACCTCAAAAGAGAAACAGAATCACTTATAATTGCTGCACAAAATAATGCCATAAGGACAAACTACATCAAAGCGAAAATTGATAAGACCCAACAAAATAGTAAATGTAGACTTTGCGGTAATAGAGATGAGACTGTTAACCATATACTCTGCGAATGTAGCAAACTATCACAACGAGAATGCAAAACTAGACACGACTGGGTTGGGAAGGTGATCCACTTGGAATTATGCAAGAAATTACATTTTGACCTCACAACAAAATGGTATATGCATAAACCAGAATCTGTTCTTGAGAACGAAACGTACAAAATTCTCTGGGACTTTGAAATAAAAACGGACCACCTTATCCCAGCAAGAAGACCAAACCTAGTATTGATAAACAAAAAAGAAAGAACTTGTCAACTGGTGGATTTTGCAGTGCCAGCAGATCACAGGGTGAAGTTAAAGGAAAATGAAAAAATTGACAAATATCTGGACCTTGCCAGAGAACTGAAAAAGTTATGGAATATGAAAGTGAACGATATACCAATTGTAGTTGGTGCACTTGGAACAGTCCCAAGGATTAGAAAAGGGCTTGGAAAGTTTGGATATCATAGGAAGGATTGAAACCATTCAGAACACTGCACTGCTGCAATCTGCCAGAATACTCAGAAGAGTCCTGGAGACCTGAGGAGACTTGCTGTCACTCAGACTCCAGTGAAAGACCATCAGCTAACACTGATGTGAAAACTCAAAAGGGGTAAATAATAATAATCGACAAAGTTCGATACAAAACCTCCACAGTTTAAAGGAAAGGCTAGGGGAGTAAACCCCGAAAACAAATCAGGAGCCGGAGTCCCTAAGGTGGTGTGATGCTGAAACCCAGTGCTACCCAGCAACACTGCGACACTACCACTGCCAAACTGCATTGGTTCCTTTCCTTTGTATCACAGCGGCACTTTGGAGGGGGTTGTTGCTTAGGCAACAGCGTATTCTTCATATGAACCCACACAGGCTATGTAGTTCCAAAAAATGGACACTTCTCCATCGTCACTTGTAAACGCAAGGATATCAACACAATAATAATTTAGATGTAACTCTCAATTTGTTTCTTTCTTTCCTTCTTTTCATTTTTCATTATGTTCGATTAAAACAGATTAGAATGATCGATTCCGCGCGCTCAACCCCTCTATTTTTCCACTACACTCTTTCTTTCTTTATTTATTTTTGCTTGCTTTCTTAATATATATTTCTGTGTAGCATGTCCGTTTTTTCCAACTGATAATTAGGTTTTACATTTTTGCATTTCCTCTTGGACAATTTGGACGGTCTCATTTTCAACCAGAGGGTGTTGCAAGATGATAACGGTCGGAAGATTAAAGAATAAGTGTATTAATATATAATGGTGATGATGATTGGGGCGGTGCTATCGTGATGTTTTCAGTTCTGTTTTCTTTCATTTTTTATTTGGTTATTTCCTAGTTGAGTAACATGAGTGACCCAGAAAAAACAGAACCCAAATTATTTATTTATTTTCGCATTAAACTAACCCTAAACCCCAATCCTAATCCTAACCCTAACCCTAACACTGAAGAATAAGTTCCAATTACCGTCGAACTGGGAAGACAAGGCAACAAACGATTGTAACTCAAATACAAAATCGAATGCTACAAAGTCCACTGCAAAATGACAAAGTATATATAAGACTCCACAATGTCATTCAAATCAAGCATTCAAGCAACCAATCAGAACTCAAGGAATGGAATGACCCAAATCACCCAGATTCATGAATGGATCATTCTTGATTCATATTTATACCAGGTGTCTTGGACACTGCTTGAGTTCTACTTAGCTGTTGTTATTAAAACCAACAGTAGACTAACTGACTTCACTAAACCCTAACCCTTGTTGGAATTAAACTTTAAAAAAAATTAAAATTAACAGTTTTATTACAAAATTTGTGGGTTCTGGGTAAACCCTGTAATATTATGTTATTCAACTAGGGGGTAAGGTTGGGGTTTAGGTTAGTTCAATGGGAGAATAAATAATGTGGGTTCTGTTTTTTTCTGGGTCACCCTGTAATATCATGATACGCAACTAGGAAATAACTATCTATTTTATTTGAATGTGGGGTAATTTTGGCTTAAAACTCATTTCCCATGAACGTAGTTACCAAAATGTTTCATAAAGAGAAGTTTTTTTTTTGTTCTTTTTTTTCTTCCGCCTTTTATTATTTTAATAAATAATGACATAAACAGTAAAAGGCCAGACAACGCTAAATGGAAAAATAGTCGAGTATAATAACGATGATCAAAAGATATTTTTTTTCCGGAGAGAAAATGAGCTTGAATTATCTCCCTTTGCAGATGATTTTCCGCCTGACTCTATTTACAAATCATTTAACTCTCGGCGCCTCATTCTCTTTTTTCTTTGGGAGTGGGAGGGGGGGTGGTCTTTTCTTTTTTTTGTTTAATAATTTAATCCGTTTATTTATTAAAAAAGAAAAAAAATAAAGTAAAGAAAAAAAATATATATGCACAGAGGACTGGACAAATTACAGGAACTCTTTGAAGTCCGTACCTTTAACGTAATGCGAAAATTACGACCCAAAGAATGGACGTGTTAATATCCCTGCAAACGAGGCTGCGCAAAGGGAGGAAACAGTCTACAAATAAAAATAACTCTTTTATTTTTTCAAATAAATAAATATTCATTAAAAAATGTATGCAGATACCTATTTAATCACTTTTAGCAAAAAAGTGTGTGGTTATTTATTTTATTTATTTTTTACGAGTTGGTGCTAAACATTCTTAGTACTAACTGTAAATAAGGGTGAATATGAATTACTTGGTGGAGAAGAGTGGTCAAAGTTGTTGGTACGGATATAAGATGGAATGTATTGGTTTATTCTGACCTCCAATCTTTGGGTAGTGCGCCCAATACAGCAAACATCGCATTTGCATTTGAATTTGTAGATTAGGTAACTTTTTTCGTGGGGGGTTACACTATCTTTAAAATTTGGGGGGGGGGAAGAGCGTACAGATTTTAGAAGAATTCGCAACTTGACAGAATTAAAACAACGGTGGACAGACTGTTCGATGCGCTTAAGTAATTGCCGCGATGTGTTGCCAATCCACGGCAACTTCCCCACCAAGTAATTCATATTCACCTTCTACCATTGGGCGACACCTGTCGGACAATCCTGATTGTGCTGCAGCTTATAAGCCCGAAATGTTCTCGATTGTAACTAAGGAGTATGTAGGATTATGGTGTCTTACCGGTTGAAGCGACTGGTTCGATCAAAAGATGTTTCTGGACGAGTATGACTGGAAAGAACACGAGCCCACAAATAGTTAGTGCAGCGTAAAGGCTCAAGTCGAGTAGTAGTAGCAGTAGTAGTAGTGGTAGTAGTCCTTAGCTCGTGGGTCACAGACAGATATCAACATTCCCATACGCTATGCGTTCCAACAAGAAACAACATACGAAAGTCGCAGTCAAAAAGGGGTTGTTTATTTTTTACTAGGCTCGTGGGTTGTTTTTTTTTTCAGACAGAGGGAGTAAGGTCAAACTGTTCTATCATAAATCACGTTCGTTACTACCATATGCGCGCTGTTCACTGCCAGCCGAAACACATCACAAAGGTACCCCAAAGCCCACGTCCGTCCCTTATGAGATCCCAGCAAAAGGAAACCGAGTTCCCTTTACTTCCGTTTGTGGTCCCATGGGCGGGGGTGGTACATATCCGTTTCCGCTCTACTACAAAAACTTTGGAACTTTAGGAGTTTTTTTTTTAAATCTAGTTCAGGGGCCATTGACCGGTCACGGGGTGACATACGTTTAATTTTTTCTTTTTGTTCTTATTTCTTTTTCTTCTTTTTCTCCAGAAATCCGATTACCGATTATTAGGCTTTTCAGGTTTTAAATGAATTTTATATATTCATTTTTCATGGCAAAAAATACCAAATTAAAGTTTTGAAATAAAATAACTGATGCATTATAAAATTCATTAATTAATGAATCAATACTGAAAATTTCATTAAAATCGGATAATTACCTGACTTTTGATAATTTTTTTTGCAATCGCGAATGTTACTTTAAAATTGTAAACAAGCGCGTAAAACCATTGAAATAGAGACAGAATGTCATATCGCATCGAAATTGACCAAAACATTTATTATAAATGCAGTTGGTTAAAAATGTAAATAGATGGCAAATTGGGATTTATAGGTCAAGTGAAAGATAGTGTTATATATTTTTCTATAATGATGATAATAAAAGAACAAGTCATAAATGATGTTCTCTATCTGGTTAGGTTGAATTGTAAACTTGGAAATTTTCAAGTTGGATTAGATTTTTCAATCCAAATTCTCCGTAGACCATAATAATTACGCTACATTAGATTTATATACATCTACCAACCCCACGGTACGAGCATTTTGTGACATAAGCTCAATTTCTTAAGGGGAGATCAACAGGTTTTGTTACGTAATCCTCTCTCATTGTCAAAATGAAGAGATGGCGTGGTGATACAGAAATAATAGTTGTATGTTTATCTCATCTTCCGTGCTACGTAGAATGGTTCAAATCCGTTTGCTGCCCCTTACTGACAAGTCTTTGATGTTTGCCTGGAGCGATAGCCACGCCTTGCTCAGTCAGTGCATCATACCAGACTCACACAAAATTCTCACCTCTCCCTACTCCTTTCTCACACGTAGCTACATCGGTTACCTATGTAAAGTAAAGTCGACGGGGTGACCTAATGTCGGTATTAGCCAAACAGGGAGGTGGTCTATCCCCTTTTTACTAGCGCTAGACCAAGGAAATAGTTTTCGCGTCTATGGTGGGGCGCCACATCTACCAACAGCTTCTCATTTTACCACACAGATCCCTATGCTACTCAGACGCTGAGTTGGCGAGGGCGGTATCGAACTAGGAAACTTGCAATTCCAAGGCAAATGCTCTATCAACTGTGCTTTAAATAACCCAGTCTGCCTTACTATTTACCCATTGCTGGAGGGAGAATAGTTGGATTCATACTTTTTTGAAGGGTACTAGCGTTATGTGAAATGCACGCAGCCTTCTATGTTTTTAGATAGTTGGAATGTTTTGTTATATAAGGTGTGCTGTAGACCACCACTTAAACTTATAGACTCTACGTGGGCGCGTGAATTAAAGCCAGCCAATCAACACTCTTGAATACATGGTTAGTTAACTATTTAATCGCCGATCTTGAAAGCCGTTCATTTGCACGTATTCGACACGGACGAACGGGTCAACAACCAAGGACTATCCTTAACGCAAGGATACTTAACTAAGGAACAACCAAAGGATTTTGCCTAACACTAAGGAACAACCAAGGATTCTTCGCTAAGAAACTACCAAAGGATTCTGTAAAACACTAAGGAACACATGGTATCTCCACTGTAAAGTGCTCTCACTTGCAGCCTAAAAATGACCACAAAAATCAATAATCAAAGACTCTCCTTAACACAAGGATTCTTCATTAAGGAACAACCTAGGATTCTTCACTAAGAAACTACCAAAGGATTCTACAAAACACCAGGGAACACATGGGATCTCCATTGTAAAGTGCTCTCACCTGCAGCCTAAAAATGGCCATAAAAATCAATAATCAAGGACTCTCCTTAACACAAGGATTCTTCACTAAGGAACAACCAAAGGATTCTGCAAAACACTAAGGAACACATGGGATCTCCACTGCAAAGTGCTCTCACCTGCAGCCTAAAAATGGCCATAAAAATCAATAATCAAGGACTCTCCTTAACACAAGGATTCTTCACTAAGGAACGACCAAAGGATTCTGCAAAACACTAAGGAACACATGGGATATCCATTGTAAAGTGCACTCACCAGCAGCCTAAAAATGGCCACAAAAATTCAAACAGATAGACAGTAGAATCAAATTTGGGACACCCTGTATTCTAACCAGTCTGTAAATCTTATCGCTAGCTGCAGCTGATCGTTAAAAAGGAGCTCACCTTTCTACTGTTGGAATTAGCGAGAATAAAATTGGTTATTTTCCCATCGAGGAATTAATCTGAGTTCTTACCTTTCAAATCCAGGATAGATGTTTAGAAAATGACATTCTCCAGAGATCTCGGACTTTCTTTCGCAGATAAAGTATTCTATGCATTAAAACCCTTCAGAAACTTTCTTTTGGTTGTTATTGACTTAAACGAATCTTTTGTCCGTTCTCCGTTATACACTGGGATTAAAATTCTCAAGGATCCTTTGTCGAAGGAAATTTAGCCTCGGAGCAGATCTTGACCTGACAGAAGACCCCACCTTAGGGAGGCAGTAAATCTCTATCTACTTGTAAAACGACGCAAAGAGAAGAATACATGCTTGATCCACGAGGAGAACGAAGCACAACAGATGGTTGGTTGGTTGGTTGGTTGGCTTTATAACATGAAAACCTTTGTTGGTTCTTCAAGCAAATATATGAGCGCAAGTAATCTATACATATATAAAGGGCAGTTGTGTGTATGTATGTATGTCAGTAAGAAACTACGAAAAGAAAACAATTAACGTAAATTAAGTAAATATATACACACGTTCACTATCACGAGATCTTGCTTTTTGAGCAAAAATACAGAAGATTTGATTTATATTCGTAAAGATAATTAAAACATAAATTTTAATAGTAACAGCATGGAATTCTTTTTGCATTTTATATTTCAGATAGGAGACATTACTTCTTCTTTTCAGAGTGTCTGAACACCTTTTTCCGACGCCCCACCAGGCCGAATCAACGCAATTTGTTTTTAGATAGGGGTTTCAATGGGGCATCCTGCGATGATCGAACGTGTGATACAGTGATAGCGGATCTATTTTGATCTCCCTCTACCCAGGTGAGGACGGGTAGCCTCTTCTAGTATATAATAATCACGAGTAAAGAATTATGTGAATTGAATTTCACAGAGAGCGATGTTAATACACGAATAGGAAAGGCATGGTTGGCCACAAACAAATTACCAGTCATATGGAAATCAGATCTCCCTGACAAGCTAAAGAGACGATTCTTGCAGGCTGTGGTTATATCGGTACTGCTGTATAGCTGCACCACTTGGACCTCAACGAAGCACCTTGATAAGCTAGATAGGGGCTGCACAAGAATGCTGCGAGCAGGCTTGAACAAGTCGTGGAAAGATCACACCACAAGGAAGCAGTTGTATGTCCCCCTGCCCCCCCCATTTCACAAACCATCCGAGTAAGACGGTCTAGGCATGCAGGATACTGCTGGAGAAGTAGGGACGAGCTCATAACCAACGTTCATCTGTGAAAGCCTACACATGGGCGCGCTAATGTGGGCCGCCCAGCAAAGACCTATATTGACTATGTGAGGACGCTGGCTGCTGCGCAGAAGACCTCCCAGGGGCTATGAATGATAGGGAAGGTTGGTAAGAGATTGTCATGTATATCCCTGCTAATTGCGCGACATGATGATGACTATTAATGTTAAATGCACATAATTCTCACAGACTTATATAGTTGTAAGTATATATGTCTAATACTAATGTAGCATAATGGCTCGTCCAACCCGGGGACACCATATTTGTGGCCTTGTGCCAGACGCAGAGAAACCTTAATAGGATATAGCATGATTCTCAGACCTTATGGGAGTGGGCGAGCAAGAAAAATATCAAATTCTCATTATCACCTGTGAGTCGATTCGTAGCCAAGAAGTCTAGGATTTTGCTATTAAAATTTAATTTAATCTGTTTGTCAGAAGAAACGATGGTTGACCCGTTGACCTCTTAATTGACACGTGCAATTTGGTAAAACAGTTAGAACATTCGAAGAATTCCAAAACGTTCTAGAAAGCTCCACACCCATTTCTATATAATGAGGGAACCTTAGATTTTGCGACAGTTGGTCTGGGGCCGTGGAGTTGGTTTGACAGTCGGGGTTGGCAGTTTGGGCGAGTTAGTCATAGGTGGGTGACTGAAAAACATATGTTAAAGAAATCGAACTTCTCTCTCTCTCTCTCTCAACAACTTGCATTAAGTGAATAAATTGATGAAAAGCAAGAAATACTGCCCACAACTTTATTTTACTACGCCAAGAAATACTACGAGTTCTTTTATGAATGAGAGTCCCCTGCCCAAAGATACCCCGTGGAGATAGAAAGTTAATTGACCGCAACGAAGAACCACTTGTCTTGTAAGGTGATATCTTACCCTGACCACGCGAAGAAGTGTTGAAGAATTTGCCTGACCAACGAAAGGACTACTAGATCTGTGTGAGTGTTGTAAACAAACGCTAGAAGTTTACATGCCTTGTAAGCATCCAGCGACTTGTGTGAATTTAATAGTGCCGTGCATTTTGAGGCACTGTGAGACACGGTAAAACGCCGATACGTTACACTAATAATCTGAAGGCAGTATATGGTTTTAATTATTTAAAGCCAGTATATGATTTTAAGTAATTAATAAGAATTTGTAAATATTTATCACTTCAAGTAATTGTTCTTCGTTCTAATAATTTGCACATGGTTTCAAGTATTCCTATCTAATACTAATAATTTGCAGACAATTCTATTATTTCTAGTAAATCCAGTAGAACATTTCACATACCTAGGTAGTTATTGCGGTTGTTGATCAGTTGACAGCATTGGTAAATTTGATCATCTTCAAACCCAGCCCGAACCAAAAAAAATCGAACTAGCTCTTCTTAACTTCATGTTTGTCAAACAAAATAACGTGGGTACAAAAAAAATCCGAACAAGCAGGTTCATCAACCTATGTGTGGCCCGCAACACAACACGAACTTTTAGGACCACACATGCACGCATATGCATTGTTGCTTCTATATCTGTGCATTTAGGGAGAGAAGATCTTACAGTGTCATGCACATACAGAAATATGGACTTTGATCGGAGTGGAAGGTTCTTGCAACAAAACGTATTCATAAAATATTTAAATTTCTCAAATTCCAAAACATTAACAAATTAAGTGTCTTTCTAAAATAATTATTTGATATTAAATATTACTAATTAGTTTAATAGTTAATTATTCAAGTAGAAGATCTGAAATAATTAAATTGTATTATTGCCGAGTTCGGATTAAGAATCTCTAGAAAAGCAAAAATGTTGAAACCGTTAACTATATTAATCCCCGCTCAATTAAGACGGAATCTGTTGAAAACCTCATTAGATCCTTTTTAAGTTCAATATTTGAGTTCAAAAATTATCGAGACTGAAGTTAATAGTATTTAGACAACTTCTTCTGGACGGATGTTGTTACATAATCATTGGATCCCTAATACATTTTTAAGGTATTGTAGAAATCATTATGGCGATCAGTACAGCTGATGGCCTTGAGAGTGAGTGACAGCTTTTGACCTCACTCTGACCTTGCTTTCTGGGGATAGACCGTGAGAACCGCAACCCCATAGAAAGCCCCCTTCCGGTTTAAGGAGTAAGCAACTCAGAGTTAGAACTTAGAAGCCGAGCTAGCAACATGTAAGCCTCATCTGCGCAGATTGTCTGGGTGGGGATTTGGAATAAAGTAACATCAACATAAATCGAAGTCTTGTGTTTATTACCAAAAACTAACAATGACACAGGGCTTCTGATAAGGAGTGATCCCCAACAGAAACCAGACCCGAAATCCTCAATAGAAGACCAGACGAGACCTTAGAAGATATATCAGACCAAGATAGATGATAGACGATCAGAATCAAAGCCGGCCAGAAGAATAGACGACAGAGTAAGAAGTAAAGAAAGTATATAACGTTATATGCTGATTTGGCTTAGTGAAAAGACCAGTATATAACATATATATTTAGAAGGCGCTATGCAACAATGTGACACAGGGTCGTTAGTTATTATGAGCGTTTCTTCATAGAGGTATGACGTGCTTTTTCGCAAATGAGATTTTTCAAATGGATTTTTCTTAGTCTTACATTTTTTTCATTTCTAAGAAGAAATTCGAGAGAAAACAGAAAAATAGTATAGTCTTGTCTGACTACCTTAAGTATAGTTTTCATACACCGCACCTCGGATTATCGAGCAATGACTTCGGTGACACAGAGAAATATTGGTCTGATGCCAGTGGAAAAATGTTAGGGGTTCCAAAAATTCTGACCCAGACGTCCAGATTGACAACCATTGTCATATAGAAAATTACGACATCGATCCCCAACTCGAAAGAGACTCGTCTCACTTTAATGGAAAAATACTATTGCCTGGTTTAAAAGATAGAGAAGTAATCAAATACAAGCCCCTCCCCCCAACAAAAAAGAGACCCAGTCTCTACTGTATATCTAAAATCAATAACCTTTGTTCTTCTTTAAAGAATTACTTATCTGTTAAAATATTTTAACAGCTTCCGAAAGCTCTTTAAAAACAAACAAACACAATGTTTTGTTTTTGTCAAAGAAGAATGCCTCACTCCAAAAATGAAAGGTTGATACGAATTTCTTTCACTTTTTTATGCTCAATTGAAATTAGCATTGTAGCTTCCGCGCGTTCATCCCCTCTTTTTTTCTTTCTTATATTTTTTCTCTGTAGCTTTCATTCTCCTTCTCTTTTTTCTTTCTGATAAAAACGGAATGGTCCATTATTTAGCTGATTTGACGACACTCATAAAAATAACAATTTGGCAGATAAGTGACACCAGATAGTCAGGACTTACATTTTTGCATTTCATCTTGGACGATTTTTTTCTGTTTTTTTTTTTGGGGGGGGGGGGCAAAAAAACAGAAAAAAAAAAACAAAAAAAACAAAATAATAATTAAATTTTATTTATTATTATTTTATTTATTTAAGACATTCAATTCTTTTAAAACATTTTAAAACTGCTTTCAATCTCTCAAATCTGAATATGAAAATCTATGAAATAGCTGATTTGGGCACTACTTGAATAGGCTCAGTCCTAATTAGTGATCATCCTCCACACGTTAATACGTTAAGTCATTATTTGTTGTGTTTTTGTAAAGAAAATGTAATGTGTAAAAATAAACAGATTTCTTTCTTTCTTTCTGATATAATGCATATGTAAATACCTTGGTACCCCCTCACTATAATCCGATTGGACAGTGTCATGTATAAATAGTCGACACTGTGTTAGACCTAAGCCTACAGCTAAACTTACTCGCTAGACGACACCACGACTACACGACAGACGGATTGCTAGTCGATGTACCAATTACTACTGCGATAATATACCAAATAACAACTTCAGAATATATCCCTTAACCCGGATATATCTCTTTCTTTCCTTTTCTTTCTTTCTGTCCTTCTTTCTTTCTTTTCTATGGGGCATCCAAACATGCTATTCAGTTGTTGCGTAATTGAGACCATTTTCACCGTGCTGTTGTTGTACCGGAGACTTGGGTCTTTGCTCCCCACAGGTATTCCGTGTACCTATTACACGAGCGCCTCTTCATCCTCTGGTTTTACAGAGGTCACACGCACCAGTTGCATCTTTTATCTACATGACAGGGGCTTCATTCCGTGGACCTGTTATATTTTTTGGTTACCTTCGCCTTTCCAAATCTGATTTTATAAATTATCATTATGAAATGAGACCGTCCAAATTGTCCAAGATGAAATGCAAAAATGTAAATCATGACTATCTGGTGTCACTTATCCGCCGAATAGTCTCCATTTTCCCACTAGGGTAAACATTACACTACGCGCCTCCACAATGTGGTTTAAATGCGTGGAGGTACATAGAAAGTCAAAGGAAGATATATTGCCCCGGCCAAATATTGAAATCAAATAGATCTATATTATGATACGACCAGTTAACTATGTATAAATAAACATGAAATAATAATAATTCTAAAAAATAATATAAGACAAAAATAATAGAAATAAAAATAAAACAAATAATAACAATAAATCTATATAAATAAGAATAAATTAAAATGTAAAATTAGTATGAGAAATGGATTTCTGAAGGTTATAAAAATGTCTGGTTACCTTAGTATTGAAAACTCTTAATCCATATACAAGAAAGAAGTTCTCGAAGAGAACGTAAATAGAATGTGACGCACATTTGATTGGTTATTTGCAACAACCAATCAAATGAGCTGTACAAATTCAATAAGAGGTAAACGTTTCTCTAGCGTTCAAAGAGGATGGATCAGTTTCATCTTCTCTGATTGGGTCCGCCTGGCGAGGGGAGTATGATATTTTAAGACCCGAAATTCCCCCATGTACCAAGCAACTGACGATGCACTCCAAAATGTAGTAATCTGCGTATCTATCTATTAATAATGGAGATTCGCTTCCGGTTTTTGTCTGTAACAAAAATTACCTCACTGCTTACATCACTATACCCGAAATCGTCATAACATATAATAAATACACTCAAAATTTGAGCATGCAACATTAGACAGTCCTCATTGTTTTTTAATAGATACATCCCCAGTATCATATATTTATATATAGTTTGTTTTATTTTAATAGATATTCAAAGTTAATAGAACTTAGTTTCAATTTCAAATTGTTTTTTTTTAATCCTTTAATAAATTTGATGATTTCATGATTTATGATTCAAACTCACCGACATTTAATTTTTAACTTCCACCTCCTCAAGCAATATCTTTCAAAAATTTATTTTTATGTCGCCCGGAGGGTGTTTTTTATTTTGCTAGTATATTTAAAGAATAATGTTTTAGTTAAGTATTTCCTTCAAATCTCCTAGTTTATACAATTACCGAGCAAGTCTCTGCGTGGCTGTTACGTATCCCCGTGTCAATATATAAGAATTTATGAACTATTCATAAAATACACAGAGCGAATCTGGAAATGAGGGGGCCTGTCAGGTCAACCGGTGGAACAGATATGATGTTGCAAAACCCGTTAATTTGTAAGGATACTGGTGTAACATCACTAATGGCCTCCTTTTCGGCGATGTTTAACAAGATGATTCAATGTAAATTTAAACATCCTTGAAAATGATATTTTGCTTCTCGTACACACAAACCCGTGTAGAGTTGTTGTAGCTCTAAAAAAAACTTAAAATATGTTTTTAAATGTACTTTTGATAACAAAAGTCTGTGATTATATTTCATATAATGGGATGTTTTGCGACGTCTTTTCGTGTATGCCTTTTAAAAAAGAGAATTCAGTGTAAATTGTACTTTTATTAAATGTATGGAAGACCATATAACCAAAATGAACTTCTTTTTCTTTTGTTTATTATCATTCGCGAAATCAAAAAGGAACCCAAACTATTTGATCTTTTATCAAAAATCATCAAATGCGACATTTCATGCGATCGATTATTTGTAATATTTTCTTTTTCTTTAAGAGCATTTCAAAGCAGCTGTCCAGGAAGACTTGTTTCTTTATTGAAACCCAAAACGACAAATTTAATTTTCATAAAAATCACATTATCCTCCATGTTAGTGATTGTAAATGAGACATTTTTATTTAGAGCTGAACATATTTTTTTTAAAAGACGATATTCCAATATTAAGAATTATTTTCTATTCATTCAAATTCAACAGCAGCAAGGGAAAACGAT
>CM042165.1:68103003-68105503 GCA_023376005.1 Doryteuthis pealeii
TTTAAAGCATCATGTGAGTCTCTTTTTGGGAGATTTAATTCAAGCGTGTATGTCTCTAGCGTTAAAACGCTAAAACTAGATTTAGCCAATACGGTCAAATATTGATTCATTTTTTTCCATTTTCTGAATTCTGGAAACAGCTCACCACCACCGAAACCCGGTTTAAATAATACATCAAATTGCCAGACTCGTATTCTTTCTATGAACATTTGGAACAAAAGGCACAACTGAATAGTTGGATAATGAAATGATATATATATATATGCTATGGTTACAATTGTAGGGCAGACTGGGCTCTTTAACCTTGGGTAGGTAACCAGTCTAGGAGAAGGAAACTCTGAATTCAAAATTCCTAGGGGCAGTCGTTGATTGGGTTTGTGGCATTCCTTGTGCACCAATTCTTTCCTATCGACTGTGCAAAAAGTGCGGAATGGTCTATCATAAACCTTAACCACTCTAAACGAATCACTGTGTTGGTTGTTTACCGAATGAACACTCATGCGTCGAAAATCAACGAGAGAGTCCATTATATATATATATATATATATATATTCCGATTTCTGAAACTGAAGCTGTTGCTAGTAGTTGTCCATTTGTAACACTATGGTTATGACATATAACCATTGTGTTGGATTGTGTTGATTCAGCGAATATATTTGATTGGATGATTGTAATGTTGACGTGGCGCAGGGGAGAAAGACAGAGTGAGAGGTGATAGCTAGAAGTCAGTAAGGAGTTTGAGTCTGGTCGTCGAGGGGTGAATACGGAAGCTTGAGCCTGGTTGGCAAGGGGTGAAGACGGGCTAAGGCCTGATCTTCCCCGTGGAGTGATCATGGATGAAGTTAAATTAAATAATTACTTGATCAAGTCACAAAATGAATGTCTTGTCTTTTGTAATTCCTTTTATTTTGACCAAATCAGCCTCAGCTAGAAGCACAATCAGAAGAAGCTGGAGGACATGGTAGAAGCTCTGCAAGTAAGTCTAATCTCTCTCTAATATCTTTTATAATAAGTCTCTCTCTCCCTAAAGAAAGTTCTTACCAAAGAATACTCACTCACCACTGCCCTGTCGGCTGGGGCGTTAGAATGCACCGACTGCACTTCTGCAGAAGGGTAAGATTCCCCCAATGGGGCCCCCTGTTGGCCGTGGGTGGCGACCCGTGATGATTAAGGATAGAGCCCAGGTGGATGAGCAGTTCATGACATGCAATACTCCACTTTGGACCTATCTTGGGCTAGACGGGCGGTCGGAAAGGCCCCCTCCGATCAATCGGCTGGTCACGTCAACCCCTAGCACCTATATGATTTTCCCAACTCTATTGCTCTCATGGCAAGCCCCAACCCTTTTTTATTATATGGGTGCTAGAAGGCGGTGGCTGCGGGTCTAGATGTCCTGGGAATGACGTTAAACTCTATCTGATGATGAGGTTCCAGTTTTGGAGGCTTGGGGAATGTGGAACACCCCTTCATCACCATTGCTCCGTAGTCCACTCTGACCTGGAGTGGTAGTACCTGTTAGGGTCCCATCTATGGGTTAAATAGAAAAATGTATTTATAAAAAAATTGTATTATCCATTAAGAATTGATTTATTTCAAAACTTTATCGGCATTAAATGACCCACTGAAGTTGATATGCCGTAAAACAAAATAAACCAAACAAATCACTCTCACCAATTAGTTGTATTGATGTCGGTGTGTGTATGTGACGTATCACATTTGGCACTATGGAAAACATAGTATCAGTGGGGTACGTATGCGAAGCATATAGGGTCACATTCCTCATACGTTCACGGTGGGATTTGTTAACCTTATAGTTTCACACATTTGGTTCTGTCTCATGCCTTCCAAACTCTCTTTTGTAGGTACAGTAATAAAATCTTATGCAAAATAGCAGAGCGCAGCTTTACTAAGCATTAAATAGCGGGCATTTCAGAAGTGTTTCCACTAATAGAAACTCGTCAGAATAAAAACCACACTGTCAGCAGGAGATGTATGTGTGCGTGTGGGTGTTTGTTTATGTGTTGTGTTTGTGTGTGTGTGTGTGTGTGTTTGTGTTTGTGTTTGTGTGTTTGTGTTTGGTTGTTGTGTGTGCTTATGTGTGTGTGCCAAATGTTCAATTTTAAAAACAATAGGAATATTCACAGATTGAAATGTTCGCAACAAAATCTTTCACAATCCATTTTGACGTCGTCCGTTAATCTTTTCGAAAAGTAAAGATAGACGCGAATTAATATGCACAGCGATGGATTTTTGCCAATGAAATTTAGAGTATGTGCCTATCGATGCGGTAAGATTACAGCAGTGTTCGTGTCATTAATGGTAATTTCTATTTATGGTACTGGGGCTATTAGAATGGCGTTTAACTCTTCTGAATTTCACCGTTGTTCTAGTTTGGAACATTCTACAAAAGAATGCATTCCCTCTTCATTTGAATCCACGTTGTCCTTTCCTTTGACATGGTCCTTATGTCCTTCAATCACTAAAATCCAACTCCTCACCG
>CM042165.1:68110503-68116181 GCA_023376005.1 Doryteuthis pealeii
CGGAATCGAGCACAAAGACAGAAAATTACAAACATTTACTCGTGAAAAATATGCAAGGAAAATATAATGGACAACATAGTATCTAATATTGCAATTTCTTTGTAGGTACAGTAATAAAATCTTATGTAAAATACCAGAGCGCAGCTTCACTCAGCATTAAATAGCGGGCATTTCAGAAGTGTTTCTGTTACATACTCATACACATATGTAGGGATTATCTTCCCGTTGAGTTGTCTGCCCGTTTAGTTTGCTGGTGCCCCGCTAGGGCCGGGGATATTTAAGCGGCTGGTTCAAACGCTTTCTGTCTCTTTTTCCTGTTCCTTAAACTACGAGACACATGGGGGTAGACACGGTCTACCCCTTCCCGTTGGGGATTTGGCCCCCCCTTACATTACTGTAAGTTATACACAGCATGGACTATCCCTAGTCTCATGTCTGTGGCTTTTATGTATATCTTGTACCATTCATGAATGTGTGTTTATCTTTCTACATGTAACTTTGTTTTACCTATATATTATGCATCTTGTCATATCCATGTGCTGTATACGTATTAAATGTTTTGTTTATCAAACCTTTGTCAGAGTCTTGTATTCAAGTATATATAACTTTGAATCCTTTTCTTACACATATACCAATGTTGGGTATATACACAAGCGTTCTTTTACTGGAGAGAGGGGAGAGATAGACATAGGTAGACAGAGGGATGCATAACTTACTTCTTTGGCCATTGGTGATCTCTAGTCGTTTCTATTCTTCCTCTCCATGTTGAATTCTATTTCTAGATTAGTGTTGGCTGTTCGTCTTTGATGAATTCCTTCTTCTTGGTCAGTCTTTTTGCCAAGACATTCATCAAACAAGAACACCATCTTAGTTCTTTAAACTTTTATTTACTTAACTAAAATTCTTCTTCTAACTAACACAACTCGCGTGTGCATAATGAGCCAATGCTTCTCATCGGACATCCAAACAGGTACTGACGGTTTAACTTGGTCCCACGTGACTTCACGTACTTCGCGGGCTTTCTGTAATATTCCATGGAAAGTCCCGCCCATGATATGAAAAGGGGCCATCCCTTCAGAAATACAGGTTTCATAGATTATGCAAACATTTCCACTAAAGGAAACTCGTCGGAATAAAAAACCGCACTGTCAGCAGGAGATGTAGAACACGCAAACTTTACCTTCATAGAAAGATAAGAACCTCCAATGGAGCAACTGTTGGTCGAGGGTGGCGACCCGTGATGCTTAAGAAACGGAATCCTGGTGGCTGAGTAGTCCATGCTTTTCATGTTGCGTATATTGACATCGCGCTGGGTAAAATGGTTAGAATTGTAGAAAATGGACTCGTCGACCCGAGTTAAATCCCTGACGAGGCTGTTCGCATTTCACATAGCGCTAATACCTTGGTAAAGGTATGATTTCCATATATTCTCCCTCCAGCTATGGGTAAAATTGTAGGGCAGACTGGGCTCTTTAACCTTAGGTAGGTAACCAGTCTAGGAGAGGGAAAACTCTGAATTCAAAATTCTTGAGGTCAGTCGTTGATTGGGTTTGTGGCATTCGTACACCAATTCTTTACTATCGACTGTGCCAAAAAGTGCGGATGGTCCAACACAAGCCTTCACCACTATAAACAAATCACTGGGTGGGTTATTCATTGTATGAACCTCATGCGTCGAAATCAACGAGAGAGTCCATAACATATATTATATATATATATATATTCATGTTGTATTTTAGGGGTTCTCCGTATGCTTCTTTCGGTATATATTCTTATGTTTTTTTTAAAAAGTTGGGCGTTATTACGAAGCATCTAAAAATAAATGAATGAACTCGATGTTATGGAGTATTGGATTCACTTATTTTTTATTATTATATTTTTTATCATAAATTTTCGGGTTCGTTAGATACTCTTTATCAAATGATTGTTGTTCTTGTTCAAAGGATCTTTTGTCTCTGTTGTTATTGACAGCGGCAGCGTCTGTAAAAAAATTAATAATAACGGAGTATTCCGATGTCAGCGTTCAGTCCCCTCACGTGAGGTTGTAATTTTAGAATTTCATTTAGTTTCTGTTTGTTTTCGACATTGCGTTGTTGGAAATGCGTGATCTATTAGAATGCATTTTTGAGGTGTGTGTAAGGTTGTGTGGTAGGGTGTTAAAGTGAAGTGCTATTGTACTATGCGGAGATTTGAGTTTTATTGTGGGTTTGGTGGTTATTTAATCTTAGTCTAAAAAATGTTGATGTTTCTATATATATATATATATATGCTGAAGTCCTGGTTTCGATTTCTGTCCGAGGGAATTCGTTAGTATATACCGCTGATGAGACTTAATAAAGTCGAAACAGTCTGTACGGTATTCTACACACCGAGCCATCCTTTGCTGGATTACACTTATCAAGTTCATTTTCTATAAGAAAAGTATCGAATTTTATGCGATACATGCGTTGTAGGTGCCTTCAAGTAGAAATTTAATATTATACTTTATTCAGCAACGTTTCTAAAATAAACAAACATCCCAAAAACTTATATATATATATATATATATATATTAATATATATATATATAATAAAGATTAAAGTGAGAAATGTGGCTAAAAGAACAAAACTTCAGACAAGTATATGTAGGAGATATGTTTTGTTCATTTGTCCACATTTCTCCCTTTAATCTTTACTATATTTCTGTCGGATTTACTCCAATCCTCACACACATATATATATGTGTGTGTGTGTGTGTGTGTGTGTGTATAAATATATATATATATTTTAGTGAGTGTTTGTGTGTGTGCCTGTTTGTGTATGCGCGCGCATCTGCACCTCTGCATGTGTAGTTATTATTGGCATATATTATATTTTGATGCATCCTGACGTCTGACGCATTCGTATGCTGGAAAACGCCCTTCTTCTCGTTTCTAATTGCCACTCTTGTTTCAGACCTCATCTTTCGCTTTCGTCCTACGTGACTATTCCTGTATTCTTTCATTTCAATAAGCAGTTTATTGCCATCATATCTCGCATAAAATATTTTCTCCCATAACAAAGTTTCAAGTGCCCTTCACATATATGCATAAAATTAACAAAGAAGACAGAGAAAAACAAAAACAAAAGAAAAAAGAACAAAAAAATAAAAACATGCAAGTCTCTGGATCATTGTGAATGAAACTCACACAATGGCACGAATCCCAGAATTCCTTAAAACTATTTCCCTTTGTCTTTCATTTTATGTTTCCGATCTCGTTATCTCCCCTGACCTCCCCTTGCTCCCTCCTTGCTCTCTTTTTTGCTCTCCGTGTCGCACCGGTTGCTTTCTTCTTGCTCTCCCCCTTGCTCTCTTCTTGCTTTCACTCCCCTTTCTCCCCCTTTCTCTCACCTTGCTCTCTCCCCTTGCTCTCTTCCTTGCTTTCTCTCCCCTTTCTCCCCCTATCTCTCCCCTCTCTCTCTCCCTTGATCTCTTCCTTGCTCTCCATTTATCACCGGTTGCGCTCTACTTTTCCCCTCCATGCTTTCTCATTGCTCTCTTCATACTCTCCTTGCTCTTCCCCTGGCTCTCCCATTGTTCTTTCTTTCCCCTTGCTCTCTCTCGCTTTTCTCTCCCCTTTCTCTCCCCTTGCTCTCTTCCTTGCTTTCTCTCCCCTCTCTCTTCCTTGCTTTCTCTCCCCTTTCCCTCCCCTTGCTCTTTCCTTGCTTCTCTCCACCTTTCTCTCTCCTTGCTCTCCCTTTCTCTCTCTGCTCTCCTTACTCTCTTCTTTGCTTTCTCACTTGCTCTCCCTTACTCTCTTCCATGCTTTCTCTCCCTTACTCTCTTCCTTGCTTTCTCTCCCCTTACTCTCTTCCTTGCTTTCTCTGCCTTGTTCTCCCCTTGCTATCTTCCTTGCTTTTCTCTCCCCTTGCTCTCCCTTGCTCTCTTCCTTGATTTCTCTCCCCTTTCCCTCCCTTGCTCTCTTCCTTGCTTTCTCTACCCTTGCTTTCCTCCCCTTTCTCCTCCCCTTGCTCTCTCCCCTTGCTCTCCCCTTTGCTCCTTCCTTGCTTTCTCTCCCCTTTCTCTCCCCTTTCTCTACCTTACTCTCTTCCTTGCTTCCTCTCCTCTTGCTCTCTTCCTTGCTTTCTCTCCCCTTTCTCTCCCCTTTCTCTCTTCTTGCTTTCTCTCCCCTTTCTCTCCCCTTGCTCTCTTCCTTACTTTCTCTCCCCTTGCTCTCTTCCTTGCTCTCCATTTATCACCGCTCTACTTTTCCCCTCCTTGCTTTTTCATTGCTCTCTTCATACTCTCCTTGCTCTTCCCCTGGCTCTCCCATTGTTCTTTCTTTCCCCTTGCTCTCTTCTTGCTTTCGCCTTGCTCTCCTCTTGCTCTATTTCTTGCTCTCCCCTTTATCACAGTTTGCCCTGCACTTTCTCTCCCCTTTCTCTCTTATTGGTCTCCCTGTTGCTCTCTTTCTTACTCTCCCTTTCTCACCGTTGCGCTCCACTTTTCCCTCCTTGCTTTCGCATTTGCTCTCTTCATACGCTCCCCTTGCCCTTTCCCTTGCTCTCCCATTGTTATACCTTTCTCACCGGCTGCTCTCCACTTTCCTTCCCCTTGCTCTTCCATTGCCCTCGCATTGCTCTTACCCTTTCTCTCCCATTTTACTCTCTTTCTCACTGGTTGCTCCCCACTTTCTCCCCTCTTTGCTATTGCATTGATCTCATCATACTCTCTACTTTCTGTCCCCCTTTCCATCCCAGCTCTTCACTTTCTCTCCCCTTGCTCTCCCATTTCTCTTTCTTGCTCTCTCTCTTGCTTTCTCTCTTTCTCTTCCCTTGCTATCCCCTTTTCTCCGCTTGCTCTCCACATTATTTCTCCTTACTCTCTCTCTCTCTCTCTCTCTCTCTCTCTCTCTCTCTCTCTCCACTTAGTTTTCACTTTCTCTCCCTTTTTCTCTCCCCTTCATCACAACTCCCCCCCCTCGCTTTCCCCTTACTATTGTCTTTCTTTCTTTTTTTTCTTTTTCTGTCTTCTTTCTCCCTTCTTTGTAGTGTTTCCCTGCCAGATAAAATAATAACCAAACCTCTTTGATGTTATTATATTTATAAGCGTCCACCGTTTCTTAAAAGGAAAGACTGATGCATTCTGGGATCATGTTTATGACCCAGAATGGCGTTGAAGCCACAAATCAGATTCCGTGGCTGCTTTATAAAATATAGCAAACTTGATTAGAGCGCCCACACCTATTTCCATAACTCTCTTGGCACTGCCCGGCTCGGCTCGACTAAGAGCAACGGTGTAATTTGGCGAACACTTCATTTTTGTTTGCGACCGTTACCGAAATTGGTAGCTATCAATGAAAAGATACGAAAAAACGAAAGTGTTTTCCAACACTCAATGGATTTCCTTTACCTGCCATCAACTGGGGAAATCAATACAGAAATATTCAGTGGAGCTTGTGAGGAATTTTAAAATTGCACTGGAAACACTATCATTAAAAAATATATGGACGAATGGTAAAGTTCCAATCGCCGAGAAGCCCACAAGATAAAAGTAAATGATTACCATTCAAGCAGATGGAATTCTATATTTCTAAGCCGATTGATATTTTAATGGTAGTTAAACCCATGTAAGCTTATTTTATGTATAAAGTAAAAAGTGCTGAAAATTCTATCATTAAAAAAATATATGACGAATGCTAAAGTTTATCTCCTCTGTT
>CM042165.1:68116281-68169322 GCA_023376005.1 Doryteuthis pealeii
GTCATAACTGTTATCGGCATTAATGATGACTCCCACTGAAGTTGATAGCCGTTACCATAGACACTAAATGAAACCAATACACACCATCTACTACTCACTCGATATGTGGAGTAAGATACTATGATGTCTGTCGTGTGCTAATGTGACGCTAATCACATTGGCACTATGGAAAACATAGTATCAGATGGGGACGTATGGCGAAGATATAGTCACACTATTCTTATCCAACGTCACGAATAGGAGTTTTGTTATACACTTATTAGTTCAACACCCATTTTCTCCTATCTCAATCCTTCCAAACTCTCTTTTGTAGGTACAGTAATAAAATCTTATGTAAAATAGCAGATAGGAGCGCCTTCACTCACATTCAAATAGGTGGGCATTTCAGAAGTGTTTCCACTAATAGAAACTCGTCAGAATAAAACTGCACTGTCAGCAGGAGATGTATGTGTGCGTGTGGGGTGTTGTTTATGTGTTTGTGTTGTGTTTTGTGTTTGTGTGTGTGTGCGTGCTTATGTGTGTGTGTGCCAAATGTTAAAATTTAAAAACAATAGGAATTTTCACAGATTGAAATGTTCGCAACAAAATCTTTCACAATCCATTTTGACGTCGTCCGTTAATTCTTTCCGAAAAGTAAAGATAAGACGCGAATTAATATTCACAGCGAATGGATTTTTGCCAATGAAATTTAGAGTATTGTGCCTATCGATGCGGTAAGATTACAGCAGTGTTCGTGTCATTAATGGTAATTTCTATTTATGGTACTGGGGCTATTAGAATGGCCGTTAACTCTTCTGAATTTCACCGTTGTTCTAGTTTGGAACATTCTACAAAAGCATGCATTTCCTCTCATTTGAATCCACGTTGTCCTTTCCTTTGACATGGTCCTTATGTCCTTCAATCACTAAAATCCAACTCCTCACCGGGGCAAGGTGGTGACAAGTTTCGGTTACAGAAAGACACATAATTTCCACTACAATAGCGTGCATATATATATAGTGTCTACACCTACGAGGGTGGCCGAGGTCACCAAAATAAACAAGCACTGACCACCACACATCAAACATCAAACAAGCCACTCCTGACCCAATTAAAAATCTAGAAGTCACACACACAGTACTGTGATACAGGCACGCGCCCACACCCACACAGTATATGTATTTACTCCCTCAAAATGAATTTTGTTTTTAACACATCACTCAATAAGACCCGAGCTTGACACATAGATGACGCCAATAATACAAAATAATTATAATTTCTTAAGGTACTAACC
This sequence comes from Doryteuthis pealeii, assembly GCA_023376005.1. NCBI lineage: Eukaryota > Metazoa > Mollusca > Cephalopoda > Myopsida > Loliginidae > Doryteuthis > Doryteuthis pealeii. Next base: position 68,117,555 of record CM042165.1, read on the forward strand.
TCCAAATAGCACGTGTCAAAATTTGAGCCCATTTGGATTATTAGTTTACAAATTACAGTTAAGCTACTGTAGCAAATTTTCAAAACAATGGAAAAATCTCAATTTCATGTTTTGATAAAACGTTGATTTCTGATGGAAAAAAAATACTGTTCAAGCAAATCAATGGGTTGATAAGTGTTATTCTGACTCTGCTCCATTGGAAACAATGGTTAAGCGCTGGTATGCTGACTTTAAACGCGGTCATATAGACACAAATGATGCTGAACTCTCAGGTCGTTCAAATTCGGTTGTTGACACGGAAAACACCAAAAAACTCCACACTCGTTTTAGCCAATCATAAATTGAAGTTGCATGAGATAGTAGAGGAAGGCTGTATTATCACCATTTTGCAAGAACATTTGTCAACAAAGCTATGTTCAAAACTTCTTGATATGGAAATGATGTTGAGGAGATTAATAATCAAATGTTCCTAGTTCGATACCGGTCCTCGCCAACTCGTATGAGTAGCACAGGGATCTGTGCGGTAAAGTAAGGAGTTGATGGTAGGTGTGGCGCTCCACCCCAGACACTAAAATAATCTCCTTGGTCTAGCGCAAGTGAAAAGAGGATATACTCCCTCGCTGATTGGCTGATACCGACTTTAGGCCGCCCCGACGACTTTTACTTTTTATATGTAATATAGTGAAAAATTTGAAAAACGAAAACTATCACAGTCTCCTTATTATTCTGTTATAAATTTTACTTTTCAGTATATCAACAAAAGCACTGAAGAAGATCTACTAAACAGATTGAAACACTGCAGCGTTGGCTGAATAAATATCACTCATTTTTTTTAACCTGTGTTTTTTCAAATTTGTCACTATATTACATACTGTCGGATTCACTTCCTACACACACACACACACATATATTTATATATATATATATATATATATATATATATATATTACACCCTCCACTTTATACCATTTTATTCTCATTTCTTTAAATCCTCCCTACCCTCCCTACCCTTCAATTCCACCACTAACTCATTTTCTCTTCTATAAACACAAATCTACGTATTTTGCTTTGAATAAAAGACTGAGACTGAGGATGTCTTCGCGTCAGAAGGACGAAATATTTCTCTCCTACTTGGACTTGCCTGAGTCATTATTTTTGTTCACTCTTCCTTTTATCGCACCTCATACTTTCGGATTTTACACCAACCCTCCTATCTTCATATATATATATATATTATATATATATATATATATATATATATATATATATATATATATATAATGTGAACTAATCTTAATTTTCACATAGAAAAGAGCAAACATAAAAAGAATCTAGTCAGTCGAACATATTTTTATTTTCTCTTCTCTCACGCTGTTCTACAAAGAACTTAATAATATGAAAAAAAAGCATCAATTAATAATGGTTTTTATGTAGCTAGTAAAAAACAAAACAAATTAATAACGGTTTTAGTGTAGCTAGTAAAAAAACAACGGAATCGAGCACAAAGACAGTAAATTACAAACATTTGCTCGAGAAAAATATACAAGGAAAATTTAATGGACAACATAGTATCTAATATTGCAATTTCTTTGTAGGTACAGTAATAAAATCTTATGTAAAATACCAGAGCGCAGCTTCACTCAGCATTAAATAGCGGGCATTTCAGAAGTGTTTCTGTTACATACTCATACACATATGTAGGGATTATCTTCCCGTTGAGTTGTCTGCCCGTTTAGTTTGCTGGTGCCCGCTAGGGGCCGGGGGATATTTAAGCGGCTGGTTCAAACGCTTCTGTCTCTTTTTCCTGTTCCTTAAACTACGAGACACATGGGGTAAACACGGTCTACCCCTTCCCGTTGGGGCTTTGGCCCCCCTTACATTACTGTAAGTTATACACAGCATGGACTATCCCTAGTCTCATGTCTGTGGCTTTTATGTATATCTTGTACCATTCATGAATGTGTATTTATCTATCTATCTACATGTAACTTTGTTTTACCTATGTATTATGTATCTTGTTATATCCATGTGCTGTATACGTATTAAATGTTTTGTTTATCAAACCTTTGTCGGAGTCTTGTATTCAAGTATATATAACTTTGAATCTTTTTCTTACGCATATACCAATGTTGGGTATATACACAAGCGTTCCCTTACTGGAGTGAGGGGAGAGATAGACATAGGTAGATAGAGAGATGCATATGCATTACTTCTTTGGCCATTTGGTGATCTCTAGTCGTTTCTATTCTTCCTCTCCATGTTGAATTCTATTTCTAGATTCCTGTTGGCTGTTCGTCTTTGATGAATTCCTTCTTCTTGGTCAGTCTTCTTGCCAAGACATTCATCAAACAAGAACACCATCTTATTTCTTTAAACTTTTATTTACTTAACTAAAATTCTTCTTCTAACTAACACAACTCGCGTGTGCATAATGAGCCCATGCTTCTCATCGGACGTCCAAACCGATACTGACGGGTTAACTTGGTCCCACGTGACTTCACGTACTTCGCGGGCTTTCTGTAATATTCCATGGAAAGTCCCGCCCATGATATGAAAAGGGGCCATCCCTTCAGAAATACAGGTTTCATAGATTATGCAACATTTCCACTAAAGGAAACTCGTCGGAATAAAAACCGCACTGTCAGCAGGAGATGTAGAACACGCAAACTTTACCTTCATAGAAAGATAAGAACCTCCCAATGGAGCCAACTGTTGGTCGAGGGTGGCGACCCGTGATGCTTAAGAACGGAATCCTGGTGGCTGAGTAGTCCATGCTTTTCATGTGCGTATATTGACATCGCGTGGTAAAATGGTTAGAATTGTAGAAAATGGACTCGTCGACCCGAGTTAAATCCCTGACGAGGCTGTTCGCATTTCACATAGCGCTAATACCTTGGTAAAGGTATGATTCCATATATTCTCCCTCCAGCTATGGGTAAAATTGTAGGGCAGACTGGGCTCTTTAACCTTAGGTAGGTAACCAGTCTAGGAGAGGGAAAACTCTGAATTCAAAATTCTTGAGGTCAGTCGTTGATTGGGTTTGTGGCATTCGTACACCAATTCTTTACTATCGACTGTGCCAAAAAGTGCGGATGGTCCAACACAAGCCTTCACCACTATAAACAAATCACTGGGTGGGTTATTCATTGTATGAACCCTCATGCGTCGAAATCAACGAGAGAGTCCATAACATATATATATATATATATATATTCATGTTGTATTTTAGGGGTCTCCGTATGCTTCTTTCGGTATATATTCTTATGTTTTTTTTAAAAGTTGGGCGTTATTACGAAGCATCTAAAAATAAATGAATGAACTCGATGTTATGGAGTATTGGATTCACTTATTTTTTATTATTATTTTTTATCATAAATTTTCGGGTTCGTTAGATACTCTTTATCAAATGATTGTTGTTCTTGTTCAAAGGATCTTTTGTCTCTGTTGTTATTGACAGCGGCAGCGTCTGTAAAAAAATTATAATAACGGAGTATTCCGATGTCAGCGTTCAGTCCCCTCACGTGAGGTTGTAATTTTAGAATTCATTTAGTTTCTGTTTGTTTTCGACATTGCGTTGTTGGAAATGCGTGATCTATTAGAATGCATTTGAGGTGTGTAAGGTTGTGTGGTAGGGTGTTAAAGTGAAGTGCTATTGTACTATGCGGAGATTTGAGTTTTATTGTGGGTTTGTGGTTATTTAATCTTAGTCTAAAAAATGTTGATGTTTCTATATATATATATTATATATATGCTGAAGTCCTGGTTTCGATTTCTGTCCGAGGGAATTCGTTAGTATATACCGCTGATGAGACTTAATAAAGTCGAAACAGTCTGTACGGTATTCTACACACCGAGCCATCCTTTGCTGGGATTACACTTATCAAGTTCATTTTCTATAAGAAAAAGTATCGAATTTTATGCGATACATGCGTTGTAGGTGCCTTCAAGTAGAAATTTAATATATACTTTATTCAGCAACGTTTCTAAAATAAACAAACATCCCAAAAACTTATATATATTATATATATATATATATATATATATATATATATATATAATAATAATATAATAAAAGATTAAAGTGAGAAATGTGGCTAAAAGAACAAAACTCAGACAAGTATATGTAGGAGATATGTTTTGTTCATTTGTCCACATTTCTCCCTTTAATCTTTACTATATTCTGTCGGATTTACTCCAATCCTCACACACATATATATATGTGTGTGTGTGTGTGTGTGTGTGTATAAATATATATATATATTTTAGTGAGTGTTTGTGTGTGCCTGTTTGTGTATGCGCGCGCATCTGCACCTCTGCATGTGTAGTTATTATTGGCATATATTATATTTTGATGCATCCTGACGTCTGACGCATTCGTATGCTGGAAAACGCCCTTCTTCTCGTTTCTAATTGCCACTCTTGTTTCAGACCTCATCTTTCGCTTTCGTCCTACGTGACTATTCCCTGTATTCTTTTCATTTCAATAAGCAGTTTATTGCCATCATATCTCGCATAAAATATTTTCTCCCATAACAAAGTTTCAAGTGCCCTTCACATATATGCATAAAATTAACAAAGAAGACAGAGAAAAACAAAAACAAAAGAAAAAAGAACAAAAAAATAAAAACATGCAAGTCTCTGGATCATTGTGAATGAAACTCACACAATGGCACGAATCCCAGAATTCCTTAAAACTATTTCCCTTTGTCTTTCATTTTATGTTTCCGATCTCTTTATCTCCCCTGACCTCCCCTTGCTCCCTCCTTGCTCTCTTTTTTTGCTCTCCGTGTCGCACCGGTTGCTTTCTTCTTGCTCTCCCCTTGCTCTCTTCTTGCTTTCTCTCCCCTTTCTCCCCCTTTCTCTCCACTTGCACTCTCCCCTTGCTCTCTTCCTTGATTTCTCTCCCCTTTCTCCCGCCTTTCTCTCCCCTGCTCTCTCCCCTTGCTCTCTTCCTTGCTCTCCATTTCTCACCGGTTGCGCTCCACTTTTTCCCCTCCATGCTTTCTCATTGCTCTCTTCATACTCTCCTTGCTCTTCCCCTGACTCTCCCATTGTTCTTTTTTCCCCTTGCTCTCTTCTTGCTTTCTCTCCCCTTTCTCTCCCTTGCTTTCTTCTTGCTTTCTCTCCCCTTTATCTCCCCTTGCTCTCTTCTTGCTTTCTCTCCCTTTCTCTTCCCTTGCTCTCCCTTACTCTCTTCCTTGCTTTCTCTCCTTTTGCTCTCTCCCTTTGCTCTCCCCTTACTCTCTTCCTTGCTTTCTCTTTCCTTTATCTCCCCTTGCTATCTCCCCTTGCTCTCCCCTTACTTCTCCTTGCTTCTCTCCCTTGCTCTCTTCCTTGCTTTCTCTCCCCTTGCTCTCTTCCTTGCTTTCTCTCCCCCTGCTCTCTTCCTTGCTTTCTCTCCCCTTCTCTCCCCTTTCTCTCTTCTTGCTTTCTCTCCCCTTTCTCTCCCCGTGCTCTCTTCTTGCTTTCTCTCCCTTTCTCTCCCCTTTCTCTCTTCTTGCTTTCTCTCCCCTTCTCTCCCTTGCTCTCTTCTTGTTTTCTCTCCCTTTCTCTCCCCTGTGCTCTCTTCCTTGCTTTCTCTCCCCTTTCTCCCCCCTTGCCCTCTTCTTGCTTTCTCTCCCCTTTCTCTCTTCTTGCTTTCTCTCCCCTTTCTCTCCCTTGCTCTCTTCTTTGCTTTCTCTCCCCTCTCTCTCTCCCCTTGCTCTCTTCCTTGTTCTCCATTTCTCACCGGTTGCGCTCTACTTTTCCCCTCCTTGCTTTTTCATTGCTCTCTTCATACTCTCCTTGCTCTTCCCCTGGCTCTCCATTGTTCTTTCTTTCCCCTTGCTCTCTTCTTGCTTTCGCCTTACTCTCCCCTTGCTCTATTTCTTGCTCTCCCCTTTATCACAGTTTGCCCTGCACTTTCTCTCCCCTTTCTCTCTTATTGGTCTCCTGTTGCTCTCTTTCTTACTCTCCCTTTCTCACCGGTTGCGCTCCACTTTTCCCTCCTTGTTTTCACATTGCTCTCTTCATACTCTCCCCTTGCTCTTCCCCTTGCTCTCCCATTTTTATACCTTTCTCACCGGCTGCTCTCCACTTTACCTTCCCTTGCTCTTCCATTACCCTCGCATTACTCTTACCCTTTCTCTCCCATTTCTCTCTCTTTCTCACCGGTTGCTCCCCACTTTCTCCCCTCTTTGCTATCGCATTGTCCTCATCATGCTCTCTACTTGCTATCCCCCTTTCCATCCCAGCTCTTCATTTTCTCCCCTTGCTCTCCCATTTCTCTTTTCTTGCTCTCTCTCTCTCTTTGCTTTCTCTCTTTCTCTTCCCTTGCTATCCCTTTTCCCCCGCTTGCTCTCCACATTATTTATCCTTACTCTCTCTCTCTCTCTCTCTCTCTCTCTCTCTCTCTCTCTCTCTCTCTCTCTCTCTCTCTCTCCACTTAGTTTTCACTTTCTCTCCCTTTTTCTCTCCCCTTCATCACAACTCCCCCCTTGCTTTCCCCTTACTGTTGTCTTTCTTTCTTTTTTTCTTTTTCTGTCTTTCTTTCTCCCCTTCTTTGTAGTGTTTCCCTGCCAGATAAAATAATAACCAAACCTCTTTGATGTTATTATATTTATAAGCGTCCACCGTTTCTTAAAAGGAAAGACTGATGCATTCTGGGATCATGTTTATGACCCAGAATGGCGTTGAAGCCACAAATCAGATTCCGTGGCTGCTTTATAAAATATAGCAAACTTGATTAGAGCGCCCACACCTATTTCCATAACTCTCTTGGCACTGCCCGGCTCGGCTCGACTAAGAGCAACGGTGTAATTTGGCGAACACTTCATTTTTGTTTGCGACCGTTACCGAAATTGGTAGCTATCAATGAAAAGATACGAAAAAATCGAAAGTGTTTTCCAACACTCAATGGATTTCCTTTACCTGCCCATCAACTGGGAAATCAATACAGAAATATTCAGTGGGAGCTTGTGAGGAATTTTAAAATTGCACTGGAAACACTATCATTAAAAAATATATGGACGAATGGTAAAGTTCCAATCGCCGAGAAGCCCACAAGATAAAAGTAAATGATACCATTCAAGAAGAGGGAATTCTGGATTTCTAAGCCGATTGATATTTTAATGGTAGTTAAACCCTTCTAAGCTTATTTTATGTATAAAGTAAAAAGTGCTGAAAACTCTATCATTAAAAAATATATAGACGAATGGTAAAGTTCCAATCGCCGAGAAGCCCACAAGATAAAAGTAAAGGATACCATTCAAGCAGATGGAATTCTGGATTTCTAAGCCGATTGATATTTTAATATTAGTTAAACCCTTCTAAGCTTATTTTATGTATAAAGTAAAAAGTACCAAAAACTCTATCATTAAAAAATATATGGACGAATGGTAAGGTTCCAATCGCCGAGAAGCCCACAAGATAAAAGTAAAGGACACCATTCAAGCAGATGGAATTCTGTATTTCTAAGCCGATTGATATTTTAATAGTAGTTAAACCCTTCCAAGCTTATTTTATGTATAAAGTAAAAAGTGCCGAAAAATTAAAAATATATGGATGAATCGTAAAGTTCCAATCGCCGAGAAGCCCACAAGATAAAAGTAATTTGTTTGTTTGGTTTTGTTTTACGGCATATCAACCTCAGTGGGTCATTTAATGCCGATAAAGTTTTGAAATAAATCAATTCTTAATGGATAATACAATTTTTTATAAATACATTTTTCTATTTAACCCATAGATGGGACCCTAACAGGTACTACCACTCCAAGTCAGAGTGGACCAGGGAGCAATGGGGATGAAGGGGTGCTCCACATTCCCCAAACCTCCAAAACTGGAACCTTACCATCAGATAGAGTTTAACGTCATTCCCAGGACATGAAGACCCTCAGTCAACGCCTTCTAGCACCCATATGATAAAAAGGGGTTGGGGCTTGCCATACAGACATTAGGTTTATAAGTTCCCAAAATTCATACTGGATTGTTCAATTGGACACATGTCCTAGTGGATAAAGGAGTTAGGTTAAGACAGTTCTAAGTGACAGTTATCTTTGGACTGCTGGTTCAATCCTGGCCAGGGGCAGCGGTATCATAGAACAATAAATAACACAGCCTAACGCCTCTACCCGGTTAGCGGAATGAGAACAGGATACTCCCATGGACTGAATAAAGTGTTGGGTTCAAAGTTCCGTGATGGCTCCCGATTACGACAAAAGGGCAATAGCGTTGGAGCAATCATATAGGTGCTAGGGCTTGAAATGACCAGCCGATTGATCGGAGGGGACCTCCCCGACCGCCCGTCTAGCCCAAGATAGGGCCAAAGTGAAGTATTGCAAGTCATGAACTGCTCATCCACCTGGGCTCTATCCTTAAGCATTACGAGTCGCAACCCACGGCCCACAGGTGGCCCCATTGGGCGAGTCTTACTCCTCTGCAGAGGTGCAGTCGATGCATTCTAACGCCCCTGTCGACAGGGTGGGATGAAAGTAAATGATACCATTCAAGCAGATGGAATTCTGTTTATAAACGTGTTGCCATAACAAAGTTATATGGTTTGAAATATTCCTATATAAAACAAATAGTTTGCCAATAGTTATATGGTTTAAAATATTACCATCTAATGCAAATAATTTGCACACAGTTATATGCATTTAAGTATTCCGATCTAAAACAAATAATTTGCACACAGTTATATGCATTTAAGTATTCCGATCTAAAACATTTAATTTGCACACAGTTATATGCATTTAAGTATTCCGATCTAAAAACAAATAATTTGCACACAGTTATATGCATTTAAGTATTCGATCTAAAACAAATAATTTGCACCACATTTATATGCATTTAAGTATTCCTATTTAAAACAAATAATTTGCACACAGTTATATGCATTTAGTATTCCGATCTAAAAACACATAATTTGCACACAGTTATATGCATTTAAGTATTCCTATCTAAAAACACATAATTTGCACACAGTATATGCATTTAAGTATTCCGATCTAAAAACACATAATTTGCACACATTATATGCATTTAAGTATTGCACACAGTTATATGCATTTAAGTATTATCTAAAACAAATAATTTGCACACAGTTATATGCATTTAAGTATTCCTATCTAAAACACATAATTTGCACACAGTTATATGCATTTAAGTATTCCTATCTAAAAACACATAATTTGCACACAGTTATATGCATTTAAGTATTCCTATCTAAAACACATAATTTGCACACAGTTATATGCATTTAAGTATTCCGATCTAAAAAACACATAATTTGCACACAGTTATATGCATTTAAGTATTCCGATCTAAAAACACATAATTTGCACACAGTTATATGCATTTAAGTATTCCTATCTAAAAACACATAATTTGCACACAGTTATATGCATTAAGTATTCGATCTATATATGCATTTAAGTATTCCGATCTAAAAACCACATAATTTGCACACAGTTATATGCATTTAAGTATTCCGATCTAAAAACACATAATTTGCACACAGTTATATGCATTTAAGTATTCCTATCTAAAAACACATAATTTGCACACAGTTATATGCATTTAAGTATTCCTATCTAAAACAAATAATTTGCACACAGTTATATGCATTAAGTATTCCTATCTAAAAACACATAATTTTGCACACAGTTATATGCATTAAGTATTCCTATCTAAAACAAATAATTTGCACACAGTTATATGCATTTAAGTATTCCTATCTAAAAACAAATAATTTGCAGACAGTTATATGCTTTCAAGTATTCCTATCCCTAACAAATAATTTACACCTAATGGTAGGGTTTAAAACATTCTTATGTAATACTAAAAATACTAATGATTAATAATACCCGTTTTAGGGCCGGGTTAGCTCAGTCGGTAGAGCGCTCGGCTAGAAGCCACAAGGTTCCTAGTCCGATACCGGCCCACGCCAACTCAAGTATGAGCAGCACAGGGATGTGCGGTAAAGCAAGGAGCTGGTGGTAAATGTGGCGCTCCACCTCAGACGCAAAAACAATCACCTTGGTCTAGCGCTAGTGAAAAAGAAATAGACTCCCTCGCTGATTGGCTGATACCGACTTTAGGCCACCCGAGGACTTTGTCCCGTTTAGTGTAGCATAGATTATGTTGACCGCTTCCTGTGTAGAGGGTTAAAAACTTGCCAAAAAAAAGGGGTCACCTTTGTATGACACTAAATGAAGAAGTATCCCTGTAAAATACGAGGGTTTGTCAAAAAGTAATGCCATTTTGTTTAGAACAGGTATAATTACCAACACAGGAACATGTATCATACATCAAAATGAAGCTGGTCTTCTGTGGATCACATTCCTATTTCTCCACATAGATGAGTCAAAAAGTAATACCATTTTGTTTAGGACAGGTATAATTACCAACACAAGAACATGTATCATACATCAAAATGAAGCTGGTCCTCCTCTGTGAATCACATACCTACTTCTCCACATAGGTGTTTCAAAAAGTAATGCCATTTTGTTTAGGACAGGTATAATTACCAACACAGGAACATGTATCATACATCAAAAATGAAGCTGGTCTTCTGTGGATCACATTCCTATTTCTCCACATAGATGAGTCAAAAAGTAATACCATTTTGTTTAGGACAGGTATAATTACCAACACAATAACATGTATCATACATCAAAATGAAGCTGGTCCTCCTCTGTGAATCACATACCTACTTCTCCACATAGGTGTTTCAAAAAGTAATGCCATTTTGTTTAGGACAGGTATAATTACCAACACAGGAACATGTATCATACATCAAAATGAAGCTGGTCTTCTGTGGATCACATTCCTATTTCTCCACATAGATGAGTCAAAAGTAATACCATTTTGTTTAGGACAGGTATAATTACCAACACAAGAACATGTATCATACATCAAAATGAAGCTGGTCCTCCTCTGTGAATCACATACCTACTTTCCCACATAGGTGTTTCAAAAAGTAATTGCCATTTTGTTTAGGACAGTATAATTACCAACACAGGAACATGTATCATACATCAAAATGAAGCTGGTCTTCTGTGGATCACATTCCTATTTCTCCACATAGATGAGTCAAAAAGTAATACCATTTTGTTTAGGACAGGTATAATTACCAGTTTCATTTTGATGTATGATACATGTTCCTGTGTTGGTAATTATACCTGTCCTAAACAAAAAGGCATCATTTTTTGACTCATCTATGTGGAGATGTAGGGATGTGATCCACAGAGGACCAGTTTCATTTTGATGTATGATACATGTTCCTGTTTTGCTAATTATACCTGTCCTAAAGAAAATGACATTACTTTTTGACTCAACCTCGTCCATGTCGTGTAGACCGGAAATAGAGTAGTTAAGTTGATCTGCGCATGTCCACATATAAATATTGCCCCAGATACGAAAGCAAACATGTTTTTTTATCCCAATATTATTCTTTATCTTCCATCATATTCACTTCTTTGGGCTTCATTGAATCTTCACCTACTTTGGTGGCTTCTTCACACGGCTTATTTGGAAAATATATTTCTCTCTCTCTCTCTCTCTCTCTCTCTCTCTCTCTCTCTCTCACCTCTCTTCTCTCTCTCTTCTCTTGGTCTCTCTCTCTCACTCACTCACTCTCTCTCTCTTACTCACTCTCACTCTCTCTCTCACTCAATCTCTCTGTCTCTCACTCACTCTCTCTGTCTCTCACACACTCTCTCTCACTCACTCACTCACTCTCTCTCTCTCTCACTCACTCTCTCACTCATTCTCACTCACTCACTCTCTCTCTCACTCACTCTCTCTGTCTCTCTCACTCTCTCTCACTCACTCTCTCTCTCTCACTCAATCTCTTTCTTTCTCTCTCTCTCACTCACTCACTCTCTCTCTCACTCACTCTCTCTCACTCACTCTCTCTCACTCTCTCTCGCTCTCTCACACACCCTCTCTCTCTCACTCACTCACCCTCTCTCTTACTCACTCTCTCTCACACACACACACACTTCTCTCTCTCTCTCTCTCTCTCTCTCTCTCGCCATTTCGAGCTACTGTCTCTTACACTACGTGTTCAATTGTTTATTTTCGTATTGTTTCTATTTCAATATAGCAGCTATATATTTGAATGACGTTCAGTATATATTTACCTAACCCCTCCACCATGGCTGGAATGTTACACAGGGTTAAATTTCAAGTTGGTTTGAATTCAGTGTTTTCCTTCTCCTAGACTAGTTGGCTAAATAAACTAGTAAAAAGTAAAGTAAAGTCGTCGGGGTGGCCTAAAGTCGGTATCAGCCAGACAGCGAGGGATTCTATCCCCTTTTATCCCCTAGCACTAGACCAAGGAGATTGTTTTTGGCATCTGCGGTGGAGCGCCACACCTGCCACCAGATTCTCACTTTACTGCACAGATCCCTGTGCTACTCATACGCTGAGTTGGCGAGGGCCGGTATCGAACCAGGAACCTTGTGGTTCCCAGGCGCACGTTCTACTGACTGAGCTAAATCGGCTCTAACAGATGGATTCATGCTTTTCCCAAGGGGCATTAGCATAAAGTGACACACAAACATCCTCATTATTTGGAAAATATATACAATAAAGAATAGAAATAAAAAAAAACACAAGAATAATAATAGAATACACAACTACAAAACAAGAATATATAAAGTATTAGAAGCGGCTACCCGGCGTCGCCTGGGTAGAGGAGGATTTTTTAAAAGTTAGTCTCGCAGATCCATGGGGCATCCTTCGGGGATCGAACTCACGATTCAGTAATAATTTATAACTGAATCGCGAGTTGGACCCTCGCAGGATGCCCCATTAAAATCCCCAAGTAAAAAAAAAGATCTAGCATTGATCAAGCCACTCCTAAAAGAAAAAATAATGTCTACTATTTACAATATTAAATACCCCCCCCCCAAAAAAAAAACTATGCTGTTATCATTTAAATCTTATTTCTAATTATCTTCACAAAATATAAATAAAATCTTCATTATTTTTGCTCAAAAACCAAGCCCTGGTGATATTTAATGTGTATATATATTTATTTGTCGTTAATTGTTTTATTTTCGAAGTTTCTTCCGGACATACACATAGACACATCTGCCCTTTATATATGTATAGATAGATAAAAGATAATAAAATGAATATATAGAAAATATTTTTCTTAATACATATGTAAAAAAAAAGTAAAGTCGTCGGGCTGGACGATATGTTGGGTATGCAAAGAGATTTTTTCATACCCACTGTGGAATGATCGATGTGTTGTCTGCCGTGTATTCTAAGCAAAACAATTCCCAACAGAACAGGTACGGCTCAGATGTCTTTATAAAAATTGCACTTACAAGGCATCCTCAGGCAGATAACAGATGTACAAGATAACTAGAGTTTTTCTCTCTGTGTTTACTATTTTTTTTCTTTTTCGTTCAATTTCAGTTTTGCGTGTTTTATACGTTCCAATAGGACCGGCTTAGCTTAATAGGTAGAGCGACAGCCTAGGAACCAAGAGGTTTCAGGTTCGATATCGGCCCTCGCCAACACAGCGTATGTGTAACACAGCGATCTGTGCTGTAAAGTGAGGAACTGATGGTAGCTGATTGAACTTGTGTGACATCCTGTTCGTGCAGAGGGGTTGGTAAATATATAATATATATATACTATTTTTACGCCAGTAAGCTCAGTCAGTAGTGGTTAGCCTCGGAACCACACGTTTCCTGGTTCGATATCGGCCCTCGCCAACTCAGCGTATGAGTAACACAGGGATCTGTGCTCTAAAGTCTGTATTCTATTACAGTTTTGCTTGTTTTATACGTAATTGTAGTTAGAGCGTCAGCCTAAGAACCACAAGGTTCCAGATTCGATACCGGCCATCGCCAACTCAGCGTATGAGTAACACAGTGATCTGTACAAAAAAGTAAGGAGCTGAGGGTAAGTGTGGCGCTCCACCTTGGACGTTAAAATAATCTACTTGGTCTAGCGCTAGTGAAAAGGTGATAGACTCCCTGTTCGGCTGATACCAGTTTTAGGCCACCCCGATGACTTACTTTATACGTTCCAGTAGAACGAAAATCAAACTAGAAAAAATGTATGACAACAGTATTGATAGTAGAGAGAGTATAAATTAAAGTCGTCGGGGCGGCCTAAAGTCGGCATCAGCCAGACTGCGAGGGAGGCTACCATCAGTTCTTCACTTTACCTCATAGATCCATGTGCTACTCATATGCGAGTTGGCGAGGGCCTGGAACCTCGTGGTTCCCAGGCGTACGCTCTACCGTCTGAGCTAAACCGACCCAGTATATATGTAAATATAGATAAGATATTTATTTTTAACTTTTTAAATCCCGGTCAACGCTGGGTAACTCTTCTAATATGACTCAATATACTTAAAGCCAACGAGATGTGTGATACAGAAAGCTTTGAATTGAATTCACCAGATAAAAAGGACTGATTTTTTAAATTTCAAATAAAGCAATTCTTTCTTTTTAATAACTATTTCTTAAAAGTTAAACTAACCCTAAACCCAAACCTTAACCCTAACTTTAACCCCCCTAGTTGATTAACATAATATTACAGGGTGACCCAGAAAAAACAAACCCACAAATATTTTGTAATAAAACTGTTAATAAAACCTAGTAGGGGGGATTGGCGCTCGGAAATAAATTAAAGATGAATGAATGAAAAAAAAAAGGATAAAAATGAGTAAATGAAAATATGATCACACGGAATATGAGATGGAAAAATGACGGAAAAAAAGGATAAATAAATGAAAAGAGAAGATTAAAATGAATAAATACAAAAAGAGAAGCTATAAGTCAGTACAGGTCCGCAATTAATTAGAAAGAAAAATAAATGAGTAATTTTTTTTTAAATTCAACTTGGAGAGAGCATTTCCTTAAAAAATGAACAAATAACTAAATAAGATCAGCGCACAATTGCGGAGCAAAGAGGAGAATATCACCTGCATTAATGATTTTGTAAATGTTCTTTTTACTTTATGTGTTTTTTTTTGTATTATTGTAAAATTAAATGCTAACAGCATGGATTTTTTTCATTTAATATTTTAGATAGTAGACATTAACATTTCTTTTCAGAGTAGCTGGATCAATGCAAGGTCGATTTTTTACATAGGGGTTTAAATGGGGTAACCCACGAGGATTCAACTCACGATCCAGTAATAATGGATCTGTGGACTAACTTAAAAAATCCCCTCTACCCAGTTGACGCCGGGTAAACGCTACTAGTCTTATCTAATATAATCTGAAATTCCCAAGCCGGAATAGAATTGCTATCTACTGATTGTGACCTTTTAGGTTTAACTCTTTGAATCCGAGCGGGCAGTATTTGCACAGTTAACAAGAGGTTCATAAACCAGGGCGGGTGGAATTTCGGCAGTTGCGTTCCTACTTCAACAATGAATATGACGAACAGATTTCAAATCCTGGGCGAGACTCTTCGCATTTTACATAATGCTAATACGTCTTGGAAAGGTATGAATCCAACTATTCTCCCTCCAGCTATAAATAAAATAGTAAATAGTAGAGTAGACTGGACTCTTTAACCTTGGTTGGTTTGGTTTGGTTTGGTTTGTTTTACGGCATATCAACCTCAGTGGGTCATTTAATGTCGATAAAGATTTGAAATAAATCAATTCTTAATGGATAATACAATTTTTTTATAAACACATTTTTCTATTTAACCCATAGATGGGACCCTAATAGGTACTACCACTCCGGATCAGAGTGGACCAGGGAGCAATGGTGATGAAGGGGTGCTCCACATTCCCCAAACCTCCAGAACTGGAACCTTACCATCAGATAGAGTTTAACGTCATTCCCAGGACATGTAGACCCGCACCCACCGCTTCTAGCACCCATATGATAAAAAGGGGTTGGGGCTTGCCATAAGAGCAATAGGTTGGGAAAGTCATATAGGTGCTAAGGCTTGACGTGACTAGTCGATTGATCGGAGGGGGCCTCTCCGACCGCCCGTCTAGCCCAAGATAGGACCAAAGTGGAGCATTGCAAGTCATGAACTGCTCATCCACCTGGGCTTATCCTTAAGCATCACGGGTCGCCACCCACGGCCAACAGGTGGCCCCATTGGGGGAGTCTTACCCCTCTACAGAGGTGCAGTGGGTGTTTAACCTTGGTTAAGCAACCAGTCTAGAAAGAGTATAGTGCGATTCGGGTGAGCGTGTGTGTAATTTAAATCACTTTATTAATTTTATTAAAAGTAGACGTCAAGTCTTGTGTCGTATTAATTAATTTCATCTAATATTATCTGAAATACCTAAGATGAAATAGAATTGTTATCTACTGATTGTGATCTTTTAGTTTTATTTTCTAATTGAAGATTTTTGGGGAAGGGTTGGGGGGGTTCTTTTGCCGGGTTGGGAAGGTTATTTCGTTTGGTCAATTAGTTATAACTTTCTGGACGCCGATGACATTCGCTTTTCTCACCGGCACCGTCGCTGCTACTCATCAAACCGGCTCCAAAGCGTTAATGAGTTTATTTGTCCAAAAAAGACAAAAATTAAATAAATAGAAATAATGAAGAAAAGCAAAGAAAAAAGAAGAAAAAGAAAGAAAAGAAAGAAAAGAAAAAGAAACGATAAACTTTGTCTAATAAATACCAACTTTCCAAGAAAGAGATGGAAAGATGTGATTACCAATGAAATCAAAGGAAATTCAATCAAATGTCTGAAAATATTTAGTCAATTTGATTGAAACGAGGAAAGAAAAAGACGATTTCGGTTTTCTAAGTTAAATTCTTTTTTTCTTTTTTTCTTTTCTTTTTCTTTCTTTTTTCTTTTTTTTTTTTTTTTTCATTCGTTTTATTTTTCTCAATTTTAAATATCGTTTCTAATTTCGCATTTCCCGCATTGTCCAGTTTAATTAAAATGAAACAAATAATGCATTTTAATTAAGTGTGCATTATTTTTGGTTTGTTGGGTTTGCACGACTGACAGAGATAAAAATCAGAAGATTAAAAAGAAAGGGGGGGGTAATGTATTGATAAAGAAATAGAATTTTACAATAAGCGATGGAGAAGAGAGAGAGAGAGACAGAGGGAGCGAGAGAGGAGAGAGAAGAGAGAGAGAGAGAGAGGGTGAGGAGGAGAGGCATAGGGATGAAGGGAGACTAGAAATAGTAGATCGATAGCTAGACTGATAGATAGATAGATAGATAGATAGATCAGAAGATTAAAAAGAAAGGGTGGATAATCTATAGATAGAGAAAGAGGATTTTACAATGAGCGATGGAAAGGAGAGAGAGAGGAGAGAGAAGAGAAAAAGAGAGAGAAGAAGGGATAGGCATAGGGAAGAAGGGAGACATAGATAGATATGTAGTTCGATAGCTAATTAGATAGATAGATAGATAGATAGATAGATAGATAGATAGATCAGAAGATTAAAAAGAAAGGGGGTAGATAATCTATAGATAGAGAAATAGAATTTTACAATGAGCGATGGAGAGAGAGAGAGAGAGAGAGAAAGAGAGAGAGAGGGGGGAAGGAGGGAGAGGGATAGGTATAGAGAAGAATGGCGACATAGATAGATATGTAGTTCGATGGATAGATAGATAAATAGATAGATAGATAGATCAGAAGATTCAAAAGAGAAAGTGGGTGGATAGTCTATAGAGAAAGAGAATTTTATAATGAGCGATGGAGAGAGAGAGAGAGAAAGAAAGAGAGAGAGAGAGAGAGAGAGAGAGAGAGAAGGAAGGAGAGGGATAGGCATAGAGAAGAAGGGAGACATAGATAGATATGTAGTTCGATAGACAGATAGATAGATAGATAGATCAGAAGATTAAAAAGAAGGGGGTGGATAATCTATAGATAGAGAAAGAGAATTTTACAATGAGGGATGGGGAGAGAGAGAGAGAGAGAGAGAGAGAGAGAGAGAGAGAGAAGAGAAGGGTTGGAGAGGGAGAGGCAATAGGGATGAAGGGAGACATAGAAAGATATGTAGATCGATAGCTAGACTGATAGATAGATAGATAGATAGATCAAGATTAAAAAGAAAGGGGTGGATAATCTATAGATAGAGAAAGAGGATTTTACAATGAGCGATGGAGAGAAGAGAGAGAGAGAGAGGAGAGAGAGAGAGAAGAGGAGAATGAGAGAGAGAAGGGAGAGGATATAGGCATAGGGAAAGAAGGAGACATAGATAGATATGTAGTTCGATAGCTAGGCATGTAGATAGATAGATAGATAGATAGATCAGAAGATTAAAAAAAAGGAGGTAGATAATCTATAGATAGAGAAAGAGAATTTTACAATGAGGGATGGGGAGAGAGAAAGAGAGAGAGAGAAGAGAGAGAGGAGAGGTGATAGAGAAGAGAGAAGAGGAGAAAGGGATAGGCATAGCGAAGAAGGGAGACATAGATAGATATATAGTTCGAAGATAGACAGATAGATAAATAGATCAGAAGATTAAAAAAGAAAGGGTGAATAATATATAGATAGAGAATTTTACTATGAGCGATGGAAGAGAGGAGAGGGGGAGGGAGGGAGAGAGAGAGAGAAAGGAAGGATGGAGAAGGAGAGGCATATGGATGAAAGGAGACATAGATAGATAGATAGATAGATAGATAGATAGATAGATGAAGATCAATCAGAAAATTAAAGAGAAAAGTGATGGATAATGTAAAGATAGAAAAGAGAATTTTACAATAAGCGATGGAGAGAGGGCAGAGAAAGTGTGTGAGAGAGATAGATAGTTCAAGAAGAGAGAGAGAGAGAGAGAGAGAGAGAGAAGGAGAGAGAGAGAGAGAGAGAGAGAGAGAGAAGATGTATTTCATGCAACTCTAATCATTACACCACGTCCCTCCAACCGAGGGATGGAGGGAAACATAGATGGAGAGAGAGATAGGGAGAGAGAGGATTTAAAGACTGCAAGAGAGAGGATGATTGAGGAAGAGAAAAGGGGAGAGTGTAAAGGAGAGGGAGAGAAACACATCAGAAAGAAGGGGGGCAGATTGATAGATAGACAGACAGATCGAAAGAAGGAAAGGGAGAGAATGGTGCGGGATTATGTCGAATAGGAGATATGTCGATGCATAAAAGAGGATATTGAGATGTGTTGAATTATGGGTTGAAAAAACGAACAACGGGAAAAAATAATTTGGACATTAAGCTGCGCCTTAAAGATCGACTTCAACAAAATTCAAATTTTAGTTTTTGTAAAAGAAAATCTGAACTCGAAGAAAAAATTCCACGGTGTAATTAGAAAACAACAGACACTCTAGCCTTGGCTAAGTAAAAAAAATCATTCTTCTAAACACATTGTTCTCTTTTCATGTCTATATATTTACAAACTATCGGATTAATTTCCATTTTCCACACACACACATGAAAATGATATAAGAATATATTCATTTTAAACAACATTGTGTGTTTTTACCTTTATATATATATATATATATATATATATATATATATATATATATATATATATATATATATATATATTATTATATTTTTGCTTGAAGGCAATTATAAATGCATGTATCGCATAAAATTCGATAATTATAGAAAATAATCTTGACAAGTAAATCCCGCAAAGGATGGCTCGCTATGCAGAACACCGTACAGACTGTTTCGACTTTATTTATTATTTATTTTATCAGGAATCGAAACCGGGACTTCACAGGCATAGTCAGAGACCATATCCGTTCGGCCGCCGGCACATAGCGAACAATCCCTGCGAAATTAACCTTGTCAATGATACTATTATTACACGCCCTGCCATAGTAGGTAAGTGGACGTTTATATAACCAAACCGCGGCCGTAAGCTCTTCGGCGAAGTGAATAAGATTTTGGATGTTTTTTAAGAAGCAAGTGTGAATAAATTATTATTTATATTTTTGCTTGAAGGCAATTATAAAAGCATGTATCGCATAAATAAAAGGGTATGAAAACACACAATGTTGTTAAAATGAATATATTCTTATATCATTTTCATTGTTAATATTGACAATATTTCCATTTATAAAAAATCATCCACATGTCCTGCTAGTTATGTATAATATATATACATTTTTAGCATACTGATTGAATATTAAGTTTAACAAACCGTTTTGTTTATTCACAAACCAGAATTAAAATATACATTCCAAATTATATAAACAAACAAAAAAGATTTGCAACTTGCACCCACACAACACAGACTTAATTTAGATATAGAATTAGAGACATACACTTTTTAGCTTGTAACATCCATAAATATTATGTGCCTCACAGTACAGGTCTCAAAATACAAAAATAAAGGAAATAAAAAAGTTACATCACGGATACACGTTGACAGTCCGGATATCACCAGACAAAGGAAACATCAACGCTTCACTTAATTTCTGTTAAGGCGAATACAACAACTTCATTTTCATTTCATTGCCAGAGGGAGGGTTAACGTATCCCAAAATCTAGCAGCATAAATTTTTGTTTATTTATTTCTCATATTTCCTTGTATACGGCTTTAAATTGTGAGTACATTTCATTTTTTCAACACTTTATTTTATTTATATTAGTTAAATATATAGACCACACGATTTCCCTTCATCTATATGAGAAGCATATGTGGAATACATATATTAATATGCATTTTGGACCATACTTGGAAGAAACCATATATATATATATATATATATATATATATATATATATATTGGTTAGGAGGTTGATTTAGAAGGCTATCACAATGCAGTTTGGAATAAATAAAAAAAATAATAATACGGTAACAATGGTGTTGTGTGTTGACCTGTATTTTTATTCTTTCTTGAATTTTCGAGGTAATACCTCTTTATCAAAAGAATTGAACTGAAGCAGTCCAGCTATGGCATTTCTTCCCAAATTATTTTTTTTTGAAAATGATGTTATTTTTTAAATAACTGTATTCTCGTGTGAGCGTGAATGCCTTTATTTTTGTTTGTACGTGTGTTTATGTTGTAATGCGCGTGACATTGAAAATGCGTGTTGGTTGTGACGTTAAGACTGTATTCTAGCGCGGGATTTTGTACGTATGTATGTGCGAATGTATTTGTATTTTTTTTATTTATTCCAAACTGCATTGTGATAGCCTTCTAAATCAACCTCCTAACCAATACATACACAATGCTTCAAGCAAATTATGAAACTCTCTCTCTTATATATACTAGCAACTATATGCACCCTCCGGTATTTAAGTTTTAATATAATAAAATATAATGTTAAATTAGAAATGCTAATGAAACTGAATAAGAATGCAGATAAAAAGATTTGGAACACAGGGGGTATGCTTGAAAAATAGAACAACTTTGAAATTAACTCTTCCATTATTTTCCATTACTCCCGTCTTTCAATGGTAAATTTTCCTAATTTAACTATTTAGTTAAAATAGGAATTAAAGAATAATATTACAGTTATTTCGTCTTGTTAATGGATTTCTTTTAAGATTTATCCCCGAGGTTTTTGCTCATATTCAATAAGATAAAACCAAACAATTAGAAATCAATAATACTTAACATATATTTATTAAAATCAAATTTTTAAGATCAATATGCAAATTAGCCTTCCCATTCACACTGTAAACCTCTATTTTGTTGTATATATAAATACAATTGCATGTTATTAGTATGTAATTATGGTTAACAGTATTAATAATATAAAACAATTTTATTAATAATTGAGGTTTAAATAAAAATAAAATCATGGAGAATGTGATGTAAATAACAAAGGGAATTCGCTTGGATGTTTTTATATACATAATGAATTTTAGAAAAAGTTATACACAACACACACACACACAATATATATATTATATAAATATATATATATATAGAGAGAGAGAGAGAGAGACATAGATAGATAACATATATATAGATACATATATATATAATATAAGTAAGTAAAGTCGTCGGGGCGCCTAAATCGGTATCAGCCAATCAGCGAGGGAGTAATCCCCTTTTCAATAGCGCTAGACCAAGGAGATTGTTTTGCATTTGAGGTGGGGCGCCACACCTACCATCAGCTTCCTTACTTTACCGCACAGATTCCCTGTGCTACTCATACGCTGAGTTGGCGAGGACCGGAATCGAACTAGGAACCATGTGGTTTCTAGCCGAAGCCTCTACGACTGAGTTAACCCGGCCATATAATATATATATATATATATATATATATATATATATATATATATAATTATATATATATATATATATATATATATATATATATATATATATATTATAATATATATATATATATATATATATATATTATATATATATATATATATATATAATATATATATATTATATATATATATATATATATATTATATATATATATATATACATATATTATAACTTATAATATACATATATATATATATATATATAACATATATATATATATATATATATAATATATATATATATATATATATATATACGATCACTGAACATCATGCCGTATTAAGTCACACTGATGAGACATGAGACGGTGAAACTGAACTGTACATTGATGAAGATACATATGCTCCCCACCCTTGGTAAGTTTGAGCTCTCTGGAAATGAAAATGTTCACGTGTCCACTTATTGCACAAAAGATTGCTATCTCTTCTTAAAATGGAAGTTTGCTTAATATATTTATATCAGTAGATTCCTTTCATAAATGTGGGAGTGTAGTTGACAAGGAAGAAAGAAATCTGACTGGCGACAAATCGGTCGAGTTTCGATACCTGTCTTGTCTAGTCACACTGAATCCGCGAAACGGCGAAACGGAAGTGTATGTGGATGACAATACATACGCTCCCCTGCCGTGGTAGGTTGAGCTCTCTAGGAATTGAATTTTCGGATGGTTGCAAATTACGCAAAAATTTGATAGCTCTCCTAAAACCGGATAATTGCTTAATATATTTATGTCAGTCATATTCCTTTAAAAAATGTGAGAGTGTAGATGACAAGGAAGAAAGAACCCTGACTGACGACAAATTTAGCATCTTCAGACAGATTTTACAAATAATATGGTTTGTAAAATCTGTCTGAAGAGGCTAGATTCATTTTGAGTTTCTGGTCGAAATAAATAATATAACAGATGGAGGTTTATTAAGTTTTTCTTTCTTTGAATATAATTGGTTCATTGTTTATTATACATTGAGCTCTCTTAGGGATTATAAAAATTTTGTATGAATATATATGTTTGCACCTACAAGAGAATACAGTATGGTTGTACAGTGAGATTTCGATGATCCCAAATAGAATCATCCCTTACTTACCAGTCATTTGGAGTATCTTACCCATACACATACAAACACACACACACACATGTATATATATATATATATATATATATATATATAATTATTAGTAAAGAAAAAACCTTAAAAATTGGCTATTTTGTGGTTATGGTATCATTTCCACTCACAATATACCTATGAGTGGAAATGGTAACATAACCGCAAATAGCCGATTTTTAAGCTTTTTTTCTTTACTAATTATATTGCTCTGATTATTATTAATATATATATATAATATATATATATATATATATATATATGGTATTTGTGAAAAAGTGACTTACCGTGAAAATGGACACAGTGGTTAGTTGATTCAAGTTTCACAATGATAAGGCGGCGATATAACAAATATAAAGTGCTCAATACGTTAGTAGAGCAAATTTACTATCATAAAGGTACACGGTAATAACCTACTCGAGTTTCACTATGAGGATCTTCAGGGTTACATCCTCTGGATTAATCAAGATATTAATTAATTGCAGTTTACCATAAACGGTTGATCAACTGTTTGTCGCGGAAAAACACACACGTGAAATCGAATGCAATTAACCAATATCTTGATTAATCCAGTGTATTCAACCCTGAATATCCTTATGGTGAAACTCGAGTAGGTTATTACCGTGTACCATTATCACAATATATATATATATATATATATAGTATATAATGTGAAGCATGAACTGAAATTTTTCTCTCATATTCACGGTCAATACCAAACAACCGATTATTAATCAGGGTTGCCAACCTGAACTTTTTTTTTATTTTTTAAATAGAATCAGTTTTATAACTTTCTGTACTGGATGTTATTTGTGCTCTGCAACCTCAACTTATAAACAAATTATTATTCTGGCTTCATCGTTCTTTGGTATTTATGATATTTTTTTGCGAGTCCGTACAAAAACTTGTATCACAATCAGTCATTGAGGACGGATCTCTTTGTGAGAATCAATGCATTTGATGAAAGAGACAATTGCTTGAATTAACAAAAAAAAAAATTTAAAGAAGAGAATAATGTATTAAACATAACTAGCCATGTTTTTCAAGCATAATCACACTCATAAAGACATTTAATAATACTAAATAATGACTGAAAAAAACGACTCCTGATGAACATAACAAAACTAATAACTTCAGATGGTGAGGTTCCTCAGATCTCTCATAACAAGGGATGCTCAATAGAAAAAATCAGGTTACAGAAATGTGTTTAAAATTGTGTCTAAAAAAATGAGTACCCCATGAAGGAATGAATAAATAAAACGTTCTTTGGCATAAAATGACCCAAGGGTTGACATGCCGTAAAATCCAACCTACCAACCAACCAAACTATCAAGAATGAATAAAACAAAAATGTCTTCGGCAGTGTTAGTGCCGTTGTTGAGGGTCCCATCAATGGGTTAAAGTGGAAAATTCTTTGAAAAAAAGTTGAGTTTAAAAAATTTCTTCGAAAACTATCGCTACGAATCTTTCTAAACTTTGCCGGCATTAAATGACCCACTGAGGTTATATGCCGTAAAAAACCCAAAGAACAAACTAACATCTGTAGGAAAGGTATGTATCCAACTATTCTCGGCCTCCAGGCTATGTGTAGAATAGCCAGAACACAATGGGCTGTTCAAGAGCGCTGGTATAGGATTACCAGTCTAGGGGAAAGGAACACGGAATTCAAAGCTGTTAAACTCCACTTAGAATATTGACCTTGGTTCATATCCTACTCGTGAAGACTTGGTAAATATGATAAGGGTGTCAAAAAAATCGAGTTTTTGGTACTTTTACACACTTTGTATTCTGAAAAAAATTAACGTTCATTCATGTTCATTTCTATCTTGGTCAAGTACAGCTTCGAGAATCTCGGGCAGTTTTATGACAACTTGTATTCTGAAAAAATTAAGGTCCCATTAATTGTTCATTTCTATATTGGTAAATACAGCTTAATCTTCATACTTCTATGACCCACCTTGTATATATTACAATATCTTTCTTGAATTACTTATAGGAGAAATATTAAACGCTAGCAATTTGAGATCCAAAATCCACCTTACCGTAAGCTAGCACGCCTTAAGATCCTCTTTGAAACCACCTATCAAATATGTAAGATCAGATCCGTTGATCCGATCCTACTTGAAAACTAGTAGCGTTTTCTGGAGTAGATAGATAGTAAATAGATAGATAGATAGATAGAGAGAGAGAGAGAAGAAGAGAGAGAGAGGAGGAAGAGAGAGAGAGAGAGAGAGGAAGAGAGAGAATCGACTGTCTGATCTTTCGTTTAAGTTGCAAGAAGCATAACAGCGTGCCCACTTATCGGCTTCAGAATCAAAGTCTGCGCGAGATTTGACAGTATTGCAATGCACTGAATTTAAGCTCAGATAAACATGGCTTCTCCTTCTATGTAGTAGTCTAATAACATGGCCAATTGCTAATACAAACATTGGATTTAAATACATGGGATTCATCTCATAATGAGGCAGTTTACACAAACACAATTTGGTTTTATCTGCAAGCGATTTTCATAACCACCATTCATCCTTCTTTCTTTTCTTTCTCGTATTTCTTCTTTCTTCTTTCATGGTGTTTAGGCTCGAAATTTTTAATATTTCTTTCTTTAATTTTCTTTCTTTCTTTCTTTCTTCTTCTTTCGTTCTTTCTTGAGTTTACAAACAGGTTTTTTTTATCTGCAAGCGTTTTTCATACCACCCATTCACCCTTTTCTTTCTTTCTTTCTTCTTTTCTTTCTTTCTTTTTCTCATGGTGTTAGCTCGAAATTTTATATTTCCTTTCTTTAATTTTCTTCTTCTTTCTTTCTTTCTTTCTTCTTTCTTTCTTTCGTTCTTTCTTTGAGTTTACAAACAGGTTTTTTTATCTGCAAGCGATTTTTCATACCACCCTCACCCTTCCCTAGACACAACAACAACCCTTTTCTTTCCTTTCTTTCTTTTTTCTTTTCTTATTTCTTTTTTTCCTTTTTTTCTTCTTCTCTCTTTTCTTTCTTTCATGGGTTAGGCTCGAAATTTTAATTTCCTTTCTTTAATTTTTTCTTTCTTTCTTTCTTTCTTTCTTTCTTTCTTTCGTTCTTTCTTTGAGTTTACAAAACGAGTGTTTTTTTTATCTGCAAGCGATTTTTTTCATACCACCCATTCACCCTTTCTTTTTCTTTCTTTCTTTCTTTCTTTCTTCTTTTCATGGTGTTAGGCTCGAAATTTTTTATATTTCCTTTCTTTAATTTTCTTCTTTCTTTTCTTTCTTTCTTTCTTTCTTTCTTTCTTTCTTTCTTCTTTCGTTCTTTCTTTGAGTTTTACAAACAGGTTTTTTTTATCTGCAAGCGATTTTTCATACCACCCATTCACCAGTCTTTTACTTTCTTTCTTTCTTCTCTTTCTTTCTTTCTTTTTTCTTTCCTTTCTTTTTCTTTATGGTGGTTAGGCTCGAATTTTTGGTATGATTTTCCTAGTTGCCTTTAACTTTCCATTACCTTTCTTTCTTTTTTCTTTCTTTTGTCTTCTTTTTTCGTTATATACTTTATTTCTTTTTCATTTCTTTCTTCTTCTTTCTCTCTTCTTTCGTTCTTTCGAGTTTACAAACAGGTTTTTTTTTATCTGCAAGCGATTTTTCATAACCACCCATTCACCTTTCTTTCTTTCTTTTCTTTCTTACTTCTTTCTCTTTCTTTTTTCATGGTGTTAGGCTCGAAAATTTTTTATCTTTCCTTTCTTTAATTCTTTTCTTCTTTCTTCTTTCTTTTCTTTCTTTCTTTCTCTTCTTTGTTTCTTTCTCTTTTCTTTTGCTTCCTTTCTGTTCTTTCTTTCTTTTTTTTCTCTTTTTTCTTTTTTTTTCTTCTTCTGTTTTTTTTCCTTTTTTCTTTTTCTTCTTTTCCTTTTTTTCTTTTTTTTTTTTTTTTTTTCTTTTTTTTTCTTTTTTTTTCTCCTTTCTTTCTTTTTTTTTTTTTTCTCTTTCCTTTTTCCCCTCTTTTTTTTTTATTTTTTCCCCCCTCTTTATTTTTTTTCTTTTTTTTTCTTTTTTTTTTTTTTTTTTTCCCTTTCTCCCTTTTTTTTTTTTTTTTTTTTCTTTCCCCTCCCCCTTTTTTTGTTTTTTTTCTTTTCCCACCGCGTGTCTTCTTTTTTTTTCACTCCCTTTTCTTTTTTCTTTCCGTTTTCTTTGAGTTTTGTACAACAACCAGGTTTTTTTTTATTCTTGCAAGCGCATTTTTTCTCTGACGCACACGGCGCTCATTCACACTCACCTTATCTTGTTCCTTTCGTTTCTTCTTTCTTTTCCCTTTCTTCTTTATGGTGTTAGAGGGTGGGACTCGAAATTTTATATTTCCTTTTCTTGTAGATTTTTCTNCTTTTTATCATGCAGCGATTTTCATACCCCCCATCACCCTTTCTTTCTTTCTTTCTTCTTTCTCATGGTGTTTAGGCTCGAAATTTTTATATTTCCTTCTTTTAATTTCTTCTTTCTTCTTTCTTTCTTTCTTTCTTTCTTTCGTTCTTTCTTTGAGTTTACAAACAGGTTTTTATCTGCAAGCGATTTTTCATACCACCCATTCACCCTTCTTTCTTTCTTTCTTTCTTCTTTCTTTCTTCTTCTTTCTGGTGTTAGGCCTCGAAATTTTTATATTTCCTTTCTTTAATTTCTTCTTTCTTCTTTCTTCTTTCTTTCGTTCATTCTTTGAGTTACAAACAGGTTTTTTATCTGCAAGCGATTTTTTCATACCACCCATTCACCCTTCTTTCTTCTTCTTCTTTCTTTCTTTCTTTCTTTCATGGTGTTAGGCTCGAAATTTTTATATTTCCTTTCTTAATTTTCCTTCTTTCTTTCTTTCTTTCTTTCTTTCTTTCGTTCTTTCTTTGAGTTTACAAACAGGTTTTTTTTTATCTGCAAGCGATTTTTCCATACCACCCATTCACCCTTCTTTCTTTCTTCTTTCTTTCTTTTCTTCTTTCTTTTCTTTCTTTCATGGTGTGTTAGGCTCGAAATTTTTATTATTCCTTTCTAATTTCTTTCTTTCTTTCTTTCTTTCTTTCTTCCTTTCTTTCGTTCTTCTTTGAGTTTACAAACAGGTTTTTTTATCTGCAAGCGATTTTTCATACCACCCTTTCACCCTTTCTTTCTTTCTTTCTTTCTTTCTTTCTTTCTTTCTTCTTTCTTTCATGGTGTTAGGCTCGAAATTTTATATTTTCCTTCTTTAATTTCTTCTTTCTTTCTTTCTTTTCTTTCTTTCTTTTTTCTTTCTTTCTTTCTTTCGTTCTTTTTTGAGTTTTACAAACAGGTTTTTTTTATCTGAAGCGATTTTTACCACCCATTCACCCTTTCTTTCTTTCTTTCTTTCTTTCTTTCTTTCTTTCTTCCTTCTTCATGGTGTTAGGCTCGAAATTTTTATATTTTCCTTTCTTTAATTTTCTTCTTTCTTTCTTCTTTCTTTCTTCTTTCTTTCGTTCTTCTTTGAGTTTACAAACAGGTTTTTTTTATCTGCAACGATTTTTCATACACCCATTCACCCTTTCTTTCTTTCTTTCTTTCTTTCTTTCTTCTTTCTTCTTTCATGGTGTTAGGCTCGAAATTTTTATATTTCCTTTCTTTAATTTTCTTCTTTCTTCTTTCTTTCTTTCTTCTTTCTTTCTTTCGTTCTTTCTTTGAGTTTACAAACAGGTTTTTTTATCTGCAAGCGATTTTCATACCACCCATTCACCCTTTCTTCTTTTCTTTCTTCTTTCTTCTTTCTTTCATGGTGTTAGGCTCGAAATTTTATATTTCCTTTCTTTAATTTTCTTCTTTCTTTCTTTCTTTCTTTCTTTCTTCTTTCTTTCGTTCTTCTTTGAGTTACAAACAGGTTTTTTATCTGCAAGCGATTTTTCATACCACCCATTCACCCTTTCTTTCTTTCTTCTTTCTTCTTTCTTTCATGTGTTAGGCTCGAAATTTTTATATTTCCTTTCTTTAATTTTCTTCTTTCTCTTTCTTTCTTTCTTTCTTTCGTTCTTTCTTTGAGTTTACAAACAGGTTTTTTTTATCTGCAAGCGATTTTTCATACCACCCTTCACCCTTCTTCTTTCTTTCTTTCTTCTTTCATTGGTGTTAGGCTCGAAATTTTATATTTCCTTTCTTTAATTTTCTTCTTTCTTTCTTTCTTTCTTTCTTTCTTTTTCTTGAGTTTACAAACAGGTTTTTTTTATCTGCAAGCGATTTTCATACCACCCATTCACCCTTTTCTTTCTTTCTTTTCTTTCTTTCTTTCATGTGTGTTAGGCTCGAAATTTTTATATTTCCTTTCTTAATTTCTTCTTTCTTCTTTCTTTCTTTTTTTCTTTCTTTCTTTCTTTCTTTCTTTCTTTGGTTTACAAACAGGTTTTTTATCTGCAAGCGATTTTTCATACCACCCATTCACCCTTTCTTTCTTTCTTTCTTTCTTCTTTCTTTCTTCTTCATGGTGTTAGCTCGAATTTTTATATTCCTTTCTTTAATTTTCTTCTTTCTTTCTTTCTTTCTTTCTTTCTTTCTTTCGTTCTTCTTTGAGTTTTACAAACAGGTTTTTTTATCTGCAAGCGATTTCATACACCCATTCACCCTTCTTTCTTCTTTTTCTTTCTTTCTTTCTTTCTTTCTTTCTTTTTTCATGGTGTAGGCTCGAAATTTTTATATTTCTTTTCTTTTATTTCTTCTTTCTTTCTTTCTTTCTTTCTTTCTTTCTTTCTTTCTTTCGTCTTTCTTTGAGTTTACAAAACAGGTTTTTTTTATCTGCAAGCGATTTTCATACCACCCATTCACCCTTCTTTCTTCTTTCTTTCTTTCTTTCTTCTTTCCTTTCTTTCATGGTGTTAGGCTCGAAATTTTATATTCCTTTCTTTAATTTTCTTCTTTCTTTCTTCTTTCTTCTTTCTTTCTTTCGTTCTTTCTTTGAGTTTACAAACAGGTTTTTTATCTGCAAGCGATTTTTCATACCACCCATTCACCCTTTCTTTCTTTCTTTCTTTCTTTCTTTCTTTCTTTCATGGTGTTAGGCTCGAAATTTTTATATTTCCTTTCTTTAATTTCTTTCTTTCTTTCTTCTTTCTTTTTCTTTCTTTCTTTCTCGTTCTTTCTTTGGTTTACAAACAGGTTTTTTTATCTGCAAGCGATTTTTCATACCACCCATTTCACCCTCTTTCTTTCTTTCTTTCTTTCTTTCTTTCATGGTGTTAGGCTCGAAATTTTATATTTCCTTTCTTTAATTTCTTCTTTCTTTCTTTCTTTCTTTCTTTCTTTCGTTCTTTCTTTGAGTTTACAAACAGGTTTTTTTTATCGCAAGCGATTTTTCATACCACCCATTCACCTTTCTTTCTTTCTTTCTTTCTTTCTTCATGGTGTTAGGCTCGACATTTTATATTTCCTTTCTTTAATTTTCTTCTTTCTTTCTTCTTTCTTTCTTTCTTTCTTTCGTTCTTTCTTTGAGTTTACAAACAGGTTTTTATCTGCAAGCGATTTTTCATACCACCCATTCACCCTTTCTTTCTTCTTTCTTTCTTTCTTTCTTTCTTTCTTTCTTTCTTATATTATTAATTTAAATTTAAGTTTAAACTTCAAACATTCCATTCCTTTATCCGTTTTTTTTCTTTTTCTTTCTTATATCTTTCTCTCCTTCGTCTTTCGTTCTTTCTTTCTTTCTTTCTTTCTTTCTTTCTTTCGTTCTTTCTTTCTTTCTTCTTTTCGTTTCTTTCTTTCATTTACAAACAGGTTTTTTTTATCTGCAAGCGATTTTTTCATACCACCCATTCACCCTTTCTTTCTTTCTTTCTTTCTTTCTTTCTATATTTATTAATTTAAATTTAAGTTAAACTTCAACATTTCCATTCCTTTATCCGTTTTTTTTCTTTTTTTCTTTCTTTATATCTTTGTCTCCTTCGTTCTTCTTTCTTTCTTTTCTTTCTTTCTTTCGTTCTTTCTTTCTTTCTTTCTTCGTTCTTTCTTTCATTCACAAACAGGTTTTTTTATCTGCAAGCGATTTTTCATACCACCCATTCACCCTTTCTTTCTTTCTTTCTTTCTTTCTTTCTTTCTTATATTATTAATTTCAATTTCAATTTAAACTTCAGCATTTCCATTCCTTTATCCGTTTTTTTTTCATTCTTATTTTCTTCTTCTTTCTTTCCTTCTTTCTTTCTTTCTTTCTTTATTTATTTATTTATTTCGTTCTTTCTTTGAATTTACAAACACGTTTTTATCAGCAAGCGATTTTTCATACCACCCATTCACCCTTTCTTTCTTTCTTTCTTTCTTTCTTTCTTTCATGATGTATAGCTCTAAATTTTGTTCATTTTCTTTCCTTTATTCTTTCTTTC
This sequence comes from Doryteuthis pealeii, assembly GCA_023376005.1. Classification (NCBI taxonomy): domain Eukaryota; kingdom Metazoa; phylum Mollusca; class Cephalopoda; order Myopsida; family Loliginidae; genus Doryteuthis; species Doryteuthis pealeii. Next base: position 68,149,118 of record CM042165.1, read on the forward strand.
ATGGCGTTTAGCTATAAATGTGTAGATTATCATTCCATTATTTTTCTTTTTCTTTCTTTCTTTCTTTCTTTCTTTCTTTCTTTCTTTCTTTGCGTTTAGCTATAAATTTTGTTAGTTTTCTTTCCTTTATGTTCTCTTTCTTTCTTTCTTTCAAAAGAGAGGAAAGAAATATGATATAACACACAGAAAATATAATAAGAAATAAAGAACGGAAGAGAGTAGTGGAAAGATATAGAGTAAGGGTGAACGCGCGGAAGATGTAACGCTAATCTGTTTCAATTGAACATAAATTGGCTCTAAAGTTTCAATTTTATCTCCTTTATTTTCTTTTTTCTTTCTTTCTTTTTTTCTTTTTCTTTTTTCTTTCATAATATTTACCTCTAAATATATACATTTTCTTTCCTATCATCTTTCTTTTTCTTTCTTCCTTTATTAATTTATTTGATTGTGTTTACATTTAAACTTGTACATGTCCATTCCTTTATAGCTTTCTTTCTTTCTTTTTAAAATCTTTTTCTTGGGAATCAGACTCGTTAACATGAGTTCAAATCCTGGACGAGGTTGGTTACATTTCACATAGCCCTGATACCCTAGAGAAAGGTATCAATTGAATCTAACTATTTCCCCCCGAACTATGGATGACCTAGCAGGGCAGACTTGGCTCTTTAACCTTAGTATGACAACCGGTATAAAATAAGTAAAGTCGTCGGGACGGCCTAATGTCGGTATCAGCCAGGCAGCGAGGAAGTCTATCCCCTTTTCACTAGCGCTAGACCAAGGAGATTATTTTCGCCTCCGAGGTGGAGCGCCACATCTACCATCAGCTCCTTACTTTACCGCACATATCCCTGTGCTACTCATACGCTGAGTTGGCGAGGGCCGGTATCGAACTAAGAACCTTGCGGTTTCTAGCCGAACGCTCTACCGACTGAGCTCTTTTCTATTAGGCTTTAGAGTCGTTTGATTTCACGTGGCTTTATCAAAATTTGTATTCAAGATAAATGTTCTGTTTATTCATCTAGAAAAGTGGTTCTCAACCGGGGTGCATGTGGACCCCTGGGACAATATACAATTTTTGGGACCCAGGCAAGGAAAATGTATTTAACTATACAATTACAATGGGATTTTTAAATGTCAAATGGCTAGGGGGAGTGGTCCGCCAGAGTAGAAAGAATTAGCGAGGGCCAGTATCGAACCAGGAAACTTGTGATTCCTAGCCGAACGCTCTACCGACTAAGCTTAGGAGAAGGAAAATTGAATTGAAACATGTTAAGCGCCGCTTAAAAATTGACCTTGTGTCGCATTAGAACTTAGTTAAATACATTAATCTTCCTAGATGTTTTTTTTTTTAATTTTTCGCATTCTCATTTCCTTTTCTTTCTTTTTTTCTTTTTTCTTTCTTTCTTTTATCTTTCTTGAGAACCAAATTTGCAGTATACCGTGCCATAGTTCTCTCAACCCTTCTGTATGGTGTGGAAGCCTGGATGGCATACAAAGTGGATGCCTACAGACTACATGTCTACTACATGGGTCACTTGCGCAGTATATTAAATGTCAAGTGGTGGCAGCATGTTTCAAACAGGATAATCATGAAGAGAACTAGACTCCCTGGCATGCACGACATACTTGTTCAACGCAACCTGAGATGGGCTGGCCCCTTAAACAGACTTGGGGATGGCAGACTACCAAAGCAGATTCTGTACTCTCAACTGAGTAAGGGGTCACGTGGAATCAGTAGACCAAAGCTCAGGTACAAAGTCAACATCAAAAGAAACCTGAAAGACTTCATCATCCCCATAGGCAGTTGGTAAGACGCAACCAGTGACAGGATACATTGGAGGAAAAGATATAGATTAAGGGTGAGCGCGCCGAAGAGATTACGCTAATCTGTTTCAATTGAACACAATGAAAAGATAAAAAGAAGGAAAGGAAGCAAAAAATGAGTGAGAGAGGAATAGATCAAGGTTATATACTTTTTATTTATTGAACTATTTGGCAATAGCCATTAAGTAAACATATTAAAACACTTATATCAACAGGTCCTGCTAGTTAATATATTATTATCATTATTAATTATTATTATTATTATTATTATTATTTTCACTCCTTTTGACTTTTTCACATCAGCGTTAGCTGATGGTATTTCACTGGAGGCTGAGTTACAACAAGTATTCTATCCGATTACAGCAGTGCAGTAGTCTAGATGGTCTCAATTCTTCCTCTGATTTCCAGATCCTTCAGTCTTTTTCCAAGTTTATTGGGACCGTTCCAAGTGCACCAACTACAATTGGTATCACTTTCACTCTCATATTTCACAGCTTTTTCAATTCTCTAGCAAGGTCTAGGTATTTATCCATCTTTTGATTTTCCTCTTTCAGCTTCACCCTGTGATCTGCTGTAACCGCAAAATCCACCAGTTGACACGTTCTCTTTGTTTTCTTTTTTTTTCTTCTTTTAAATTAATCAACACTAGTGGCTGAGATAGGGTGATTATTATTATTATTATTATTATTATTATTATTATTACTAGCAAATATATGCACCCTCTGGGTGCAAGTATTTAAGTTTTAATATAATAAAATATCATATTAAATTAGAAAGGCCAATGAAACTGAATAAAAATGCAGATAACATGATTTGGAACAGAGGGGTATGATTAAAAATAGAACAACTCTGAAACTAACTCTTCCATCATTTTCAATTACTCCTATTCCTAATTTAACTATTTAGTTAAAATAGGAAGTAAAGAATAATATTACAGTTATTTCTTTTTGTTAATGGATTTCTTTTAAGATTTATTGAAGAGAATTTTGCTCATATTCAATAAGATAAAACTAAAGAATTAGAAATCAATAATATTAAGCACCTATTTATTAAAATCAATTTTTAAAGATCAATATGCAAATTAGCCTTCCCGTTCACACTGTAAACCGCTATCTTGTTGTATATATAAATACAATTGTATGTTATTTGTATGTAGATATGGTCAACAGTCTTAATGATGTAAAACAATTTTATTAATAATTGAGGTTTAAATAAAAAATAAAATCATGGAGAATATGATGTAAATAACAATGGGAATTGTGACTTGAGTAGTAATATAGTTTCGGTTACAGACAGAAAAACATACAATCTCCATTATAATAAGATTATTATCAATTGTTTAGAGGTACCATGCGTGCTGTTTATAAGTTAACGCGAAAAACAAATTGGAATGAAGCTGTAAACAACAATAAAATTACATTTGAAATTAGACTAGGATTTGTTGTTTTCTTTATGGCATAATATATACATTTTTCTAAATTATACAAATAAAATATGATACAGATATGACAACCATATGTGAATAAAGATAATATTTTAAATAGAACGAAGCTAATTTACATTCTACGAATCGAAAATAATTTTAAAAAATAAATGACATATTACCTTGAAAATAAATTATTTTTATTTTACGCTGCGCAACGCAAGACAGTATGGCGTCCAATAAACCGCATGGCTACATACAGAGACAGAAATTTTTGTGTAAGTCGTATTAAAACATTTTTTTTCATCTTATAGAAAGATTATTGGTTAGATTTCTTCTTTGTATAACATCGATAATCTTTCTTCTCTCGCTTGAATGCTACCTCTGGAATGTTTCTTTCGTTTATGTCTTTCTCTCGTGTTCTCTCCTTTTTTCTTTACCTTTTAAATCCTCCTATCTTATATCCCATCATGCATTAATGTTTGACGTTGTAGCTGGAGTGTGTGTATGTGTGTGTGTGTGTGTGTGTGTGTGTGTGTTTCAGTATGGTGAAGATGTTCTTCGTTCGTTGTCGGTTGTAAACCACTGCTCGTTGCTACAATTCAGTTGCAATTGAAATTAACCTGAACACAATTGTTTAAGCCTGTTTGAAAATGAAATATCTGGATGAGATATATACACAAAATAAATCACTGTTTGACTTTGTAGCTGGTATGTGTGTGTAGGAGATGTTTCTTCATATTCAAATTACATACATTTGAGTTACTAGCAAATATATGCACCCTCCGGTTGCAAGTTTTTATGTTTTAATGTAATAGAATATTATATTAAATAAGAAAGGCTAATGAGAGTATGCAGATGAAAAGATTTGAATCAGAAGTGGTATAATCGAAAAATAAAACAACTGAAACTTCCATCACTCCCGTCTTTCATTGCTAAATTTTCCTAATTTAACTATTTAGTTAAAATTGGAAGTAACGAATAAAATTACAGTTATTTCTTCTTGTTAATGGATTTCTATTAAGATTTATCTTTGCCCATATTCATTAAGATAAACCCAAACAATTAGAAATCAATAATACTAAACACATATTTGTTAAGATCAATTTTTAATATCAATATGAAGATTAGCCTTCCCGTTCACACTGTAAACCGCTATTTTGTTGTGTATATAAATATAATTGCATGTTATCCGTATGTATATATGGTCAACTGTATTAATAATGTAAAACAATTTTATTAATAATTGAGGTTTAAATAAAAATAAAATCATGGAGAATGTGATGTAAATAACTTAGGGAATTGTGACTTGATACTGAGACAGAAAAACACACAATCTTCATTATAATAAGATGTACAAATTTATTTCTTCTGTTTGTTTACTTTTTACGAAATGTAAGTTAAGTTTCTTCATATAAATTATATAACTTAACTTCCTCGTATTCTTAACTTATGTCTAGATTTTGGTTAAATGTTCATATTTTTTTAAAAATTCTGTTAATATCTATTCATTATTGTTATTATTGTTTTTATATATTTACTTGTAATTATTTTTCTGTTTTGTTTTTCGTAACAGTTACAGTACATTGTATTTCACATTTAATGTTAAACTAAGTGTTGGTTAGTTCCTAGTTACATGATATTACAGGGTGACCCAGAAAAAACAGAACCCACATTATTTATTTATTTTCTCATTAAACTAACCCTAAACCCTAACCCTAACCCCCCTAGTTGAGTAACATACTATTACAGGTTGACCCAGAAAAAATAGAACCTACACATTTTGTAATAAAACTATTAATTTTTATTTTAACTTTTTTTTGAAGTTCAAGTTAGTGTTAGGGTTAGGGTTAGGGTCAGGGTTTAGGGTTAGTTTACTGGGAAAATGAATAAATAATTTGGGTTCTGTTTTTCTGAGTCACTCTGTTATATTATGTTATTCATCTAGGGGGTTAGGGTTAGAGTTTAGGATTAGGGTTTAGAGTTAGTGTTGGAGTTTAGGGTTAGTTTACTGGGAAAATAAATAAATAATTTGGGTTTTGTTTTTCTGGGTCACTCGGTTATATTATGTTACTCAACTAGGGGTGGATAGGATTAGGGTTCAGGGTTAGGGTTAGGGTTGGATTTGAGGGTTAGTTTACTCGGAAAATAAATAAATGATTCAGTTTCTGTTTTTCTGGGTCACTCTGTTATATTATGTTACTCAACGAAGGGTGGATAGGATTAGGGTTTAGGGTTAGGGTTAGGGTTGGATTTTAGGGTTAGTTTACTGGGAAAATAAATAATTTGGGTTCTGTTTTTCTGGCTCACTCTGTTATATCATGTTACTCAACTAGGAAATAACCCTAAGTGTTTGTACCCAAATCTAGATATAATATTTTTGAAAGCCGAAAGACTTTTGCAGTTGAGAAATCGATTACCCAAACCATTTTTTTTATTCATCCAACAAGTTACAATTTATCTATTTATTTGTTGTTGTTTTTTTTAATGTTGTTGTTATTGTTTTTTGTTGTTGTTTTAATACATAGCTACATGCATTTTCCCTTCTTTTATTTTTTTTTATTTGCAGACATAATACCGTAACTCTTATAGTACATGTATGTTCCATTTAAATGTTAAACTAAGGGCGACTAAAAATTGTATAGATAAATGAACTTTCAACACACATATATGTATATACTTATATAGATATTTCTTTTACTCATTAATCTTTTTTTTATTCTAGAAGTTACTTTAATTCATTTCTATTTGTGGCGCCTCGAATTTTAACGTTTATTTTTATCGATTATTGATTATTGATTAAGGGGCGGGTTAGCTCAGTTGGTATAGCGTTTGGCTAGAAGGTTCCTAGTTTGATACCGGCCCTCGCCAACTCAGCTTATGAGTAGCACAGGGGCCTGTGCGGTAAAGTAAGGAGCTGATGTTAGGTGTAGCGCTCCACCTCAGAGTCTCAAAAACAATCTTCTTGGTGTAGCACTAGTGAAAAGGGGATAGACTCCCTCGCTGATTGGCCGATATCGACTTTAGGCCAGCCCAATGACTTATTGATTGGAGCTGTATATATATCTTTATCTTTTAAACAGTTTAAAATAAGGATAATTGCACGATTTAACAAAACAACAACAACAACAACATTAATAATAATAATAATAATAATAATAATAATAATGATAATAATAATAATAATAATGATGATAAATTGCGGTCCCAGCAGATCATAGGGTGAAGCTGAAGGAAAATGAAAAGATGGATAAATACCTAGCCTTGCCAGAGAATTGAAAAAGCTGTGGAATATGAGAGTGAAAGTGATACCAATTGTAGTTGGTGCACTTGGAACGGTACCAATAAACTTGGAAAAAAAGACTGGGGGATCTAGAAATCAGAGGAAGAATTCAGACCATCCATACTACTCCACTGCTGCAATCGGCTAGAATACTCAGAAGAGCCTGGAGACCTGAGGAGACTCAGTCAAATACAATCAGTTTATGCTGGTGTGAAAAACTCAATAGGACTGATAATAAGAGGAGAAAATAATAATAATATAAATAATAATAATAATAATAATAGTAATGGTGATAGTAGTAGTAATAATGATAATAATGATAATAATAATGATAATAATAATAGTCTAATTCAACTTCGGATGATAGATCTGTTTACTTCGACTGTCAGCGCTCGGAAATTCATATATGTATGTACATGCATGCCCTCTCTCTCTCTCTCTCTCTATATATATATTATATATATATATATATATATATATATATGTGTGTGTGTGTGTGTGTGTGTGTGTGTGTGTGGTGTGTGCGTATATGTGTATATATGTATGAATATGTATATATATATATGTGTGTGTGTGTAAGGTCAGGTCTTCTTTCTTACCTGCTACTAGCACCATGTAAACTAATACTAGCTTTTTCATGGTCGGTCTGCTGGCGACTAAGCTGGCAGCTCCATCAGACATGCCGCGGCTTGTCTGGTGACCTTAGTCGATAGATAAACAGGATCAACATTGAAATGGACAGGGCAAAACCACCCACAGAGACGGAATATTGCAACAATTAAATAGAATATAGAAATATTGTGACACCCCGCATCAATGCACTTGTGTTGCATGCCATGTAAAATATGGAAATAAATCTGACTGTACATAGAAAATAGAGAAACAACATACTTAAAAAAAGATGAATTTATTCTTTATAGAGAAGTTGATGTTAAAACGTTTTGGTTTTTAAAAAAACCTTCATTTGGACATTAGAGGTAAAAAATGTTGTCTGTTATTTCTTTACTTCTACTCTATTAAGTTTGCTCAGTGAATAAATTTTGTTCTTGTTAATTCACAGTGAACTGCCTTTTTTTCTTTTCACACAAGCATATATTTACTACAAACAGGCTTAAAAGAACAAAGTGCCCAGGTTTATTTAATTACAACTACAAATTATTAGCAACGAGCTATGGTTTCCAAACTGACAAACTTACGAAGACAACCTTCACATCTCAAAACCATTGCTCACTTGACATCCTGCACTACAAATGTTAAGAAAAACACACACCCAAACATAATCTTATTTGGGAGAATAAGTGCTTAATTGGAGTCGTACCTAATTTTGAAAATTAATTAATTAATAATGAATTAGGCGGGAATACCTATTAAATGTATGGCTAAACAAATCGAGAAAAATCAATCTCTGTATGTACATTTCGGCCTATTAGGCCTCATCAGCAGAGCTATAGATCGGAAGATTTTTCTCGATTTGTTTAGCCATACATTTAATAGGTATTCCCGCCTAATTCATTATTAATTAATTAATTTTCAAAATTAGGTACGACTCCAATTAAGCACTTATTCTCCCAAAAATTATCGGCAAAAAGCCATTCAAAACAAACCGTGTTTATAATCTTATTTATTTATTGTTGGTTGGATTTTACAGCATGTCAACCCCTGTTGGGTTATTTTATGCCAAAGACATTTTATTAGATTCATTCTTATTGTGTATTATGTTACAGCATGCCATTGAAAGTTTGGTCGGTGTTGGTCAAACAAAGGTTATAAAAGTAGTAAAACGAAATTCTACAGAAGAGAAAGAAATAAAGATAAAAAAGGTGATAAAGACAATTAGACAGACGGAAAGTCTGGCTTTTGGGGAAGTTAGTAGTCGGCTAGGGGTCAGGGTGGCCATAAATCTCATCAATGAGGGTGGTCTTCAAAATATAAAGACTTCTCAAATAACGCAGGGGTTTTGAAATCTCGTGTGAAACGAAACTTGAATGAGATTTGATAGTTCTGGGAGATTTGAAAGGCAGTTAGTCAGTTGGCAGTGAGAACCGGACAGTCAAGCAGGTGAGTTGGAACGAAAAGACGAAAGAAGGAAATAAAGAAAGGAAGAAAGGCAACGAAAGAAAGAGAGAAAGAAAGGCAACGAAAGAAAGAAAGAAAGAAAGAAATACAACTAAAGAAAGAAAGAAAGAAAGAAAGAAGGCAACTAAAGAAAGAAAGAAAGAAAGAAAGAAGGAAATGCAACTAAAGAAAGAAAAGAAAGAAAGAAAGACAATTAAATAAATAAAGAAAGAAATAAAGGCAACGAAAGAAAGAAGAAAGAAAAGAAATACAACTAAAGAAGGAAAGAAAGAAAGGCAAGACAGAGACGGATAGAGTTGACGATAGAGAGAGGGAGAAAGGAAAACGAAAAAAAGAGAGACAATATGGAGAGAAGTTAAATGAGACATAGATGAGAATAGAGAGGAGTAGGGAGAAATAGAGAGAAAGAGGGGGCAATATATAGGGAGAGAGGAGAATGAAGGAGAAAGAGAGAGAGAGAAAGAGAGTGAGAGAGAAAGAGCGAGAAGAGGGAGATCAATGAATTAGTTTCGCCTTTTACTTGCCTTATTAATGCAAACATTTTAACTCTTCGAGAGTGAAGGGTTTTGAAATCTTCGTGTGAAACGAACTTGAATGAGATTTGAGAGTTCTGGAGATTTGAAAGGCAGTTAGTCAGGATCATCCATGTATCCATTACACTGATTCGCTTCTTTCTTTCTTTCTTTCTTTCTCATCATTATATCCATCACAACCGATTCGCTTCTTTCTTTCTTTCCTTTCTTTCTTTTTCTCATCCATGTATCCATCAACCGATTCGCATCTTTCTTTTCTTTCTTTCTTTTTTTCTTTCTTTCTCATCCATTTATCATTACACTGATTCGCTTTTTCTTTCTTTTTTTCTTTTTTCTTTCTCATCCTTGTATCCATCACACTGGATTCCCAGTAAAAGATAATCTGATGAGAGTCAAAACTGGCTATTTGAAAAAAAACATCCGGGCTTTTATGTCTGTGTATTCCTAAACATTTTTCATTGCCGCCAGGAATATTCAGTTCTTTGCTGGTTTTTCTTTCTTTTTTTTTTCTTTTTTTTTTTTTGCTGAAAATGACAGAAGCAAAAAATTCAAAAATGATGGAGTAGTTTTTAAATTCAATCGACAGAGATAAGAAAAATCTGACAATTTGTTGAGTTCAATTGCAGTTGGCATCGGTAATAAAGATGGTCGCCAGAATTATTAGAAAAACAAGAAAGAACAAAAGACTGGAAAATGCCAAAAACAAAGCAATTAGGCGTTATGAATTGGCAAAAGGGAAAAAAGAAGGGAGAAAACAAAGCGAGAAAGATTCAGACCCCCCCCCACACTTTTACAGACCAAAATAATGAAAGAAAGCCAATTGAAAAAAAAAGAGCTACAATTATAGAATATAGCTCAGTCGGTAGGGCTTCGGCCCTAGAAACACAAGGTTCATAGTTCGATACCGGCCGTCCTCGCCAACTCAGCGTATGAGTAGCACAGGCATTGTGCGGTAAAGGGAGGAGCTGATGGTAGGGCTGTGGCGCTCCAACCTAAGATCTAAAAAACAATCTCCCTTGGTCTAAGCGTAGTGAAAGGGGATAGACCTCTCCTGACTGGCTGATAGCCGACTTTAGGCCGCCCGACGACTATTTACTTACATTACTTTATATATATATATATATATATATATATATAGAGAGAGAGAGAGAGAGAGAGAGAGAGAAAGAGGAGAGAAGGGAGAGATTGACGATCAAAGCAAAATACTTTCCTGTTTTCTTATTCTCTGTGAAAAATTTATTTTCCCTAAATTCAAAAAGCCCTGATGAAGTTATATTGAAACCAGATCGAAACACAGCAGCGTTGGCAAAATTAAACATCACCTCGTTTTATGAACTTTTGTTTTTTCACATTTTTTTCGCTATATTACATATTAATATATATATATATATATATGTTGGTGTGTGTGGGTGTGTGTGGTTGTGTGTGTCTGGAGAAAGGTAGACAAACACGGGGTGTTGTACAGGATTGATGTTTTGTAGGTAGTGATGTCGACGTTATAACGTTTCGGTTTGTTTGACCTTCTGCGGGACAGGATTTTAGACTGTTAGACCTTCTTGCTTGACAGGATGTCATTCTCATACTGGTGAGTCTGGAGGTCATGAATAGGGGAGGGGTGGCCAGTTGCTGGTGCTACGAGGAATGTTTAAATTGGTAGTGGGAGTTTCTTTTTTTGGTTGTGTGAGACTTCGTTGATTTTCTCCAACGTAGCATTTGTTGCAGCTATTGCAACGAAGTCTCACAACGTGTCAAGGAACATAAAAGATCAATAAAAACACACGATAACTTAAACGCATTATTCACACACATTGCTGAGCAAAATCACTCTCAATTTCTCCCACGCCACACTCATCAAACCAATACATAAGAAACACTTAAGACGTCTATGCGAATCAGCAACAATAGCTCACACTGATACGATCAACATAAGAACGGGATTTTTTAAACCTCGATATATCAATCGCAAAAACTATAATTCGCGAAAATAAAATTAAGATCCATCAAGGGATAGAGAGAGTGATTGAGGAAAGAGAGGTATAGATAGGGCGACAGGGGGTGTGGGACTGGTGATGGAACGAGAAAGAGAAAGAGAAAGTGAAAGAGCGTCGATACGGGGAGAGGGTACGAGAGAGATAATTGGAGAGATGAGAAGAGAGAGGGTAGAGAAGGGTGATAAATGGGCAGAGACAGATAGAGTTGACGATCGAGAGAGAGAGAGAGAGAGAAGAGAGAGAGAGAGAAGAGAGAGAGAGAGAGCAAGAAAGGTGAATAAGAAAAAGAATATGGCAAGTAAAGAAAGAGAAGGAAGAAAAAGAAGGAAGGCAACTAAAGAAAGAAAGAAGAAAAAAGAGGAAAGGCAACTAAAGAAGAAAGAAAGAAAAGAAAGAAAGAAGGAGACAGTAAAGAAAGAAAGAAAGAAAAAAGAAGGTATGGCAAGTAAAGAAAGAGAGAAAGAAAAAAGAAAGGAAGGAAAAGCAACTAAAGAAAGAAAGAAAGAAAGAAAGAAGAAAGAAAGTAGGAAAGACAGCTAAAGAAAGAAAGAATGAAAGAAAAAGAAGGTATGGCAACTAAAAAGAAAGAAGGAAAAGGCAACTAGAAGAAAGAAAGAGAAAGAACAGCGCTAAGAAGAGAAAGGCACTAAAGAAAGAGAAAGAAAGAGGGAAAAGGCAACTAAAGAAAGAGAAAGAGGGCGAAAGAAAGGCAACTAAAGAAAGCAAGGATAAAGAAAGGCAACGAAAGAAAGAAAAGAAAGAAATACAACTAAAGAAGGAAAGAAAGAAAGGCAAGACAGAGACAGATAGAGTTGATGATAGAGAGAGGGAGAAAGGAAAAGGAAAAAGAGAGACAATATGGAGAGAAGTTAAATGAGACATAGATGAGAATAGGGAGGAGTAGAGAGAAATAGAGAAAGAGGGGCGATATAGATGGAGAGAGGAAATGGAAGCAGAGAGAGAGAGAGAGAGAGAGAGAGAAAGGGAAGAGAGAGAGAGAGAGAGAGAGAGAGAGAGGAGAGAGAAAAGGGAGAGAAGAGGGAGATCAATGAATTAGTTCCGCCTTTTACTTGCCTTATTATGCCAAACCATTTTAACTCTTCGAGAGTGAAGGGATTTTCGACTTTATTCGCGTTTATGTGTCTTTGATAACAGAAACGAAGTTCAGGTATTGTAACCTTGGTCAGCCAATCAAAAGTTAATTCAGTGCGTCCTTCTTCTTGGCCAATAATTCATTTAAGCTTTAAGAGTCCTTTCACCTGAGATAAAGCAGGCTGAATAGAGATCTATTACTTTCAGGTCAAAAGTGTGGATTTAGTGGGAATAAGTTTATTAGTAGACACACGGGCTAAGAGTCAAAGACGTCAACAGGACGGCAAGAAAGAAAGAAAGAAAGAAAGAAAGAAAGAAAGAAAGGAAGAATGGCATTTAAAGAAGGCAATAAAAAAATAAAGAAAGAAAGGCTACTAAAGAAAGAAAGAAAGAAAGAAAGAAAGAAAGAAAGGTGATTAAAGAAAGAAAGAAAGAAAGAAAGGTGACTAGATAAATCAATGAATAAAGAAAGAAAGACAGGTGACTAAAGAAAGTAAGAAAGAAAGAAAGAAAGAAAGAAAGAAAGGTGATGAAAGAAAGAAAGGTGATGAAAGAAAGAAGAAAGAAGACCGACAAATAAAAGCCAGGGAAATAAAGAAGGAAAGAAAGAAAAGTGCGAAAGAAAGGAAGAAAGGCAAGTAAAGAAAGAAACAAACAAACAAACAAACAAACATACAAAGTGAACTAAAGAAAGAAAGAAAGAAGGAAAAAAATAAAGAGGATTTAAGAAAGAAAGAAAGAAAGAAAGAAAGTAATGCCACGAAAGAAAGAAAGAAAGAAAGAAGGAAGGAAAAGCAACTAAAGAAAGAAAGAAAGAAAGAATGAATTTAAGAAGAGACGAAAGAAAAAAGAAAAAAAAAGAAAGGTAACTAATTGAAGAATGAAAGAAAGAAAAAAATGTGACCAAAGAAAGAAAGATAGAAAGAAAGCAAGACAGGCAACTAATAAAAGAAAGAAAGATTCAATGAAAGAAATAAAGAATGAAAGAAAGAAAGAAAGAAAGAAAGAAAGAAAGAAAGATTACTAAATAAATAAATGAATAAATAAAGAAAGAAAAGCAACTAAAGAAAGAAAGAAAGAAAGAAAGAAAGAAAGAAAGAAAAGAAATCAGAAGAAGCCCAAAGGAAGATAGCCACCGAACAAGAACCCGTCATCATCCTCTCATCCCCCTCTCTCTCTCACTCTCTCTCTATCTCTCTCTCTCTTTCTCGCCTATTAAATACCCGATGTAGAGGGTATATAACATATATAACGTGATGTATAATAACGTAGGATGTAACGCGATAAGATGTTTGTACTCGTGACATTCTCTCCTCCGTCTAGCCTAAAAGCCAATGTTGAGTATTGCAAGCCATAGACTGCTCAGCCACCAGGATTCTGTCGTTACGCCTCACGGGTCGCCGCCCTAGGCCAACAGGTAGTCCAATGGGTCTGGGTCTCACCCCTCTACAGAGAAACAGTCAGCGTATTCTACAGCCTCAGCTGACAGGACAAGATATCAAAATTAAATCAATTCTAATATCAATTTTAAAGAGACGATTTTACAAGAAACACTCTTAAACTTTTTTTATCATTAGACTGAGCAGTCCATGACATGCAACACTCCACTTTAGCCTTGCTGTGGGTGGTGTCCCGTGATGCTTAAGAACGGTATCCTATTGGCTAAGCAGTCTATAATGTGCAACAATCCACTTTGGTCATTATGTTATATATTGTATCAATTGACAGCGCTGGTGTGTAGTACACGGAATCAAAAACCAACGCAGGTATACAATGAAAGCTGGACTTTATTTTCTTCCTCGGTTGGCGTGGATGAAAAGAGGTGTGCGCCGGCTTGGGTGAGTGGTGAAATGAACAGTAGTTCTTAGAAGTCCTTTCTTCGGAGAGTCGACGGGAGTGACTGAAGCTCGTTGCCACCAAAGCTCAACTGCCTGATTTTCCGTCTAACCGTCACCTTTTCAATTTTACCCAGCATGCCCTGGTGTATTCAAATTCCGCCGAACTATACTGCGTGACCTGCAATCCTAGCTTTGTCATCAGTCAACAGGAAGCCTTTTGTCATCCTGCTATTGTTGTTTTTTGTGGACCGTTCGTTTGACACGGTCAACAGTAAGCTTCTGATCCCAATCACTCTTCCTCTTTGTTCGATCCAGACTTCTGTCTGGAACATCCTTTGTTTCTCAACTCCTTTGTCTATTTGAATTTATTTCCGCGCCAAAAGAATTGGAACAATAGTAATCTGCAACAATTATTTAGGCTAGGCAGGCGGTCGGAGAGGTCCCCTCCGATCAATCGACTGATCACATCAAGCCCTCACACCGATATGATTGCCCCAACCCTTATGGCAAGTCCCAACCCTTTATATCATATGGGTATTGGAAGGCAGTGGCTGAGGGTCTTCATGTCCTGGGAATTACATTAAACTCTATCTGATGGTGAGGTTTCAGTTCTGGAGGTTTGGGAAATGTGGAGCACCCCTTCACCACCATTTCCCCCTGGTCCACTCTGACCCGGAGTGGTAGTACTTTTTAGGGTCCCATGTATGGGTTAAATAGAAAAACACACACACACACACACACACACACACACACACACATATATATATATATATATATATATATATATATATATATATATATATATATATATATATATTAATACACTTGTTGTTCCGACCGTTATCCTCATGCAACACCATCTGGTTAAGGGTCAGAGGTCAAAATCGTTCGAGATAATATACACAAATATAAATCCTAATTATCTGGCGTTGCTTACCCGCAAAATTCTTATTTCTTATGAGTGTGGTCCCCTCAGTTAAATAATGGATTATTCTGTTTTTATAATAAAGGAAAAAAGATAAGGAAAGGAAATGGGATACAGAAAAAATATAAGAAAAAAGAAAAAAAGAAAGAAAGAAAGAAAGAAGGAAGGAAGGAAGGAAGGAAGGAAGGAAAGACAGAAAGAAGAAAGGAAAGAAAGAAAGAAGAATGCAAAGAAAGAAAGAAAGAAAGAAGGAAGGAAATACAAAAATTGAGTATCCATTAAGAATGAATTTATTTCAAAACTTTGTTGGCATTAAATGACCCACTGAGGTTGATATGCCGTAAACCAAACCAAATCAAATCAAATCATTATTAGACTGATTTGTATGTTTGTCTGATTTTTCTAGATGAGGTCCTATAATTTCTATTATTTAGAATAGTACGATAAATGAGTCTCTCTAGCATTATTAGGATGATCGGTTATAAAGTAGGTGTTGTAGGAGTTGGAAGTGGGTGGTGGTGTAATGGTTACTGTTGTTGGAATACGCACTAATACCATTGGGAAAGGTATGCATCCAGCTATTCTACGTACAGCTATGGGTAAATAGTAGGACAGACCGGGCTCTTTAACCTTAAGGTTTTCATGTATTTATTCATAATATACTCCGTATATGTAAACATGAGTACATATATCTCTTTCCCTTTCTCTCATTCTCTCTCCCTCTCCCTCCCTCTCTCTCTCTCTCTCATTCTATCTCCCCCCTCTCTCCCCCTCTCTCATTCTATATCCCCTCTCTTTCTCCCTGTCTCTCTCTCCTTGTCTCTCTCTCATTCAATCTCCCCCTCTCTCTCTCCTTCTCTCTCTCATTCTATCTCCCCCCCTCTCTCTCAGTCAGTCTCTCTGTCTGTCTGTCTGTATCTCTCTCTATCAAGATTTGGTACGTTTGAGTTCCCAATTGTGGTTGAATCCTATCAGGGAAACACTTGATAACATAAATACATATACATAACCTTGACTAGGTAACCAGTGTAGGAGAAGTAAAACTCTTAATTCAAGCCTGGTAAACTCCGCTTAAGAAATTTACCGTGCGTCACATCCTGCTCGCGTGGATGGATTGGGTAAATATATATAAGTTAGGTGACAATAACAGCATTTTGGAATCAGGAATACTGTAGAAAAACACCGAAAAGAAAAAGAACAAAAGATGAGAATTGATATCTTAGTATTGACATGTTAACAAATGTATCCCGTGTAATCTAGTGCGTGTCGCGAATAATTCCATAAATTATTCTCCTTCATTTCTCACATTTGTGTCTGGTGATTGTGCACGCAATAAGAAACGTGATGTAGCGTTCAGAATTAATACATTTGCCAGGTTTTATCGCTGTTCCGTCACAATGGCTGTGTGTTAAAGAGACCCATGAAATCAATTTTAAGTTGAAAGTATACTGAGTTCTAGCCCGACGACAAAAGCAATCCGCAACAATAGTACAGCAGTCTTTTCACGACGCGCACAATGCCGAGTTCCAAAAACACCTGTTTGTTCTGTTGCTCGTACGTTCGTTTATTGTGTAGCTGATATTTCAGGGAAATTTGCATACGCCAGAAACGTAGTCTTGCCAATTCTCTTGGCTCCGAGATCATGGCTCGTAAATGGTGGAGCTGGCATATTCCTCGTTCTGCGTTTTTACCCCCCCTCCCACACACCGAGCATTTAGGAACGCGCTTCGTTCCTGGAGATGAGCCATCTTTTCTTCTATAATAACATCGAATTTATGCAAAACTTTACATATATCGGGCGGGGGTGTGTGTGATAAATATGTATCTACTAGCAGGACCTGTGGATATACCACAGTTTGATAATCTAATTTTTACAACGTTTGATATTTCTATTTAAGAGCTATTACGAAAGAGTTCAATTTGTAAAAAGTATTATAATCTTGATTTAACTCTCTCTCTCTCTCATTCTCTCTCCTCTCTCTCTCTCTCTCTCTCTCTCTCACTTACTCTTTCGTTTTTCTTTCTTTCCTTCTTTTCATTATGTTCGATTAAAACAGTTTAGTGTTATCACCACTTGTCTCTATCTTTCTCCTATTCTCTTACTATCTTTCTTATTATATTTTTTGTGTAGCGTGTCCTCTTTATTCCCTTTCTTTCTTTATAATAAAAACAGAATAGTGTTATCGCCCCCTCTATATTTTCCTGTCCTATTTATTATCTTTCTTTCATTCTTTTTTTCCCTTTCTTCTTTCTGTATTTCTTTCCTTCTTTCTTTCTTTCTTTCTCTCTTTGCATTCTTTTTTCTTTCCTTTCTTCTTTCTGTCTTTCCTTCCTTCCTTCCTTTCTTTCTTTCTTTGCATTCTTCTTTCTTTATTTCCTTCTTTATTTCTATCTTTCTTTCTTTCTTTGCATTCTTCTTTCTTTCCTTTCTTCTTTCAGTATTTCCATCCTTCTTTCTTTCTTTCTTTCTTTCTTTCCTTTTTTCTTTCTGTATTTGCATCTTTATTTCTTTCTCTCTTTCTTTCTTTCTTTGCATTTTTCTTTCTTTATTTCCTTTCTTCTTTCTGTATATCCATCCTTCCTTCATTCATTCCTTCTTTCTTTCTTTCTTTCGTTCTTTGTATTCTTCTTTCTTTATTTCCTTTCTTCTTTCCGTCTTCCTTTCTTCCTTCCTTCCTTCCTTCTTTCTTTCTTTCTTTCTTTTTTCCTTTCCTTATCTTTTTTCTTTTATTATAAAAACAGAGTAGTCCATTATTTAACTGAGTGGACCAAACTCATAAGAAATAAGAATTCTGCGCGTAAGCATCACCAGATAATCAGGATTTATATTTTTGTATATCATCTTGGACGATTGGGACCTCTGACCCTTAACCAGATGGTGTTGCACGAGAATAACGGTCGGAACAACAAGTGTATTAATATATATATATATATATATATATATATATAGATAGATAGATAGATAGATAGATAGATAGATAGATACTTTGTTGTGGTACCAAGTTTCTTGGTACAAGGTGATTCTAGGCTTGTTCTATTCTGTACCAGTAGTTTGTTGTAGAGTTTAGGTTCCGTTGAGAGCTCAATGTTTAATTATTGTAAACAGAGCAAAGTTACTTGTGAATAAAAAGGCCTTAAATACCATGGGTATCGTGATTATGGACCATTTCCACTCGTGGGTATCTAGGGCACACAGAGCTTCTTCAGACCACGTATATCTTTTATTTAGACAGGCACATGGCCAAATTCATTTTTATATTATATAGATTTATTAGATATAAAATGAATTTGGCCATGTGCCTGTCCAAATAAAAGATATACGTGGTCTGAAGAAGCTCGAGGGCCCTAGATACCCACGAGTGGAAATAGTCCATGACCAGAATACCCATGGTATTTATGGCCTTTTTATTCACAATGAAAGCAGTTAAAATCCCCTTTGCATTCTGTAAGTGAAGACAGCCTAATGGTTAAGGTGTCGGATTTCAATTCCGGGTGTAGGTAGCTTACAAATGTCTAGCCACACTGAAGAGACTTGATAAGACGAAACACGTGTCTGTGGATGACACACACTCTCTCTCTCTTCTCTCTCTCTCTCTCTTTCTCTCTCTCTCTCTCTGTATATATATATATATATATATATATATATATATATATATATATATATATATATGGGTGTGTGTGTGTGTGTATATATGTGTGTTGTGTGTGTGTGTGTGTGTGTGTGTAAGGTATCCAAATGGCTGGTAGTAAGGATGATTCCACCTGGGATCCTCAAAATCTCACTGTATAACCATACTGTATGCTCTTGTAGGTGCAAACATATATTCATACATGGATTTTTATAAATCCGTAAGAGAGCTCAACGTATAATATTCGTATAGATTATTTTTATAGAAAGTCTTGACAATTTTTTTTTTTGTTTTTCTTTCTTGTTATAAAACATATACATATACATATCTTATTTTGTTTTTGAGAATGTTAGCTGAACAGGAAATTGTTTATTCTTTGTATCTCTTTGTTAAAACTAGAATGTCATCCTTATACTTGCTGTCTGACCTGATTTTTCTGGTGAAACTGTCTTTAGGTGAATCCCTTCAATTATGTATTCTCCGTCTGAAGAGGCCAGTCTCTCAATAATTTCTAAAAAAATTGTTAAAATTTTAAAAGCCTTTTGAGCTTTTGGTCGAAATAAATTTATTACGGAATGACAGTTTGTTAATTTTTTTTATTCTTTGAAAATCATATATTAATATATATATATATATATATAATATATATATATATATATATATATATATATATATGATTCAAAAGTCCAGAGAAGAAATCTTCCCTACGGCACAAGAGTTTTATTTAAAAAAAACCTGTCGAAGTTTGAGAGCTCAATGTGTGCTCTTAATATTAGAGTCACAGAGCAAATATCTTATTATAATGGAGATTGTGTGTTTTTCTGTCTGTAACCGAAACTATATTCCTACTCAAGTCACAATTCTCTTAGTTATAGACATCACATTCTCCATGATTTTATTTTTATCTAAACCTCAATTATTAATAAATTGTCTTACATTATAATACTGTTAACTATATCTACATACTGACAACATGCAATTATATTTATATATATACAACAAAATAGCGGTTTACAGTGTGAATGGGAAGGCTAATTTGCATATTAATATTAAAAAATCGAATTTAATAATATGTGCTTAGTATTATTGATTTCTAAATGTTTGGTTTTATTTTAGTGAATATAAGCAAAAATCTCTTCAATGAATCTTAAATGAAATCCATTAACAAGATAAAATAACTGTCATTTTATTCTTTACTTCCTCTTATAACTAAATACTTAAATTAGAAAAAAATAACAATGAAAGACGAGAGTGACGGAGAGTAAGTTTCAGTTGTTCCATTTGTTATTATACTCCCTCTGTTTCAAATCTTTATTATACTCCCTCTGTTCAAATCATTTTATCTGTTTCTTATTTAGTTTCATTAGCCTTCTAATTTAATACAATATTTTATTACATTAAAACTTAAATACTTGCACCAGAGGGTGCATATATTTGCTAGTATAAGTAAAGAAATAACAAAAGATTTAGAGATTTAGCTTTTATAGTCTATTTCAGGAGCTATATATACATATATAATGTTGTGTGTGTGTGTGTGTGTGTCTCTCTCTCTCTCTCTCTCGTCTCCCCTCTCTCTCTCTCTCTCTCTCTC
>CM042165.1:68169422-68189422 GCA_023376005.1 Doryteuthis pealeii
AAAAAAAACAAAAAAAAGAGGAGAGATGGACAAAGGGGATAGACTCGCGTCGCGTGACTGGCTGATGCCCAACTTTAAGGCCGCCCCGACGACTTTACTTACGCTTTAACTTTATATATATATTATATATATATATATATATATAATTTAATATAGTATATAGAGAGCAGAGAGAGAGAGAGGGAGAGGAGATTGAGCGGACAAAGCATAAATACTGCTCACAGTCTGTTTAGTTCTCTGTGAACAAATTTCTTCTTCCTCAAATAAACAAAATGCCCTGATGAAGATTTATTGAAGACAGATCGAAACAGTGCCAGCGGTTGGTCAAAAATAAGACATGCACTGCGTTTTAGATGAAACTTGTGTTTTTTTTTTCGATTTTTTCGGCTATATTAACATATATATATTATTATTATATATATATATATATATATATATATATATATATATATCCCTGTGTGTGTGGTGTGTGTGTGTGTGTGTCTGGAGAAAGGGTAGACAAACACGAGTATTGTACAGGGATGGATGTTTGTTGTAGTAGTGATGTCGACGTTATACGTTTTAGGTCTGTTTGACCTTCCTTCGGGACAGGCACATGTTAGAGCTGTTCAGACCTCTCTGGTTGACAGGATGTCATTCTGATACTGGTGAGGCTGGAGGTCGTGAATGGGGAGAGGTTGGTTCCAGTGCTGGTGCTACGGGAATGTTTAAGTTGGTAGTGGGAGTTTTCTTTTTTGTGGTTGTGTAAGACTTCGTTGAGTTCTTTCGACGTTAGGCATTTGTTGTAGTATTGCAAAACGGAAGTGCTCAAGCAGATCCGTGTCAAGGAGGCGATAAAAGATCGGTAAAAAACCACATACGAATAACTTAAACGCATTATTCACAACACCTTGCTGGAGCAAAATCACTCTCAATTTCTCCGCACGCAGACTCAATCAAAACAATAACATAACAGAAACATTTAAGCACGTCTATGCGCAATCAGCAAACATAGGCTCACACTGATACGATCAAGCATAAGAACGGGATTTTTTAAACCTCGATAATATCAATCGCAAAAACTGATAATTCGGCGAAATAAATTAAGATGCATCAAGAATATAATGGGATAGAGAGAGTGGATTGAGGGAAAGAGGGTATAGATTCAGGGCGACAGAGAGTGTGGGGACTGGTGATGGAACGAGAAAAGAGAAAGAGAAAGAGTGAGAGGTCGATACGGAGAGAGGGTAGAGAGAGATTAATTAGAGAGATGGAGGAAAGGAGAGGGTAGAGAGGGGTGAATATGGGGCAGAGACAGATAGAGTTTGACGATCGAGAGAGAGAGAGAAAGAAGGTGACTAAAGAAAAAAGAGGTAGTGGCAAGTAAAGAAAGAAAAGAAGGAAAGAAAAAAGAAGGAGAAGGCAACTAAAGAAAAAGAAAGAAAAACAGGAAAGGCAACTAAAGTAAAGGAAAGAAAAGAAAGGAGGTTATGGCCAAGTAAAGAAAGAGAGAAAAGAAAGAAAGAAAGAAGGAAAAGCACTAAAGAAAGAAAGAAAGAAAGGTAGGAAAGACAACTAAACAAAGAAAGAATAAAGAGAAAAAGAGGTATGGCAAGCTAAGAAAGAAAGAAAGAAGAAAGAAGGAAAGGCAAACTAAAGAAGAAGTAGGAAAGACACTAAAGAAAGAAAAGAATGAAAGAAAAGAAGGTATGCAACTAAGAAAGAAAGAAAGAAAGAAAGAAAGAAGGAAAGGCAACTAAAGAAAGCAAGTAGGAAGGACAACTAAAGAAAGAAAGAAGTGAAAGAAAAAAAAGAAGGTATGGCAACTAAAGTAAGAAAGAAAGAACGAAGAAGGAAAGGCGAACTAAAGAAAGAAAAGAAAGAAGAAAAGAAAGAAAGAAGGAAAGGCACTGAAAGAAAGAAAGAAAGAAGAGAAATAAAGAAAGAAGGAAAGGCAACTAAAGAAGAATAAAGGAAAGGCAGAAAAAAAGAAAGAAGGGAGGAAGAGAGCAAGCTAGAGAAAGAAAGAAAGAAGAAGGACGAAAGAAAGGGCAAGCGAAAGAAAGAAAGAAAGAAAGAAATAGCAACTAAAGCAGGAAAGAAGAAAGGAAGAACAGAGACATAAGAGTTGAATGGATAGAGAGAGGGAGAAAAGGAAAAGGAAAAAGAGAGGACAAGCATGGAGAGAAAGTATGAGACTAGATGAGAAATGGGAGGAAGTTAGAGGAAAATAGAGGAAAGAGGGGCGATATAGATGGAGAGAGGTAGATGGGAAGCAGAAAGAGAGAGAGAGGAGAGAGAGAGAGAGAAAGAAAGAGAGAGAGAGAGAGGAGAGGAGAGAAAGCAGGGAGAGAAGAGGGGAAATCAATGAATTAGTTCCGCCTTTTACGTGTGCCCTTAATTATGCCTAAAGCCGCATTTTTTAACTCTTCGAGAGTGAAGGGATTG
This sequence comes from Doryteuthis pealeii, assembly GCA_023376005.1. Lineage (NCBI taxonomy): Eukaryota > Metazoa > Mollusca > Cephalopoda > Myopsida > Loliginidae > Doryteuthis > Doryteuthis pealeii. Next base: position 68,171,850 of record CM042165.1, read on the forward strand.
TTCGACTTTATTCGCGTTTATGTGTCTTTGAATAATCAGAAACGAAGTTCAGGTATTGTAAGCCTTGGTCAGGCCAATCAAAAGTTAAATTTCAGGTGGCGTGCCTTCTTCTTGGGCCATAATTCATTTAAAGCTTTAGAAGTCCTTTCACGGCTGAAGATAAAGCAGGCTGAATAGAGATCTATTATTTGCAGGTCAAAAGTGTGGTTTAGTGGGAATAAGTTTATTAGTAGACACGCTGCTAAGAGTCAAAGATGCCAAAGGACGGGGCAGGCAAGAAAGAAAGGAAAGAAAGGAAGAATGGCAATTTAAAGAGGGCAATTGAAGAAAGAAAGAAAGAAGGTGACGAAAAGAAAGAAAGAAAGAAATAAAGAAAAGAAAGAAAGCAAAGAAAGAAAGAGGAGAAGGGTGATTAAAGACGAAAGAAAGAAGAAGAAAGAAAGAAAGAAGCGAAAGAGTGACAAATAAAAAGCCAGGGAAATAAAGAAGGAAGAAAGAAAAAGTGACGAAAAAAAGAAAGAAAGAAAGAAAGACAGGCAAGCTAAAGAAGAAGAAGAAAAGAAAGAAGAGAATGAATGAATGAATGAATGAAGAAAGGCTACTAAAGAAAGAAAAGAAGGGTGATGAAAGAAAGAAGAAAGAAGAAGAAAGAAGCGCGGACAAGGTAGAAAAAGCAGGGAAATAAGGAAGGAAAAAAAGAAAGTGCGAAAAGAAAGCAGAAAGGCAGCTAAAGAAAGAAAGACCAACAAACAAAACAAGAGTGAACTAAAGAAAAAAGAAAGAAAGAAAGAAGGAATAAAAGAAGGTGATTTAAGAAAGAAAGTAATGCAACTAAAAAAGAAAGAAAGAAGGAAAAGCAACTAAAGAAAGAAAGAAAGAAAGAAAGAATGAAGGAATGAATGAAAGAAGAGATGAATGAAAAAAGAAAAAAAGAAAGGCAACTAATGGAAGAATGAAATAAAGAAAAAAGGTGACTAAAGAAAGAAAAAATTAAATCTGACTAAAGAAAGAAAGATAGAAAGAAAGCAAGACTGGCAACTAAAAAAAGAAAGAAAGAATCAATGAAAGAAAGAAAGAAAGAAAGAAAGAAAGAAAGAAAGAAAGAAAGGTGACTAAATAAATAAATGAATAAAGAAAGAAAGAAAAGCAACTAAAGAAAGAAAGAAAGAAAGAAAGAGAAGAAAGAAAGAAAGAGAATAAATAAACCCACAGAAGAAGCCCAAAGGAAGATGGCCACCGAACAAGAACCCGTCATCATCCTCTCATCCTCTCTCTCTCTCTCCCTCTCTCACACACACACACGCGCGTGCGCCTATTAAATACCCGATGTAAAGGGTATATAACATATATAATGTGAGGTATAGTAACGTAGGATGTAACGTGATAGGATGTTTGTACTCGTGACATTCTCTCCTCCGTCTAGCCTAAATAAAGGCCAAAGTTGAGTGTTGCAAGCCATAGACTGCTCAGCCACCAGGATTCTGTCGTTACGCCTCACGGGTCGCCGCCCTAGGCCAACAGGTAGTCCAATGGGGCTGGGTCTCACCCCTCTACAGAGAAACAGTCAGCGTATTCTACAGCCTCAGCTGACAGGACGAGATATCAAAATTAAATCAATTTTAATAGCAATTTTAAAGAGACGATTTTACAAGAAACACTCTTAAACTTTTTTTTATAATTAGACTGAGCAGTCCATGACATGCAACACTCCACTTTAGCCTTGCTGTGAGTGGTGTCCCGTGATGCTTAAGAACGGTATCATAGTGGCTAAGCAGTCTATGATATGCAACAATCCACTTTGGTCATTATCTAGGCTAGACAGGCGGTCGGAGAGGTCCCCCTCCGATCAATCGGCTGATCACGTCAAGCCCTCACACCGCTATAATTGCCCCAACCCTTATGGCAAGTACCAACCCTTTTTATCATATGGGTATTGGAAGGCAGTGGCTGAGGGTCTTCATGTCCTGGGAATTACATTAAACTCTATCTGATGGTGAGGTTCCAGTTCTGGATGTTTGGGAAATGTGGAGCACCCCTTCACCACCATTGCTCCCTGGTCCACTCTGACCCGGAGTGGTAGTACTTTTTAGGGTCCCATGTATGGGTTAAATAGAAAAACACACACACACACACACACACACACACACACACACACACATATATATATATATATATATATATATATATATATATATATATATATTAATACACTTGTTGTTCCGACCGTTGTCCTCATGCAACACCATCTGGTTAAGGGTCAGAGGTCTAAATCGTCCAAGATAATATTAAAAAATATAAATCCTAATTATCTGGCGTTGCTTACCCGCAAAATTCTTATTTCTTATGAGTGTGGTCCCCTCAGTTAAATAATGGATTATTCTGTTTTTATAATAAAAGGAAAAAGATAATGAAAGGAAATGGGATACAGAAAAAATATAAGAAAAAGAAAAAAAGAAAAAGAAAGAAAGAAAGAAGGAAGGAAGGAAGGAAGGAAGGACAGAAAGAAGAAAGGACAGAAAGAAAGAAGAATGCAAAAAGAGAAGAAAGAAAGAAAGAAGGAAGGAGGAAATAGAGAAGAAGAAAGGAGAGAAAGAAAGAAGAATGCAAAGAAAGAAGAAAGAAAGAAAGAAAGAAGAAGGAAGGAAAGACATAAAAAGAAAGGAATAAAGGAAGAAGAATGCAAGAAAGAAAGAAAGAAAGAAAGAAAAAAGAGGGTGGAATAGAGAAAGAAGAAAGGAAGAAAGAAAGAAGAAATGCAAAGAAAGAAAGAAAGAAAGAAGGAAGGAAATTAAAAAAATTGAGTATCCATTAAGAATGAATTTATTTCAAAACTTTGTTGGCATTAAATGACCCACTCAGGTTGATATGCCGTAAAACAAACTAAATCGAATCAAATCATTATTAGACTGATTCGTATGTTTGTCTGATTTTTCTAGATGAGGTCCTATAATTTGTATTATTTAGAACAGTACGATAAACCAGTCTCTCTAGCGTTATTAGGGTGATCGGTTATAAAGTAGGTGTTGTAGGAGTTGGAAGACGGTGGTGGTGTAATGGTTACTGTTGTTGGAATACGCACTAATACCCTTGGGAAAGGTATGCATCCAGCTATTCTACCTACAGCTATGGGTAAATAGTAGGACAGACTGGTTTCTTTAACCTTAAGGTTTTCATGTATGTATTCATAATATACTCCGTATATGTAAAAATAAGCACATATACGGATTTCTCTCTCCCCCCCTCTCTCTCTCATTCTATCCCCCTCTCCCTCCCTGTCTCTCTCTATTATTCAATCTCTCCCTCTCTCTCTCCTTCTCTCTCTCATTCTATCTCCCCTCTCTCCTCTCTCTCTCTCTCTCTCTCTCTCTCTCTCTCTCTCTCTCTCTCTTCAGTCTCCCTCTCTCTGTCCCTGTCTCTGTCTCTGTCTCAAGATTTAGTGCGTTTGAGTTCCCAATTTTGTTTGAATCCTATCAGGGAAACACTTGATAACATAAATACATATACATAACCTTGACTAGGTAACCAGTGTAGGAGAAGTAAAACTCTGAATTCAAGCCTGTTAAACTCCACCTCAGAAATTTACCGTGCGTCGCATCCTGCTCGCGTGGATGGATTGGGTAAATATATATAAGGTAGGTGACAATAACAGCATTTTGGAATCAGGAATACTGTAGAAAAACACCGAAAAGAAAAAAGAACAAAAGATGAGAATTGATATCTTAGTATTGACATGTTAACAAATGTATCCCGTGTAATCTAGTGCGTGTCGCGAATAATTGCATAAATTATTCTCCTTCATTTCTCACATTTGTGTCTGGTGATTGTGCACGCAATAGGAAACGTGATGTAGCGTTCAGAATTAATACATTTGCCAGGTTTTATCGCTGTTCCGTCACAATGGCTTGTGTGTTAAAGAGACCCATGAAATCAATTTTAAGTTGAAAGTATACTGAGTTCTAGCCCGACGACAAAAGCAATCCGCAACAATAGTACAGCAGTCTTTTCACGACGCGCACAATGCCGAGTTCCAAAAACACCTGTTTGTTCTGTTGCTCGTACGTTCGTTTATTGTGTAGCTGATATTTCAGGGAAATTTGCATACGCCAGAAACGTAGTCTTGCCAATTCTCTTGGCTCCGAGATCATGGCTCGTAAATGGTGGAGCTGGCATATTCCTCGTTCTGCGTTTTTACCCCCCCCCTCCCACACACCGAGCATTTAGGAACGCGCTTCGTTCCTGGAGATGAGCCATCTTTTCTTCTATAATAACATCGAATTTATGCAAAACTTTACATATATCGGGCGGGGGGGGGTGTGATAAATATGTATCTACTAGCAGGACCTGTGATATACCACAGTTTGATAATCTAATTTTTACAACGTTTGATATTTCTATTTAAGAGCTATTACGAAATAGTTCAATTTGTAAAAACGTATAATAATCTTGATTTAACTCTCTCTCTCTCTCTCTCTCTCTCTCTCTCTCTCTCTCTCTCTCTCTCTCACTTACTCTTTCGCTTTTCTTTCTTTCCTTGTTTTCATTATGTTCGATTAAAACAGTTTAGCGTTATCACCACTTGTCTCTATCTTTCTCCTATTCTCTTACTATCTTTCTTATTATATTTTTTGTGTAGCGTGTCCTTTTTATTCCCTTTCTTTCTTTATAATAAAAACAGAAAAATGTTATCACCCCTCTATCTTTCTCCTGTCCTATTTATTTTCTTTCTGTCTTTCTTTTTTCTTTCCTTTCTTCTTTCTGTCTTTCCCTCCTTTCTTCTTTCTTTCTTTCTTTCTTTGCATTCTTCTTTCTTTATTTCCTTTCATGTTTCTGTCTTTCCTTCTTTCTTTCTTTCTTTCTTTCTGTGCATTCTTCTTTCTTTCTTTCTTTTTTTCTTTCTTTCCTTTCTTCTTTCTGTATTTCAATATTCTTCTTTCTGTCTTTCTTTCTTTCTTTGCATTCTTCTTTCTGTATTTCTTTCTTTCTATATTCCCTTCCTTCTTCTTTCTTTCTTTCTTTGCATTCTTTTCTTTATTTCCTTTCTTCTTTCTGTCTTTCCTCTTTCTTTCCTTCTTTCTTCTTTCTTTCTTTCTTTCTTGCTTTCTTCTTTCTTTCTTTCTTTCTTTTCTTCTTTCTGTATTTCAATTTCTTCTCTGTCTTTCTCTTTCTTTGCATTCTTCTTTCTGTATTTCTTTCTTTCTATATTCCTTTCCTTCCTTCTTTCTTTCTTCTTTTCTTTTCTTTTCTTATTTCTTCTTCTTCTTTCTTTCTTTCATTCTTCTTTCTGTATTTCTTCTTTCTATATTCCTTTCCTTCCTTCTTTCTGTCTTTCTTTCTTTCTTTGCATTCTTCTTTCTTTATTTCCTTTCTTCTTTCTGTATTCCCTTCCTTCTTTCTTTCTTTCTTACTTTCTTTGCATTCTTCTTTCTTTATTTCCTTTCTTCTTTCTGTATTTCCACCCTTCTTTCTTTCTTTCTTTCTTTCTTTCTTTGTATTTTTTTCTTTATTTCCTTTCTTTTTTCTGTCTTTCCTTCCTTCCTTCCTTCCTTTCTTTCTTTCTTTCTTTTTTTTTCTTTTTTCTTATATTTTTTCTGTATCCCATTTCCTTTCCTTATCTTTTTTCCTTTATTTTAAAAACAGATTAGTCCATTATTTAGCTGAGGGGACCACACTCATAAGAAATGAGAATTTTGCGGGTTAGCAACACCAGATAATTAGGATTTATATTTCTGAATATTCGCTTTGATGATTTGGACTTCTGACCCTTAATCAGATGGTGTTGCATGAGGATAAAGGTCGGAACAACAAGTGTATTAATATATATAATATATATATATATATATATATTATATATATATATTCTTTGTTGTGGTACCAAGTTACCTGGTACAAGGTGATTCTAGGCTTGTCCTATTCTCTAACATTAGTTTGTTGTAGAGTTCATGTATGAGAGCTCAATATTTAATTATTGTAAACAGAGCAAAGTTATTTGTGAATAAAAAGGCCTTAAATACCATGGGTATCGTGGTTATGGACCATTTCCACTCGTGGGTATCTAGGGGCCACGAGTTTCTTCAGACCACGTATATCTTTTATTTAGAAAGGCACATGGCCAAATTCATTTTACATTATATAGATTTCTTAGATATAAAATGAATTTGGCCATGTGCCTGTCTAAATAAAAGATATACGTGGTCTTAGGAGCTCGTGGGCCCTAGATACCCACGAGTGGAAATAGTCCATAACCAGAATACCCATGGTATTTATGGCCTTTTTATTCACAATGAAAGCAGTTAAAATCCCCTTCGCATTCTGTAAGTGAAGACAGCCTAATGGTTAAGGTGTCGGATTTCAATTCCGGGTGTAGGTAGCTTACAAATGTCTAGCCACACTGAAGAGACTTGATAAGTCGAAACACGTGTCTGTGGATGACTCTCTCTCTCTCTCTCTCTCTCTCTCTGTATATATATATATATATATATATATGTGTGTGTGTGTGTGTGTGTGTCTGTGTGTGTGAGTGTGTTAGTGTGTGTGTGTGTGTGTGTGTGTGTGTGTAAGGTATCCAAATGGCGGGTAGTAAGGGATGATTCCACCTGGGATCCTCAAAATCTCACTGTATAACCATACTGTATGATACTGTAGGTGCAAACATATATTCATACAAGGATTTTTATAAATCCGTAAGAGAGCTCAACGTATAATATTCGTATAGATTATTTTTATAGAAAGTCTTGACAATTTTTTTTTGTTTTTCTTTCTTGTTATAAAAAATATACATATACATATCTTATTTTGTTTTTTGAGAATGTCAGCTGAACAGGAAATTGTTTATTCTTTGTATCTCTTTGTTAAAACTAGAATTTCATCCTTATACTTGCTGTCTGGCCTGATTTTTCTGGTGAAACTGTCTTTAGGTGAATCCCTTCAATTATGTATTCTCCGTCTGAAGAGGCCAGTCTCTCAAGAATTTCTAAAAAATTTGTTAAAATTTTAAAAGCCATTTGAGCTTTTGGTCGAAATAAATTTATTACGGAATGACAGTTTGTTAACTTTTTTCTTTCTTTGAAAATTATATATATATATATATATATATATGATCCAAAAGTCCAGAGAAGAAATCTTCCCTACGGCACAAGAGTTTTATTTAAAAAAACCTGTCGAAGTTTGAGAGCTCAATGTGTGCTCTTAATATTAGAGTCAGAGAGCAAATATCTTATTATAATGGAGATTGTGTGTTTTTCTGTCTGTAACCGAAACTATATTCCTACTCAAGTCACAATTCTCTTAGTTATTGACATCACATTCTCCATGATTTTATTTTTATCTAAACCTCAATTATTAATAAAATTGTCTTACATTATTATTACTGTTAACTATATCTACATACTGACAACATGCAATTATATTTATATATACAACAAAATAGCGGTTTACAGTGTGAATGGGAAGGCTAATTTGCATATTAATATTAAAAAATCGAATTTAATAAATATGTGCTTAGTATTATTGATTTCTAAATGTTTGGTTTTATTTTAATGAATATAAGCAAAAATCTCTTCAATAAATCTTAAATGAAATCCATTAACAAGATAAAATAACTGTCATTTTATTCTTTACTTCCTCTTATAACTAAATACTTAAATTAGAAAAAATAACAATGAAAGACGAGAGTGATGGAAGAGTAAGTTTCAGTTGTTCCATTTGTTATTATACTCCCTCTGTTTCAAATCTTTTATTATACTCCTTCTGTTTCAAATCTTTATCTGTATTCTTATTTAGTTTCATTAGCCTTTCTAATTTAATACAATATTTTATTACATTAAAACTTAAATACTTGCACCCGGAGGGTGCATATATTTGCTAGTATAAGTAAAGAAATAACAAAAGACTTAGAGATTTAGCTTTATAGTCTATTTCAGGGAGCTATATATGACATATATATATGTGTGTGTGTGTGTGTGTGTGTGTGTGTGTGTGTGTGTGTGTGTGTCTCTCTCTCTCTCTCTCTCTCTCTCTCTCTCTCTCTGTGTGTGTGTGTGTGTGTGTGTGTGTGCAGATGTTGCTAAACGAGAAAAGCAACAAAATCAGTCGTGCCCACCAATGAAGCTTACATTATACGAATCATCCTCACCGCTAATCCAGAAGGTCCCAAGGTTCTACTTTGAAAATGAATAATCTTCAAATCCAATTTGTAACCTAATGATAATTTTGTGGGGTCTGCATCTTGCTGAAGTTAATTAATAGAAGGTGATAATTAGAAAATCTCTCTCCTCCCTAATTAGAAACATCAAAGTGCCGCTGGCACAACATTAATCTAACGGTTATGAAAGTGTCGTCTAGTATATAATAATAATATTAATAAGATAGTCATGTCACACAGAACTTTAGGTGCATACAGAAAATAAGCCATGGAAAAATGTTCCCTATAAGTTTATTTATATTTAACGAATAATAATAATAATAATAATAATAATAATAATAATAATAATCTTATTATAATGGAGATTGTGTGTTTTTCTGTCTGTAACCGAAACTATATTACTACTCAAATCTCAATTCCCTCAGTTATTGACATCACATTCTCCATGATTTTATTTTTATTTTAACCTCAATTATTAATAAAATTGTTTTACATTATTGATACTGTTGGCCCATATCTACATACTAACAACATGCAATTATATTTATATATACAACAAAATAGCGGTTTACTGTGTGAACGGAAAGGCTGTTTTGCATATTGATATTTAAAATGTGATTTTAATAAACATGTGCTTAGTATTATTGATTTCTAATTGTTTAGTTTTATTTTAATGAATATAAGCAAAAATCTCTTCAATAAATCTTAAATGAAATCCCTGAACAAGAAAAAATAACTGTCATTTTATTCTTTACTTCCTCTTTTAACTAAATACTTAAATTAGAAAAAATGACAATGAAAGACGAGAGTGATGGAAGAGTAAGTTTCGGTAGTTCTGTTTTTTTATTATACTCCCTCTGTTTCAAATCTTTTTATCTGCATTCTTATTTAGTTTCATTAGCCTTTCTAATTTAATACAATATTTTATTACATTAAAACTTAAATACTTGCACCCGGAGTGCATATATTTGCTAGTAATAATAATAATAATAATAATAATAATAATAATACTTCGAGATAAAGACGGATCACCCTATCCCAGCCAGGAAATCAGACTTAGTGTTGATTTACAAAAAAAAAGAGAACGTGCCAACTGGTGGACTTTTTGGATCCAGCAGATCACAGGGTGAAGCTGAAAGAAAACGTAAAGATGGATAAATACCTGGCCTTGCCAGAGAATTGAAAAGGCTGTGGGGTATGAGGGTGAAGGTGATACCCCTTGTAGTTGGTGCGCCTGAAATGGTCCGCAAAAACCCGGAAAAAAGACTGGAGGATCTGGAAATCAGAGGAAGAATTGAGACCACCAAGACTACTTCACTGCTGCAATCGGCAAGAATACTTAGAAGAGTCCTGGAGACCTGAGAAGACATGTTGTCACTCAGACTCCAGTGAAATGTCATCAGCTAACGCTGATGTGAAAAACTCAAAAGGAGTGAAAATAATAATAATAATAATAATAATAATAATAATGATGATGATGATGACGACGACGATGATGATGATGATAATAATAATAATAATAATAATAATAATAATAATAATAATACAGACTCCAGTGAAAGACCATCAGCTAATGCTGATATGAAATTTCAAAAGGAATAAATAATAATAATAATAATAATAATAATAATAATAATAATAATAATAATAATAATAATAATAATGGAAATCAGAGGAAGAATTGAGACCATCAAGACTACTGCACTGCTGCAATCGGCTAGAATACTCAGAAGAGTCCTGGAAACCTAAAGAGACTTGTTGTCACCCAGACTCCAGTGAAATACCTTTAGCTAATGCTGATGTGAAAAACTCAAAAGGAGTGAAAATAATAATTAATAATACAGACAACAGCATTATTGAAATCGGCTAGAATACTCAGGAGAGTCCTAGAGATCTGTGGACCCTTATTGTCTCTCAGACTCCAGTGAAAGACCATCAGATAACTTGTAAGGGAAACTAATACTAATAATATCATCGAGACATAGCTTTCATATATGTGTATATGATGTAAGCATTTGAATGAAGTTCAGTAAAAAAACTGGAAAATAAATTACTACTCACCCCCAACACCGGTTTTGTGAAGATTCCATGATTTAATGTAGCGGAATATATGATATTATAAGATGAGGGGATTGGTTTGTCAGTCAAATTTTATTACAGTATTTCAAGCGTGTGAATATTTTTTTGTCTCGAGGGAGTGGCATGAGTCAATAACAGGAGTGGAATTGGCAGATATGAACCGAGAGACAGTCTAAAAGGGAATTGGTAATGACAGAATGACATTCTTCAAAAAGATACATAGACATTAGAGGAATGGGAATATCTACTGTGGGATATGAAAAAAATAAAAAAAAAACAAAATGAGATAAAACAAAATTAAATTGGTATTATTTGGATTATTCGGACCATTTTCCTCATCGTCATTGTTATCTGTACAACGATTCGGCCGATGTGCCCCCCGGCCTTTCTCAGGAATTTCTTGTCGGACTCAGAAACCATCTCGGACTCTGAAATCATCTCGGATTCGAGAACCTTCTTTTCGAACTCAGGAACCTACTTGTCGTAATCGGGAGCCATCACGGAACTTTGAATCTAACCCTTTATTCAATCCACGGGGGTATCCTGTTCTCATTCCGCTAACCATAACTGGGGTACAGGTGTTAAGCTGTGGTAATTACTATTCTGCCTGAATATCAACTCTACCCCAGTTATGGTTAGTGGAATGAGAACAGGATTCCCCCGCGGACTGAATAAAGGGTTAGGTTACGACAAGAAGGTTCCCGAGATCGAAAAGAAAGTTCCCGAGTCCGAGATGATTTCCGAGTCCGAGATGATTTCCGAGTCCGACAAGAAATTTCTGGAGAAGGTCGGAGAGCACATCGGCCGAAACATTGTACAGATAACAATGAAGATGAGGACAATAGTCCGAATAATCCAAATAATACCAATTTATTTTTGTTTTATCTTATTTTGTTTTATTTATTTTTGTTTATTTTAATTTAATTTTAATTTTTTTCAAATCCCCACAGTAGATATTCCCATTCCTCTAATGTCTAGTATCAATTCCCTTTTAGACTGTCTCTCGGTTGTCTTGTCTGACTCAACACAAATAATACTAATTATTAAGACTCATCTAAAAGATTCAGAGAAATAACCTATTATCTCTGTCTTTGTTCTTTTCTCTTCACTTCCTTAATTTCTTTTTAGACTGACAGTCCACAAAAAGGAAGAACTAAATGTATTTGGGGCTTAAAAGAAAACATGTGAACACAAACCTGGAGCGAACTTAAAACAACATAAAACCAACAACCAAGTTAACCCTATAATACACACACACACACACACACACACACACACACACATATATATATATATATACACAAACCTATATAGGTCTGTGTACACGCACGTGTGTACGTCGTACGCATATACATACATATAAGCAGTATTTACAGAGTTTGAATAAAGTTATCTAAGTAGAAAAATAAGATTGTCTCCGAAAGTAAAAGCCAATAAATCGAATAATCGATAGAAATTAAAACAATTGAAATACCTTTAACATCTCTTTAATAAATATTTTAAACCGTGTAGTTATTTTGAAATGCAACAAGTTTATCGAGAGGGTAACTGAAGGTTTGTAGGGGTGGGGGTTCGGTATCGCCTTTTATTACCCACTCCCATAATGTACATATGTAGAATTTAAATTGTCTTTTATCCTAGAATGTTGCTCACAAAAACAAAACAAAACAGCTGAATAGGTCAATTAATGAGATTTCCTCATGTGACGTTAAAAAAACATTCCGAATTATTTTCATTTTTTAAATTTATTATTCATGTATTTCGTGGTTTCCCCCAAAGCAATCTTATCACGTATATATATGCAATTGTTCCATGGAGACTACTGCTCGCAAAGAGTAGCGACAAAAGTTCAGCAGCTCAGTACTGTTCAAATTCATCATTTGGTCAACACTTAAAGTGCGTGATATATTGAACGGTTTATTGTGCAGATTTTATTGTCAACGTTTTGAATGAATATTTGCTGTGATGTGATTGGTTGGTGAAGGCAAGCAAGAGGAGTTGATTATTGAACATCCAACACACATTGATATAAAAGACCCACTGGAAATTCCAAAATCAAAACATATCCGGCGAATAATTCGGTGAAAAATTCCATTGCAAAATATAAACATTGATAGATTGATATATTGATATGAACAAACTCAGAGATATTGATAGTTAGATAGACTGAGATAGATAGATAAATAGATAGATAGATAGATATAATCAGACAGGAGATATATATATATATGTATACAAGGTGTGTCATAAAAGTATCGAGATTGAAGCTGTATTTACCAAGATAGAAATAGATAGAAATGAATAATGAATGTGTGATATTACTGAATCAATTAAGGTTTTTATATTCTTAATAAGCACATATACGGATTTCTCTCTCTCTCTGTATCTGTCTCTCATTCTTCCCACCCTCTCTCTTTCTCTCTCTCCCTCTCTCTCTCTATCTCTCTCTATCTCTCAATTTTTCAACGTTTGAATCCGTTAAGAGAAGCACTTGATACCACACACACACACACACACACATACATATATATATATATATATATATATATATATATATATATATATATATATATAATCTTGACTAGGTAACCAGTTTAGGAAAAGGAAAACGATGAATTCAAACCTGTTAAACTCCGCTTAATAAATTGACCTTGTGTCCCATTCTTACTCGTGTGGGTGGTGTGGTGGTGTGGGATATATATATATATATATATATATAATATATATATATATATATATACTCGGGGAACATAATTTCCCATGAAATAATTCCGAAAGTAATTTCTTCTGTTTGATTATGTTGTCCCATAAGAGGCGAAGATTGGTTGGCGGCTGATGGGTTGGTTTTATGGCATGTCGACCCCTGTTAGATTATTTTATGCGAAAGGTTATTTCATGGATATTTATGGTCCCTGAATATATATATATATATATATATATATATATATATATATATATATATATATATATATATATATATATATATACAAGTTTCGTTAAACTGTTCAGACAAATCCTGTCAGACAAGTTTTTCATTGATCCGTTCCAATTTTCGGGCCATCTTTCTGGTGTCGGGGTGCAACTGGTATAACAATCCCCCAAAAGTTTCCAAACGAGCGCTTTCGGCAATACAATTTGCCATCCTCAGGTGTGAAACGATGGTATGATTTCGTGTCTTGTTTTAAACGAGAATTTTATATATATATATATATATTATTATATATACAGTTAAAAAAAAACGCACACATTTGACCATTTACACAATTTTCTGTCATTTTCAAAGGAACTTTTCGTCTTACCCGATGAATGCTTTCAGCAAGAAACCGCTGGTTGTAATACCGTTCCCGTAATTAAATAAATAAAAGCAAAAACTTTTATTTGTTTTGATTTCTCATTGAACTATATATATATAATATATATATATATATATATATATATATATATATATATATATATATATATATATATATATATATTGATAGATAGATAGATAGATAGATAGATATTATGGTACAAAATAATTATACAGAAGACATTACTTTCGGTATGACCAAATTATAAGGTCAGAAAGCAAACCGTTGCTAATCGATGGTTAAAATTTCACATCTTGTTCACTTTTTGTAATTGAACACTTGCTCTATCCAAGAATGTGTCAGTCAAAATAAATCACGAGGTCTATATTCGGGGCGTCGATCGTATAGAGTGTACTCTATTCTTAATTCTAAGTCATCTAGGAAAGGAGTTCCATCCATGACATTGATGGATAGGGAAGTGTTCCAGGCCGACATAATGATTACTTTTGCACGGTATCTCTTTGCCGGCCATCGGTAAGAATTGTACTCTTAGGTCCAGGGTGACATTGGCTGGACTTCTAAAGAATCCGCTGGGGTCATGCCAAACACATCACCTCTTTGGCAAACCCCAATCATTCCATGTTAATTGGGTAGTACAGGTGTCACAGAATATCAAATTAAACGTTAGGAAGACAATTCGCCCACCACAGAAATGCGCTGTAGTATACATGGGCGCTTTTTTTTCTTCTTTATTGGGTATAGGCAAGACGGACGTAGATTGTTTTAATCTAGAGAACTATCTCGAGTGGTGTGCTAATAGCTACTCTTTCCTTTCGATGGGGATTCCGTTTTTTGTAGGCGTTTTATATGTAATTGTCACCGAGTAACGTGAATCTTATCTACGTCATATATATATATATATATATATATATATATATATATTATATATATATATATAAAAATTAATATACCAAATTTGGTAAAAAAACAGCAGTTTGATTGTAAAAATATACTACCAAACATCAACCGGGAAGAAAATTTTTTTTTTTAAAAGAAAAGACCAAGATAATCGTACCAACAAAAAATAACCTATTAGTACAATATTTTGGCCAAAAGAAAAAACAATATATATATATATATATATATATATATATATATATATATACATATAAGATATATATATTCATACAAACCCGCCAGGAGACTAAATCTAATAATTAAAAAGTGCTCAATACCTAAGTAGAGCAAATAATAAAGATAAATCTAATGAGTCTAGTCAAATCTTAGCCCTGAAGAGCATTAAGCGAAACTTTTAGTAGGTTCGTCTGACTCATTAGATTTATCTTTATATATATATATATATATATATGTGTTGTGTGTGTGTGTGTGTGTGTGTGTGTGTACATGAGAAAAATGCAAGTGAATCCGACAATTATGTTGAAATATAAATGGAGAGAAAATGTTGTATGATAAAATGTATTTATTGAAATGCCGACACGTGTTTCATACAAGAGTTTGCCCTTTATACATTGTAAGTCCAACATTTTATTAAAAACAATTGTCATATCTAGCTCAACAACATTTTTGATGCCCAATTCAATGATTTATTATTCGCCATTATATATACATTTTTAAAACCTTCCATAAAATAAGCAAATATTTGTTAGATGCTGTATTTTTACAGATTTAAAGAAAAATCGAGTGTGTCCTGTAGCTCAAAAGGTTGACATGATATAGAAAAACTGGGCTAGCCTATATATATATAATATATATATATATATATATATATATATATATATATATATATAAGAAATTATATAATGTTATATATATATATATATATATATATATATATATATATATATATAAATGCCGAACTTCAACTGTAGAGAGCTAACCCACATATAACAGAAAACATACATACACACACACACACACAAACTCACACACACATATATATATAAGAAATGTATGCATATATAATATTATATATATATATATATATATATGTTGTGAGTATTTATTGAATAACACGGAACACTTCTTCATTATTTGGATCTGTATACAGACTTTCTACACCAAAGAGCTACTTCAATAACTCCATATATATATATATATATATATATATATATATATATATATATATATATATATTAAGGAGCTTTAGAAATGTATTTAAATTTATAAAAGCCTTTTAAGTTTTGGTCGAAATAAATTTATTACAAAATGACGTTTTTTTTTAGTTGTTTCTTCCTTTCAAAGCTAAATATTGCTCTGTATTTAATCTTAAAAATATCATTATACATTGAGCTCTCTTCAGGGATTATAAAAAATCTCTGTATCTGCACCTACTAAAACATGCAATATAATTATACAGTGAGATTTTGAAAATCCCATGTAGAATCATCCCTTACTACCATTCTGTTGGATACCTCACATTTAAATATATATATATATATTATATATATATATATAATATATATAAATATATATATATATATGTGTGTGGTGTGTGTGTGTGTATGTTAGGATTTATCGAAGTAATTTTCTGCTTTTGAGGTTCGCCAATTTTTCTTTCAGTATCTGATTATGCATGGGAATGTTTAGCCTTCACTTTTCTTTTTTTTAAAGAATTCTTTTTCGTTTTTTCTTTGTTTGTTTTTTGTTTTTTTGTTTTTATTTTGTTATCTTATTAGTGTTTATAACTCTTACGAGAATTCGCCAGAAAAAAAGAACTATGAAAATGTCACGCGTAGCGCGAAAATCAGTTATTTTGTCATCGGTTCGGCCTGGCCTCCTTCTTCATGTTGGTTTAAATGTCAAAGATGCTCGTTAGTAAATTAAAGGAGAGGAAATATAGAATAGAAAAAAAAAAAAAAACACCCAGATATATTTACAAATATTTTCCACAGGAATAACATTCAAATATCGACCTTTAATGCTAATATGGCCTCGATTTCCATCAAGTTTTTTTTTCTCAGACTTGATTGAAATAACAGTTACACACACACACACACACACACGCATACACACACAGGCACACCTACACACACACACATACACACAAACACACACACACACACACACACCAACATACATACCGTTATTTACTAAGTCAGCTTGTTGGTTGTTGTTGGGTTGTTTTGGAGGATGTGCTGTTGCCTAAGCAGCAGATCCCCCTCTCCACACTACTGCTGTAGTCCAAAAAAAGGTGATAAATCTAAACAGTTTGGCACATTTTGTGAGCTACCTACAGTCAAGATAGAATTCCGATCGATTAAGCAGCAGTTGGACAGCTTAACCGCTCGGCCATCATCACCCACAGAACGCGAAGGGGATTTGAACTGTTTTAATACACACATCTATATGTATGTAAAGGTCGTCATAGAGTGCTCCATCCCTTTTATAGGAGAGCCTTGCGTTTACGCTTTAGTTAGCGGTCATCAGCGAAATTCCACCCAAAGTGCTCAACCTCAGGGGGGTTTCTACAGAAACGTGTTTCGACTTATCAAGTCTCTTCAGTCTGGCTGGACATTTTGTGAGCTACCTACAGCCGGATATATATATATATATATATATAATATATATATATATATATATATATATATATATATATATATATATATATATATATATAAGGGTAATTATTGTGTAAAAACACGAACAGCATAATATCAATATATATATATATATATATATATATTATATATATATATAAGGGGTAATTATTGTGTAAAAACACGAACAGCATAATATCAAATGCATTACTTTTAAGTAAAATGTATATTTAAAACTAGCATGATTTCAGTTGATATGCTTGTTAACCGGCATTAAAATTATTAAAATTCCTAGCATAAAATTGTGCGTGCGCATTATCTGAAATGAACTTAATTGTTATTAAGAACACATTTTATGAAATTTTGTGTTAAAGCATGCAGGTGTATTGTTTTCGAAACGATTCTAAGATTTGTTTATTTGACACGGACACAGTCAAAATGGCTACCGTCTTGTTTCAAAGGGAAAGTCAGTTGGCTAAATTCCTAGCATAAAATTATCTGAAA
>CM042165.1:68191922-68194422 GCA_023376005.1 Doryteuthis pealeii
TCGCTCTTAGTTCTTTGTTGCCGTTACTCGTTTGTTTGTTTTGTGGGGGTACTTTTCTGTGTTTTATGTGTCGGTGTGTTAATTTGTTTGTCTTTAGCTGTCACGGCTGTTCTTCTTGGTCGCCCCTGTCGGCTTCTGCTCGGCTGGTGGTGGTGCTGGGGAAATATTTGTACGGGTTGAGGAATCCTAAATATATGTTAAGTCCGTGTGTGTGGGGGGGGGCGTGTTACCCATTTAATTTCAGTATGTTTGCGTGTTCGTGTGGATGGAAAACCGTGGTCAGTTAAAATGCACTTCAGGTTTCCAGGTTGTGCAGTGGTTTGTTGAAGTGTTGTACAATGTTGCTCTACTCACGGGTTGAACACTTTATATTTGTTATATCGCTGTCTTATCATTGTGAAACTTGCAACAACGAACCATTGTGACCAATTTAACCGGTAAATCACCTTTTTCATATAAAATCATGTATATATATATATATATATATATATATATATATATATATGACATTTCATAAAGGACGACTCCCTAATAAATCAGTTGAATTTATGCGCATGCATATGTGGACGTATGTATTAAGAGCATACCCTAAGTTAGGATAAACCGATTGTACCTCTGTAGAGGTGTAAATCCCCCAGCTATGGTTAGCAGAATGAGAACAGGATATCTCTGTGGACTGAATAAAAGATTAGGTTCAAAGATCCGTGATGGCTCCCGAATATGACTAGAAGGTTCCCGAGTTCGACAAGAAATACCTGAAGAAGGCCAGAACGCACATCGGCTGAAACATTGTACAGATAACAATGAAGATGAGTACAATATTCCCAATAATACTAATTTGGAAATAAATTCAGTCTGGAAAGAGATAAATAGCAATTAACAGTCCGTTTGATTTTCTGCACCAGCCTCCCATGTGTTGGTGTTGATGTGGCATGTCTTCAAGTCCTTCTTGAAGATGGCCTTGTCAAAGAAGGCATGAAAAGAAGTGAAAAAGAGAGGAAAGAAGCCACCAAAAAAATCACCAAAATCCAGCTATCGATAAATAGTAGGGCTGACTGGGCTCTTTAACTTTGGTTAGGCAACCGGTCTAGGAGAAGAAAAACTCTGAATTCAAAACCTGATGAACTCAGCTTAAGAAATTCACCTTGTGTCACATCCTGCTCGTGCGGAGGGGTTGGTAAATATATATATGGTTGTCCCAGCCCTATCACACTTGTGGCAACACAACACTTTTTATTATATAGTGTCTTGTGTATGACGTTAAACTGCATCTAATGGTGAAGTTCCAATTTTAGATATCTGGGGTATCATTTTATCGCCATTACTTTCAAGTCCACCCCCTCTATGGGTTAAATAGAAAAAATGAGCGCCCAATAAGAATGAATAAACAAAATGAGTAGTATTATCTGCGTTATTTGAACTATTGTCCTCATCTTCGTAGTTATTTGTACAACGTTTCGGCCGATGTGCCCTCCGGCCTTCTTCAGGAATTTCTCGTCGGACTCGGGAACTTTCTCGTCGTAATCGGGAACCTTCTCGTCGTAATCGGGAGCCATCACGGAACTTTGAACCGAACCCTTTATTCAGTCAACGGGGGTATCCTGTTCTCATTCCACTAACCATAGCTGGGGTAGAGGCGTTGAGCTGTGTTAATTATTAATGTATGTTACTGCTGCTCTTGACCAACATTAAACCTGCGGTCTAGAGACAACTGTCACTAAGAATTAGGCCATGTCCAATTGACTTTGGCATAAAATAACCCAACAACAACAACAACAACAATCCAAACAACCAATCAATCAAATACTTGGTGAATATATATATATATAATATAATATATTTATATATATATGTATATGTATATATATATAAGTTAAAAAAAAAAGTCGACGGGGCGGCCTAAAGTCGGTATCAGCCAGTCAGCGAGGGAGTCTATCCCCTTTTCAATAGCGCTAGACTAAGGAGATTGTTTTTAGCATCTGAGGTGGAGCGCCACACCTACCATCAGCTCCTTACTTTACCGCACAGATCCCTGTGCTACTCATACGCTGAGTTAACGAGGACCGGTATCGAACTAGGAACCTTGTGTTTTCTAGCCGAACGCTCTATCGACTGAGCTAACCCGGCCCATGTACACATACAAATCTCTATGGTTATATATATATATATATATATATATATATATATAGTGTGTGTGTGTGTGTGTGTGTATATATATATATATATATATATATATATATACAAAAGTGTATGATATATATATATATATATATATATATATATATATATGCATGTATATGGTTATACATGGGTATGGTTATATATATATATACTAGCTAAAGTACCCGGTCCATGACCAGACTAAAAAAATAGGAACACTAAAGAGTCAGTGGGGAGAAAATAAGATATAAGTATACCCAATTTCGGTTCATTTTTTTAATATCTCATAAAATAAAATAGGGGATGGTGGGTAGACCTCGTAACAAATATTTCCCCTAAT
>CM042165.1:68199422-68236922 GCA_023376005.1 Doryteuthis pealeii
TTTCTGACCAACTATTTAATATTTGGATGGACTTCGTGGATTTATTCTTCATTTCTATCTTGGTAAATACAGCTTTAAACATTGGACTTTTTTGACACACCTTGTATCCTGAAAAAAATTAATGAATGGAACGTCATTTTTTTTCAGGATACAATCTGTGTCAAAAAGTTCCAAAAATTTCGATGCTTTTTTGACACACCTTGTATATATCTCATGAGATGAATTTTACAACTTTTAGTTTTTCATCTAAAACTAGATTTGATCTTTATGTGAAATTTTGTAAATCTGAAATCATAATAATCTTCATACTCTATATTTAGTATGAAATATAGTATGAACAACATAATATACCTCTGTCCATTACAATACAAAACGCAACGAACGAACGAACCAACCAACCCACCAAAGTAGTTTCAGCTGTTTCTAATTCAGCTTTGTAAGCATTTCTGATGATACTATGTATTACTCTGCTAGAGAATCTGTTCTCTCGATCTCAATGCCGGATTTTATATGGTCTTCGCATAAGATGTGACCTCCAGGGAAGCCGGAATTTTAAAATTTTGACCTCCAAACTATTAACGCCGATTCTGTTCCGAACGGCCTTGTATTGCTAAACTCTAAGGAACATCGTGTGAAAATGCTCAAGCCGCAGGATATGCCTACAGTATATTGTCCATATGGTTACGGCCATGAATAAGATTTTAAGTGAAATTGAATATAACGTGACCTTGCAGAACGTGGATGACAAATCTCAAATCTCTTGAAATTAAGTATATTACCATACATTATGCTGAGAACAAATTCTCTAATTTTCGTGCATTATCAATTATTATATATATATATATATATATATATATTATATATATATATTATATATATTATACCAAACTTTTAAACCATTGCGGTAAAAAAACACGGCAAATAGTTTGATTGTCAAAATATACTACCAAACATCACCTGGGGACAAAAAAAAAATTTGGAAAAAAAAAGACCAAGATAGTCGTACCAACCAAAAATAATCGGTTGATATTATAATACTTCACCAATGAAAAAACAATTTATATGTATATATATATATGAAAAATATATATTCATACAAAATCCGCTAGGATATACTACAGCTAATAAGTAAAGAGTGCTCAATACCTAAGTAGAGCAAATAATAAAGATAAACCTAATGAGTCATATATACCTACTAAAAGTTTCGCTTGGTGCTCTTCAGGGCTAAGATCTGACTAAAGAGACTTGGAGCAAACGCATTATTATACAACACCTTCCACCGTGATTCAAATAAATTAGCATAAACTAAGTAAAAGTAAAGTCGTCGGGGCGGCCTAATGTCGGTATCAGCCATGCAGCGAGGGATTCTATCCCCTTTTCAATAGCGCTGGATCAAGGAGATTATTTTAGCGTCTGAGGTAGAGCACCACACCTACCATCAGCTCATTACTTTACCGCACAGATCCCTGTGCTACTCATACGCTGAGTTGGCGAGGGCGGGTATCGAACTAGGAACCTTGTGGTTTTTAGCCGAACGCTCTACCGACTGAGCTAACCCGGAACAAAGAAAGAACACCATTTAAATCTATTATTTTATTTTATTTTTTTCATTTTTTAAAGTAAATTTGAATCTTACTACTTTAGTTCTAATGTATACTCCAAATGACACCAGTATCCCCTATTACAAAAAGGTACCCACTGGTATCGTTATCCCCTCCAACAAATGGAAGCCCAGCACACTGAGCTCATATCACACACACACACACACACACACACACACACACACATATATATATATATATATAATATATTATAATAATTATATATAATAGAGAGAGAGAGAGAGAGAGAGAGAAATACATGATATAAAATAAAACAGTTGTTCTATCAATGAAAACTCGAAACACGTGTTATGTTACCCTTTTACGCTTCCATATTGGTTGAGCACTCTATTTTAGGAAGTATATAATTGCAAAATTACCGATTCGGCTAGCCAAATCTTCACTTTGCTTTACAAGTTTGAGATCTCTTAGTGAAGGCATCATTCCGCTTAGAAAATAGCGATTAAATAGCCTGCTATAGTTGGCGACTGACTGTTGGATGTGTGGGTAAGAGCTGGCAGCCGAAGTTCGTCGTTCAGGTCTCGAACCAGCCAGAGGAGCGCTAAAATCGTATACTATACTGATGAGAGGAGAACTCGAAAACACGTGTCGTATAGTTTACCCATATATTATAATATATATATAAAGGTGTGTCAAAAAGTACGGTTTTTTGCTACTTTTTGACACACCTAGTAACTGAAATAAAAACTTCACATTTTTTCAGAATTATCAAGGGTATGGTATTAAAATCCAATTCGGACTTTTAAACATCTATTTAAATGTCTATTGGGGGTTCCACTGAAATATTTTATACTTTTACACACTTGTATAGAAAAATTGATGGAATGGAACGTTATCTTTCAGAATACAAGGTTGGTGTCAAAAATTATTGATTAATCTGGTGACCCCCCCATAGCATTCGACTTGCTTTAAAAGTCCAATTGTATTTTATTATTAATATTCTTTGCTTGCCGTGGATCCCCAATATATATAGATATATATAAATGCGTAGTGTCAAAAAATACGGGATTTTTGTGTGAACTTTGTTACACGCCTTGTTCTCTGAAATAAAATTTCATTATATTTCTAGAATACAATGTGTAATTGTGTCAAAAAAGCACCAAGTTTAAGCTGTATTACCAGATGAAGTGAAGCATGAATGGAACGTTTTGTCAGTATTACAAGGTGCTGCAAAAAGTACAAAAAGTCTCGCTACTTTTTTGACACACCTTGTTCCTTTTTACATCTTGTCTCTGAAAAAACACACACGTCGAAACAAGTAACAAAAGTTGAATATTTGACGTCATATTTCAAACCGTCCACTTTTTTCAGCGTCTTTTCTTCAGACTTCAATTTTAACAGACTGATAAACAAGGACTATCACTTGCTTTTCTTTCAAAATTTTATCACTTCTATTACCAAGAAAATGCCCTGAAGATGATCTAATAATAGATCGAAACACTGCAGCGCCGGCAACCAACTTATTTAAACCTGTGTTTCCAATTTCTTTATATCTACATAACGTCGGATTCACTTCCGTTTCTCATATATATATATATATATATATATATATATATATATATATATATATATATATATATATAATCTTAAAATTGGGAGATGGTGCGCTTGTTTGCTAGACCGAAAACCATAATTTCTTACTCGAGTCACAATTCCCTTGTAATTGACGTTCACATTCCCATGAATTTATCCTTATTTTAACCTCAATATTATAAAATTGTTTACATTTATTATACTGTTAACCACATCTACTACAAATAACATGCATGTATTATATTACAACAAAATAGCGTTCACGAGTATGAACGGAAGGCTAATTTGCATATTGATATTAAAAATATATTTTAATAAAATATGCTTATATTATTGTTTCGGTTCTAACTGTTGGTTTTATTTAATGAATATAAACAAAAATCTCTTCAATGAATCTTAAATGAAATCCATTAACAAGAAAAGATAACTGTCATTTATTCTTTACTTCCCCTTTTAGAACTAAATACTTAAATTAGAAAAAAATAACAATGAAAGACGAGAGTGATGGAGAGATGGAATTTCAGTTGTCTATTTTCAATTATATGCCACTCTGTTTCAAATCTTTTTATCTGCATTCTTATTTAGTTTCTAATTAATACGATATTTCATTACATTAAAACTTAAATACTTGCACCCGGAGTGCATATATTTGCTAGTATATATATATATATATAATATATATAATATATATATATATATATATATCAAACTGGCTGATTAAAAATGTTGTTTGCAAGTTATCTGTTAAAGTAGATCGGTGTCATAACATTGGAGTTAGATTGGAGAACAAACTTGTCATGAAAATCTTTAAGAAAAATCGATGGCGACTTTCCATCATTTGCATAATATATGGCCAGTCTACGCGTCAACTGACCTATATCAAAAGATCCAAACGAATAACCAAACGAAGACATTATCCATAAAAGTCATTGCTATGCGTCTGACAGGAAGAGAGGCTCTCGTTTATCTATGTTTACTAGATTCCCTGGCTTAGCAGAATCACAGACCATGTCAAATCCTAAACGTGTTAATGATGTTTTACACCCAGATGGTCAGCTATTGATGGACATAGGTTGTTGCTTCTCTTGTCGCTGAATTATAGAAAGGTCTGACAACACATTCTAGCCGAAGGTAAAACTTCACAAAAAAATGGGTGGTGGTATTACTACTGAAGTGCATCTGGTGGTGAGATTAAAAAAATCGGTTAAAACGACTTACGGACCTAAATTCCACCATTGGTATTTATTCACAGATTAATATATTATGATAAACTACATTATTATACACATCTCACACAGTACAAACTCATTAATCACCAACTAACCATCAGATGCCAGCATTCCCACATAAAAAGAAAACAACCAGCAGCCAGAAAAATCACCCACTGAGTCAAGAAGAAGGTGAAATTACAATAAATGAAACTAAAAAAAAAAAAGAAGAGTTTCATCTATATTATTCACAGACTAATATAATTATGATAAACTACATTATTATAACATATCACATTAATGCTTCACACTGACTGCCCAAACCTGAATAGTGTACTTCCAAAAAACGGATACAGAACAAAAAATATCTCAAGAATATTATATATATATATATATATATATATATATACACTAATAACATCATGAATATGGTAAATTTAATCTAATTAAAAGCTCTTTTTGGTTAAATCGAACCTAAACGGACCTAAATTCCACCATTTTATATCACCCAACCCCCACCGAAAGAAAAAAATACCAGAAGATATCAGGGAATAAACGAATTTAATGAAATATTCAGTGTTGATATATTAACTGAATAATAATAATGCACTAGTTATTTTATCTAGCCAACGTTAACACTTTTTCAGGATAGTTAACTTTGAACCACGTATCTTTGAGGCCCGAACACAGGCTTCTTCAATGATACCTGGTTCAAAGTTAACTGACCTGAAAAAATGTAAAGCGTTTTTAATAAAATAACTGCTTTCCGGCATTCCTCCAGTGTTCCCGTTGCGTCACAGTATGTATATATATATATCAGTATATATATATATATATATATATATTATATATATATAATAATATATTATATATACATTCTGTTTTTCTTGTTAATCAACTTAATTTAGAATGATTTAATTACATAGAATTCAGTGGAAATTTTAGCTGTTTGTCCAAAATTGGAAACTAAGTAACAATTAAACAACCCAAAGTAAATTTGTTCCAAAAGAACAAGGAGTGCTAAAAGCATGTTCATTCACTTGAAACTGATGTCTAATTTCTGATCACAGAAACAAACCAATGCTATTTTTAAATTGTATTAAATTATATTATGTAAAAAAAATAACAGAGGGAAATACAGACATATTACACCAAAAAAATTTCACATGAGATTGAAAAGATGTTTTGGAGATTCTCCCTTGTCATTCTTCAAGCAATACATTTTCTATTCATTCAGTCAGCATTGAGAATTGACTTCCTTTCTTTAAAAATAAATAATTACATTATATCTTAACTGCTTATATATATATATAGCAACCTGGGAAATCATTTGTAAAAAATTTGACAATTGATCAAAACAGGCGCGAAGAATTTTTGAATATCACCTATTATTAAGTAATGACGTCATTTATTCAAATGAAATCTTCAAAAGTTCTTTCGATGCCTGTGTGATCAACAGTCAAACTATTAAAAATAAGTTTCCATGGTTGGTCATTTGCTATGCTGAGATACACAGACATTTCTGGAGAAGCCGGAGAGTACAACGGCCGAAACGTTTGTTTATACACACCCCAATAAAAGATAAGTCACAGTTCAGAAACAATAAAATCATTTCAGGTGTACATAAAGATTTTTCGATTTGTTAGTCGACTGTGTGTGATATCGAAAATCTCTCCAGAGCAGGGGTTCTCAACTTTTTAAGTCAGTAGACCCCTACAAAATTGATTGTGCCTATCATGGACCCGCTTCCTTATATACCCAGTCCACCTTGCAGGTCGTTTTGTTGCAACCAATATGAAATTACTAATCTGAAACAAACGTTTAGTAAAACTGTAATTGTAAAATAACCGTAAAATAAACAGTAAATTAAGCATACATGTAAAAAAGAGCTGCAAAATTTATAATAACTAAATAATTTATAAAGAAAGCGCACATTTCCTAATATGATGGGTGAAGCTGATGACCTTTTATAAAGTTCATGGATATTTGGGCTAATCTTTTTTTTTAGAATGTATCAACATGAGCCTGTTCTCCGGGATTCTGTTGGAATTAATTCTTCTAATCCAAAACTTGCACATCTTATTATAATGGAGATTGTGTATTTCTTTGTCTGTAACCGGGAAACTATATCACTACTTCAAGTCACAATTCCCTTAGTTATTTGAATCACATTTCTCACATGATTTTATTTTATTTAAACCTCAATTATTAATAAAAATTGTTTTACATATTATCAAATACTGTTAGATCATATCTACATACTAACAACATGCAATATTATTTATATATAAACAAAATAGCGTTTACAGTGTGAACGCGGAAAGGATAATTTGCATATTGATATTAAACATTTGATTTTAATAATATGTGCTTAGTATTATTGATTCTAACTGTTTAGTTTTATTTTAATGAATTATAAGCAACAAACTTCTTCAATTGATATCTTAAATGAATCCATAAAAAGAAAAATAACTGTCATTTTATCTTTACTCCCTCTTTAACTAAATACTTAATTAGAAAAAATAACAATAAAAGATGGCGAGAGAGAGGTGTAATTTTCAGTTGTTCTATTTTCATTACCCCCCTCTGTTTCAATCTTTTTATTTGCATTCTTATTTAGTTTCATAGTCTTTCTAATTTAATATAATATTTTATTACATTAAAACTTAACCATTGCACCACGAGTGTGCATACATTTGCTAGTAACATTAATATACGAGGTAGCTAAACAACTTATATATAGAACAATTTAAAAAAAAGATGCGTATCGCTGGCATCGAAACCCTACTAGCCAAGATTCAACTTAGGTGGGCTGGTCACGTTGTCCGAAAAGAACGAGAACAGCGCTTCAAAGAAGATTTTATACGAGCAAACTACCATAATGCAAGCGTATCTATTGGACTCGTACTCNGAAATAATACAGGGTTTGAAAAACACAATATTTTGAAAGATAATTTTTTTTGTTTTTTTTGAATTTTAGATATTTCTTTTTATGAAACTGTTACACCGAAGGGAAAATGACGCAGCGAAAAGAACGTGACGCAGCGAGAAAAACGTGGACGCAAGCGAAAGAACGTGACGCAGCAATGATTCAAGACGAAGCGGAACGCACGGGGATTACACGCTTTTTGGGGAAAACAAATACTTTCCAGTTTGAATCAATTATGTTCTGTTTCTTTCTGAAGGAATCCCGATCTAAAAATTGTTACGCCCAAAAATATATATAAAAAAGTAATTGCGTAATTTGCTTGAAGCTTGTACGTATGTTATAATGTATTTAATTTGAAAGCAATTACAATGCAAGTTAAAAAATAAAAACAAAAAAGAAAATAACATCTTTTTGTTTTTATTTCTTTTACTTGCATTGAATTGCTTCAAATTAATACATTTATAATATATATATAATATATATATATATATATATATATATATATAATATATATATATATATATATATTATGCTGAAATAAAATGGAAATTAATCCCGACAAGTATGAATAAGATATAATGAAAAAACAAAACGATGTTACAACTGAAATAGGCCCTTCATCAGAAGAGGAAAGTGTGGCCAAAACCGTTCGGGGCCCAATCTCTTGACGGTTTAAAAAGCAACACTCAGCCCATCCATATTAGTGAGGATGGGTAGTGTGCTTTTAAACCGTCAAGAGAATTGTGCCCGAAACGGTTGCACACTTTCTCTTCTGATGAGCTATTTTCAGTTTGTAAACATCGTTTGTTTTCATTATATCTATTCATATATATATATATATTAAGAACAACTGTATATATATATATATATTATATTATAGGGTGGACCAAAAGATGGGAACACTATTTCAAATACTATGGTCTCAGATTATTAAAATTGACACAAGAGTTAGTATATATATTTATTACATAACTGATGCACAGGAGTTTTACATGGGGGAATCTTATCTTCTTAATATTATCTCCTTGAGATGGTACCATCATCATAAAAACATTTAAGAGCTCGATTTCTCATACATCTCTGCCTGTACTTATACTGGTTATCGTTTGTGACTTAAATAGGGAGACGGGGTTTATTTGACGAACTCATATCCGAACCCATCATGGTGGAGAAAGCAGCAAAAATTGAATTTGGGAATCGGGCTGGCCATGTTGCGGCACATGAACCAATACCCCTTCCCCCACTCTTTGCCACCAAACCCCCTAGTCCTCAGGGGTTTTAGGTGGCAAGAATGGCGAATAGATATATATATATATATTACTATATATAATATATGTGTGTGTGCTGTGTATATATATTAGTAATATATGTGATGCGTGGTGATATATATATATATATGTTATATATGTGTGTGTGTTATAATATTATATGTATTATATGTGTGTGTGTGTGGTGTGTAGATTATTATATATATAAGTATATATTATATGTGTGATGTGTGATATATATATATATGTATATATATGTGTTGTTGTGTCTGTATATATATATATATGTACTTCTATATATGTGTGGTGTGTGTTGTTATATATATAATATATATGATATATTGTGGTGTATATATTTATATATTATATATATGATGTGTTTGCGTGTGTTATAATATATATAATGTCTATAATAATATGTGTGTGTGTGTGTGTGATATAATATATTTATATGTAATATATATATATATATGTGTGTGTGTGTGTGTGATATATATATATGTATATTATATAGCTGTGCATGCCTTCTTCTGTGTTTTGTCTACACGCACATATACACCCACCCTCACAACACACGCATATTTTTTTTTATTATTTATATATATATATAATATAATATATATAAATATATCGAAAATGTATATTTCTAAATTAGAGATAAGATCCATAATCAAAAACTAACCTGATTGTAATGGTTGCCTAATGCCCGCCAGGATGAAAAAATAGGACCTGTCATTAGTCCCAATGAACTTCTTCCAGGGTCACGTACGCCCTCGTAATCCCCATTCGCTGATGGAATACAAGATTCCATAGATCATCCATCTCAAGCGAACAAGGACCAACCCCATCATATATATATATAATATATATATATTATAATATTATATGTAATAACAGTGTTGAAAGTAAAATCCCGGAAAGGATACTGATGTAAAATCCGTGTCTTTCAGTGGACAATAAAAATGTTTAATGGCAATTTCTTTTTTACAAATCTTTTATTCTAGCTTGAAATCTTCAACGTCGCTACTGATAGCACAGATTTGTATGAATATCCTGCCTCTCTTCCTCTCCTCTCTCTTCTCTCTCTCTCTCTCTTCTCTCTCTCTCTCTCACACACACACACACACACACACCACCACACACACAGCACACACATACACCACACTATATATATTATATATAGTGTGTGTGTTGTGTGTGTGTTGTGTGTGTTGTGTTTGTTGTGCTTGCGTTGAAAAAAGATATACAAACACGGGATGTTATTGGGAAAAAAACTGGTGTTTAATTGTTCGACGATTGCAACGTTTCGACCATTAGGACCATCATCAGCGACAAAAGGTCCCAGTTAAGTTCTGAAAATGTCCTTCCATTGAAGCTAGGAAATGGGTTTTTTGGTCCTGATGTGGTTTAAAATTAGGCCGAAACGTTGCATCGTCGACAAATAAACAATCCAGTTTCCATAACTTCCCGTGTTGTATACTTTCTCCAACGCCGAGCAACACACAACACACATTACACACACACACATATATATATATATATATATAATATATATATATGTGTGTGTTGTGTGTGTTGTGTGTTCTGATGTGTTTGAATAGAGATGGAAGTGAATCCGACGGTATGTAATGTAGTGCGAAATTTTTGAAAAAAAACACAGTTTAAATAAAGGCTTAAACTTACCACTCATTTTTATATAAACCCTGTTTTTTTCAAATTTCTCACTATACCACACACCACACACACACACACACACACACACATATATACTATATATATTATATATAATATAATTTATATAATATATTTACCCAGCCCCTCCACCTGAGTAAGATGTGACCACGTGTCAATTTATTAAGCGAAGTTTGATAAAGGTTTTTATTCAGAGTTTTCCTTCTCCTAGACCGGTTACCTAACCGAGGTTAAAGAGCCCATTCTGCTTAACTTTTACTCATAACTGGAGGGAGAGTAGATTCAACCTTTCCAAAGGTATTATTTTATAATATTAAAAAACTAAACCTGGGGCGTATAACTTTTTGTTCGTAATGTTAATAACTCTATTCACTAAATTAAATTCTGATCAATGACAACGTCTTTATTCTTTACCACGATTTATGTCTATAGACAGTTTTATGAACAATGTATTTGATATAA
The DNA here is from genome assembly GCA_023376005.1 of Doryteuthis pealeii. NCBI lineage: Eukaryota > Metazoa > Mollusca > Cephalopoda > Myopsida > Loliginidae > Doryteuthis > Doryteuthis pealeii. The sequence continues at coordinate 68,210,137 of CM042165.1, forward strand.
CACATAATATGCAATTCTCCAGTGTCTTCTTTAATTCCTGAACAATGAAAGATCTATTTTTGTCGGTTTGCAATGTTATTCTTTATCAAAATATAATATCGATTTCTGAATTAATGACATTGCGTTACTCGCGATTTGCAAATTAAAAATTGCGCAAAAATAATTAACGAAGTAATTCACAGAAACATATTGAGTGCATTAAAAATTAAATCGTCACCATGCTTTCCATCCATGGCGGCGACAATGACTTTAACCTTTCGTTTCAACGTTCATTACAAGGACTAAAGTGCTCAATTCAAACTCTCTTCGCACTCATAGAATTTCAAGAGCAGTCTATTTCTTTTTTTTTACAAAGATAAAATTAACAGCCGCACTTGCATAATGGTTTCGTCGGTTAAAAATGTAATTGGTGAACGAGTCAAATCCACTGGGGTGGTGTCCTGTGGGGTAGTGGGTTTTATATTACTGGACTGAGATTTCGATCTCCAGTGGTGCTACGGATGTTCACTTTTCTGACTAATATCTTGGGAATGTATGAAACCCACATTCTCCAGCTAATGGATTAAATTAGTACCACTACTAATTCTTCTAAACGGTCAATTTGCTCAATTTAATCACCCACAAAGGTTAATATGCCATCTCAAAGGACACTGAACGCTACCAAACTATTAAATTACTGGACGAGGCTTTTTGCGTTTTGCGTTTTGCATGTGCTAATTCCTTTAGGAGAGGCATGAATCCCACACCTTCTCCCTCCAAATACGGGATAATAGTATAAAACATTAGAGATATCAATGAAACTATTTTAGTTAATTTTCAATTTTATGATTTGGGATTAAACGTCCGAAAAGCTGATAAAAAGAATCAGCTGATTATTTATAGTTCTATGGAGAATTTGCAGGGAAACGGAATCGATTTTAGGAAAATAATTAGGGGCTTTTAAAAATCGAGAAATAACATAAATACTGAGGGAATTGTGAAAATTGGTGATGTGGTTCTGTTTAAAATAAGACAGAGGCAATCTCTGTTATAAAATAAGTTTAACAATGACAATTTTTTATCCTATATTATTAATGCTGGGCTTGTAATCAAATCATACTCCTTCTCACTCGCCCCAGTACTCTATGTGGATGGACTATAATATATATATATATATATATATATATTATATATATATATATATATATTATTATTACAAGGAAGCAGTTAATGAGATAAAAACATTGAAAATTAGTGTTAATATAATTGTGCCGCGCTTGCAGTGTTTCGATCTATTAATAGATCATCTTCATGGCATTTTCTTTATATGGAAGTGATACAATTGAGAAAAGCAAGTGTAGTCCTTGTTTATCAGTCTGATTAAAAATTTGGAAGTCTTGAAGAAAGACGCTGAAAAAAGTGGACGGTTTGGAAATATGACGTCAAATTCTCTTTTACGGTGTGGTATGAAAGTGTGCAGTGGTGTATAACGAAAAAAGGCATTATGCATTTTTTTAGGTGTTTTCTGTGTATGTGTTGCGTGTGTGTGTATAATCTTTTATAAATATAAATATATATATATATATGTGTGTGTGTGTTTTGTGTTGCGTGTGTGTGTTTGTGCGTGTGGCGTGTGCTGTGCGTGTATTAATCTTAAATGATTTGGGTTATACGCGATGAATCCTTGTGCATTTCTTATGAAATGGTATCTTTTTTGTACGCCATCTCTTGGTACCTGTAAACTGCCAGTGCTAGGTGTCTACAATAGGCGACATCAGTTAAGGTCAATTAGAAAGGACACAATGCAGATTTGAAATTTACTCGCTCCTCGCTCAATCACGCCTACTGAAAAGCTTTCCACGGTGGTAGATTGTTGAAGTCAAGTGATATTACATAACAATAAAGACTATACTAGTGAAGTGAAGAGTGTAACCCTAACCGATAGCACATACTTGCATTTTACGGAACGTGGCTGCTACCGCAGAAGATCGAAAGTATGTGCTACAGGTTAGGGTTACACTCTTCACTTCACTAGTAATAGTCTTTATTGTTATGTATATCACTTGACTTTCAACAATCTACCGACCTTGGGAAAAGCTTTCAGTAGGCGGATTTGACAGTAGCAGGTCAAAATTTCAAATCTGCATTGTTTCTTCTCTGGACCTTTAATTGTCTGCTATTGTAGACAACCTAGCACTGACAGTTACAGGTACAGAGATGGCGTACAAAAGATACCATTCCATAAGAAATGCACAAGGATTTCATCGCGTATAAACCCAAATCATTTAGATTAATACACACACGCACACGCACACACGCACCCAAAACACACACACGCACACAAACACACACACACACATATTATATATATATATTATATTATAAAGATTATCACACACACGCAACCACATACACAGAAAACACCTAAAAAATGCATAATGCCTTTTTTCGATACACACACTCACACACTTTCATACTCACACCGATAAAAGAGAATATTTGACGTCATATTTCAAACTCCACTTTTTTCAGCGTCTTTTCTTCAGGACTTCAATTTTGAACAGTCATTGAAAAACAAGGACTAACTCTTGCTTTTCTCGTTTATTCAGTAATAAATGCCCTGAGATGATCTGATAATAGATCGAAACACTGCAGCGTTCGGCCAATAAACTGTACCACTCAACATTTTTAAACCTGTGTTTTTTCAATTTCCTTTAATATATATATATAATATATATATATATATATTATATATATATATATATTATTATATATAGTCATTCCACATGAGTACTGTTTCGATGTTAATTTTTACGTCATTTATGTTTGAATTAAAAAGCCCAGCTTAATATTATAGATAAAAAATGTTCATTGTAAACTTTATTATAAAGAGATTGCCTCTGTCTATTTTAACAGAAACCACTCACCACTGATTTCACAATTCCTCTCAGTTATTTATGTTATATTCTCGATTTTTAAAACCTAATTATTTTCCTTAATCGATTCGTTTTCCTCCAATCCCTTAAACTTAAAATATCAGTGATTCTTTTATTCAGCTTATTACGGACTTTAAATCCACAAATCATAAATTGAAAATTACTAAAAATAGTTCATTGTATTCTTAATTGTTTATACTATTTCCCATATTGGAGGAGAAGTGTGGATTCATGCCTCTCCTAAGGGAATTAGCACATAGCAAAACGCAAAACGCAAAAAAGCCTCGTTTCCGTAACTTATTAGTTTGGTATGCCGTTCAGTGTTTTTTTAATGCATATTAACCTTTCGTGTTATTTAATGGACAAATTGACCGTTTAGAAGCAATAGTAGTGCTACATTTAAATCCATTGCTGGAGAATTGGGTTTCATACCATTCCCAGATATTAGTCAGAAAGTGAACATCGTAGCACCACTGGAAGATCGAACTCTCAGTCCAGGCTATATAAACCACTTACCCACAAGCACCACCCTCAGATTTTGAACCTCGTATTCACAATTACATTTTCACGCAGATAACCATTATGCTAAGTGCGGCTTTAATCTTTATTTTGTAAAAAAAAAAGAAATAACTACTTGAATTCTATTTTTGATTCAAAACTTTGATTGGGAGCAACTTTCAGTCCTTGTATGGAACGTTGAAACAAAGTTAAAATTATTGTCGCCGGCCTATGATGGAAGCCATGGTACGATTTTAATTATTTAATGACTTCAATATATTTTCTGGTAATTACTTTCGTATAATATTTTTGCATATTTTTAATTTGCAAATCGCGAGTAAACCAGTCATTATTCAAAAACATCGATATTATATTGATAAAGGAATACCATTGCAAATCCGACAAAAATAATCTTCATTGTTCCAGGAATTAAAGTAACACTGAGAGAATTGCTTATTATGTGCATTATTCAAATACCATTGTTCTAAACTGTCTATAGACATAAATCGGATGTGTTAAGAAATAAAGACGTTGTATTGATCGAATTTAATTAGAATAGTTAATTACAATACTAACAAAAATACGCCCCAGGTATTAGTTTTAATATATTTAAAATATACCCTTTGAAAAGGTATGAATTCTTACTCTCTCAGTTATGAGAAAGTTAGCAGAATGAGGCTCTTTAACCTCGTTATGGTAACTCTAGGAGAAGAAAACTCTGAATAAAAACCTATCAAACTTCGCACTTAATAATTGACATCGTGTCACATTCTTACTCGGTGAGGAGCATTGATAATATATAATATATATATATATATATATATAATATATACTTATGTGGGTTGTGTGTGTGTGTGTGTGTGTGTGTGTTATAGTGAGAAATTGAAAAACACAGTTTATATAAAAAATGAGTGGTAAGTTTAAGCCTTTAATTTAAACAGTTATTTTTTCACAATTTCGCCACTACATTACATACCGTCGGAATTCACTTCCATCTTATTCAAACACACAGACACAAAACACACACATAACCACAAATATATATATATATATAATATAATAATAATAAGTGTGTGGTTGTATATGTGTTTGTTGTGCGTGGTGGAGAAATACAAACACGGGGTGTTATGGAATCTGAATGTTTTTATTGTCGGACGATGCAACGTTTCGCCATTTAAACCATCAAGACCAAAAACCCATTTCTAGCTTCAATGAGACATTTTTCAAGCTTAACTGGGCTTTTGGTCCGAGTGATGGTCTAAATGGTCGAAACGTTGCATCGTCGACAAAACATCCAGTATTCCATAACATCCGTGTTTGTATACTTTCTCACGCAAGCACACAAACACACACACACACACACACACACACACACACATATATTTATATATATATATGTGTGTGTAATGTGTGTGTGTGTGTGGTGGTGTTGGTGTTGTGTGTTGTGCTTGAGAGAGGAGAAAGAGGAGAGAAGAGGAGAGAAAGAGAGAGAGGAGAGAGAGAATTCATACAAATCTGTGCTATCGTACGACTTGAAGATTAAGCTAGAATAAAAGAATTTTTAAAAAGAATTGCCATTAAACATTTTTTTGTCACTTGAAGACACGGGATTTTACATCAGATCCTTTCGGGATAATACTTTCAACAACTGATTAATATAGTATATATATATAATATTATATATATATATATGTGGTCTTGTTCCTTGGAGATGTATGCATCTATGGATATCTTTTGTATCCATCAGCATGGGGTGCTCGAGGCTAGTGACCCTGGAGAATTCATTGGACTAGACAGTCCATTTTTCATCCTGGGCGGGCATTAGGCAACCCATTACATCAGGTTAGTTTGATATGGATACTTATCTCTATTAGAAATATAGCATTTTCCGATATTATATATATATATATAATATATAATATATATAATATGCTGTGTGTGAGGGTGTTAGTTGCGTGTCTCAGACAAGAACAGAAGAGGCATGCACACGCATAAATATATATACTATATATACGTATTATCACCACACACACACACACAATATATTAATATATACATATATTTTAACCACACACATATATATACATACATATAACTACTTACACACGCACACACAATATTATGGATATATATATATACTAGCACATTATATATTCACATATATGAATATATACACACACACCACACCTATATATACATATATAATATATATACACACACACACACATTATAATACATATATATATATATACACACACACACATAGATATATATACATATAATATATATACACAACACACACACACACATATATTACATATATATTATGATTACACACACACACATATATATAATATTATATATATTATACACACACACCACATATATATACATTATAATTATACACACACACACCAATTATATATATATCAATATATAATATATGATACTATATATTCCTTCTTGCCACCAAACCCTTGAGGACTAGGGTTTGTGGCAAGAGTGGAAGGGGGTATTGTCATGTCCAGCACATGAGCCAGGCCAATCCCCAATTCATTTGCTGCTTCCATCCACATGATGGTTCGGGATATCGAGGTTCGTCAATTAAAACCCGTCTCCCTAATTGAGCCACAACGATAAACCGATAAATACGAGCGAGATGATATGAGAAATCGAGACTCTTAAATGTTTTATATATGTAACCATTCTCAGGGAATAAGTAGTTAAATAAGATTCCATGTAAAACTCTGATGCATCAAGTTATGTAATAAATTAATATACTACTCTGGTTCATTTTATAATCTAGACGAATAGTATGTTTGAAATGTGTTCCCGATCTTATGGTCCACCCTTATATATATATTATATATATATATATATATATATATATATATATAGAATAAAATATAATGAAAAAAAACATGTTTAAACTGAATAGGCTGCATCAAAGGAGAAAGTGTGCAAACCGTTTCGGGCACAATTCTCTTGACTTTAAAAAAGCAAACACCAGCCCTCACTCAACTAATGATGGATGGGCTGAGTGATTCTTTTAAACGTCAGCAGAATTGGGCCCCAAAACGTTTGCACACTTTCTCTCTTCGATGAGCCTATTTCAGTTTGTAAACATCGTATTGTTTTAGTCATTATATCTTATTCTACTTGTCGGGATTCAATTTCATTTATTTCACATATATATATTATAATATATATAATATTACTACTTATATATATATAATATATATTAATATTATATATTATAATGTTTAATTTGAAAGCAATACAATGCTAGTAAGAAATTAAAAAACAAAAGATGTTATTTCTTTTTGTTTTTATTTTTTATTGCATTTGTAATTGCTTCAAATTAATACATTATAACATACGTAACAATGCCTTCAAGCAATTTACCAATTACTTTTATATATATATATTTTGGGCGTAAACAATTTTAATCGGCGATTCTCAAAGAAAAAAACAGAAAATAATTTGAATTCAACACTGGAAGATATTTTCCCCAAAACTGCTTATCCGGCGTTCGCTTCTCTTGATCAATTGCGCCGTTCTCGTCCTGCTTCACGTATCTTTCGCTGCGGTCACTTCTTTCGCTCGTCATTTTCTCGTGCTAACAGTTTTCATAAAAAAAAAATATCTAAAAATTTCAAAAAAACAAAAAAATTATCTTTTCAAAAATATTGTTTTTTCCAAAACCCTTTTCATTTCTCTCTCTCTCTCTCTCTCTCTCTATTTATTAAATATTACTACGCAGGAGAGAGAAGAAATTATATAATATATATAATATATATATATAATATGTGTGTGTGTTGTGTCTGTGTGGTGTTTGTGTGTGTATTATGAGCTCAGTTGTGATGGGCTTCCATTTGTTGGAGGGATAACATACCAAGTGGGGTACTTTTTGTAATAGCGGATTACTGTTGTCATTTGATATACAATTAAACTAAAGTAGTAAGATTCAAATTTATTAAAAAAATGAAAAATAAAATAAAATAATAGATTTAAATGGTGTTCTTTCTTTGTTCCGGGTAATAGCTCAGTCGGTTACACGTTCGGCTAAAAACACAAGGTTCCTAGTCGGATACCGCCCGCACAACCTCAGCGTATGAGATAGCACAGGGATCTGTGCGGTAATAATGAGCGGATGGTAGGTGTTGCTCTACCTCAGGACCTAAAAATTAATCTCCTTGATCCAGCGCCTATGAAAAGGATTAGTAATCCCTCCGCTGCATGGCATATACCGACATTAGCGCCCCGACGACTTTACTATTTACTTAGTTTATGCTAATTTATTTGAAATCCACGTGCGAAGGCTTTTATAAATTAATGCGTTTGCTCCAATCTCTTTAGTCAGATCTTAGCCCTGAAGAGCACCAAAGCAACTTTATAGGATATATGACTCATTAGGTTTATCTTTATTATTTCTCTACTTAGTATTGAGACTTTTACTAATTACTGTAGTATATCCTAGCGAATTTTGATGAAATATATATTATTCCATTATATATACATATAAATTGTTTTTCAATTGCGTGAAGTAATTATAAATCCAACCGATTATTTTTGGTTGGTAACACTATCTGGTCTTTTTTTTCCAAATTTTTTTTTTGTCCCCATGAGTGTGTTTGTAGATATTATTTTGACAAATCAAACTATTTGCCGTGTTTTTTTACCGCAATGGTTAAACACATTTGTTTATATATATTATATATATATATTATATAATATATATATATATATATATATATAATATAGATAATGCACACGAAAAATTAGGAAGTTGTTCTTCAGCATAATGTATGTAATATCTTTAATTTTCAAGAATTTAATTTCCTCACTCGTTCTGCAAGTACGTTATATTCCATATCACTTAAAATCTTATTGCATGGCCTACCATATGGCACATATACTGTAGGCATATCTGCGCTTGGCATTTTCACACGATGTTCCTTAGAGTTAGCAATAACAAGGCCGTTCGAACAGAATCGCGTGTTAATAGTTGGAGGTCAAATTTTAATAATTCCGCTTCCTGGAGTCACATCTTATTGCGAAGACCATATAAAATCCGGCCATTGGATCGGAGAAACAGATTCTCTAGCAGAGTAATACATAGTATCATCAGAAATGCTTTAAACAAATTAATTAGAAACAGCTGAACTCTTGTTGGCGCTGGTTCGTTTAGCTTCGTTGGCGTTTTGTATTTATGGACAGAGGATAATTATTTGTTCATACTAATATTTATACTACAATATAGAGTATGAAAATTATTATGATTTCAGATTTACAAAATTTAACATAAAGATTCAACAATCTAGATTTAGGATGAACAAACAAAATTTGTAAATTACATCTCATGAGATATAACAAGGTGATGTCAAAAAAGCATCAATTTTTGGAACTTTTTGACACATTGTATCCTGAAAAAATAGACTTCCATTCATTAATTTTTTCAGATACAAGGTGTGTCAAAAAAAGCCATTTTAAAGCTGTATTTACAGATAGAAATGAAAATTAAATCCACCAGTCTCCATCCAAATATAAATAGTTGGTCGAAGCTTATTTTTTTTTTTTGTTTTAGGTTTCTTTTTTTTCTTTTTTTTTTCTTTTTTCGTCTTTTTCTGTCTTTTTTTTCATCCTTTTTTTTTTCTTTTTTTAATTATTCTAATTTTATTAATTCAAAATTTTCTTTTTCCCTTTTTGTTCCTATTTTTTTCCTATTGTTTTTCTTTTTTTTTTTTTTTTTTTGTCTTTTATATCTTTTTCCATTTTTTTTTCATTTCGAGTAAAGAAAAATGGGGGAAGGGGGAAAAACAAAGAAAAAAACAAATAAAATACAAAAAAAGGAAAAAAAATCATCAATAACTCGTTAAAACAGTAGACATTTGTTTTATAAAATTAAATGTTATAAATTGAAAGAAACTTGTCAAATACACACACCACAAAATTATATCTTATTAAGGAATGGTTGGGTTTGTGTTTCTTATGTCTTGTAACCAAAACTACATACTACTCAAGTCACCAAATTAATTATTTAATTCAAATCTCACATGATTTCATTCTTTTAAACCTTTATTATTAAAAACAATTTTTTACAATTATTATATACTGTTGACCATTCTACGTATATTTACGCGATCCCACTTGTACGGGTCAGCAACAAATCCCTATTAACGTCGGACCATCCACGAGCCGAAGCTCATGGAGTGGCAAGTGAAAAAATTGCGTCGATCCCGTCGGCATTCCCCCTCAGGCGGCGGCGCCTCAGGCACTGGCAATAACCCAGCCCCCCTTTAAATCGAGGGGGCAGTGTTGCCTGAGGGATGACCCCCTGGATCGACTCCGTTAATATAGCAATGTCCAGAGCCGAAGCCACTGTAACATATCTTACCGTACTATAACATGCAAATTTGATTAATACCCTTTATTATACAAACAAATAGCAGGTTACAGTGTGAACAGGAAAGCTAATTTGCATATTGATATGTAAAAGTTTAATTTTATTAAATATGGCTCTGGATACTTGATTCTAATGATTTGTTTTGTTTTCTTACATGAATATGAGCAAAAAACTCGGAGATCAAATCTCTAAAAGAAATCCTTTAATATAAGAAATTACAGTAATTTTATTCTTTTACTTCCTAATTTAACTAAATAGTTAAATTAGGACAAAATTCAGCCAATAAAAGGAGAGTGATGAAAATGATGGAAGACTATTCAAGTTGTTCTATCTTCGATTATACCCCTCTGTTCAATTCATTTTATTTGATTTTTATTTAGATTCAAAGTATTTTCAAATTACTAACATTTTCATACATTTAAAAATTTTATACTAAATAGTTAATTAGTGAAAATTTACAATGGAAAGGGGGAGTAATGGAAATGATGAAGTAGTTTCAAAGTTGTTCTATTATTCGATTATACCCCCTTTGTTGCAGATCTTTTATATTTGGCATCTTAGTCAGTTTCATTAGCCTTTCTTAATTATAATATATTTTATTCATATCAAACTTAAATACTTGCACCCGGAGGTGCATATATTTGCTAGTACATATATTGCTGATATATATATATATATATATTTATTATTATATACTATAATATATTTGTTGTGTTGTGTTGTGTGTGTGTAGCCGTATGTATATATATATATATTAGAGAGAGAGACGAGAGACAACAGATCAGACAGAGCAACCCGACGGGACGAGGACAAGAGATAAATAAATAAATTAAATAGATAGACTATAGATGATTAGTAATAGAGGAAGAGATTTATGTACAATATATTGTTAGATAGACAGAAACGGATGGAGAAAGAAAGGAAAAAATTTTGAAAGAATAAGCAAAAAATCTTAAATCTTTTATATGTATTCTGAAATTATCTGTTTTCTTGTTTGGAACGGATTCTGAAATATTCGAAATATCCATGAAAGTAAAAAGAAAAAAAAAAAAAAAAGAAAAGAAATGAAATCAAAATAAAAGTACTTCTTGTTTCACAGACTTAAACTATTAAACTATGTGTTGTGTGTGTGTGTGTGTGTGTGTTTGTGGAATTAAACAAAGGCAGTTTCCTGTTTAAACAATTTTATTGGTGAATCTCTTTCAAGCTTTCTGGCCAACTTTTTTATATTCAGTATTTCGTTGGATAGTCACAACTAAGTCAACTATCCTGAGTACTTTCGACACTTCTATCCATCATCAGGATGATGTGTTTCATTTTTTCCAAAGTATATAATGGAATTGAGGTGGAAGGGGAGAATGGATCGGCGTATTGAACTCGTGACTAATCCAACGACATTTCCACCAAATAGTTAAAAAAAGTTGGCCAGAAAACTCGAAAAGATCATGGATAAATGTGTAAACAGCAGGACCGTCCTTTTGTTTAATTCTATGTATAAATTGAAAGACATACTGCCAAATTACAACACAAATATATATATATGTGTGTGAGTTTATTTAGTGTGTTTGATTGTGTGCTGTTTTATATATACTATATATTAATATATATACTATATATATTATATATATAGTGTGAGAGAGAGAGAAGAGACGAGAGCAGAGAGAGAAGACACGACAGACAGACAGACAGACGACGACAGGACAGACAGCAACAGCTGAGAGACAGAGATAAATAAATAGATAGAATAGATAAGACAGAGATTTGTGTAACAAGTATGTATTAGATAGACCAGAAAACGGATAGAGAAAAAAGAAAAAAAAATGATACAAAAATCTTAAAACTTTCCTATTGTAGTTCTGCAAATTAAGTTTTTCTTAGCTTGGAAACCGAGGATTCTGAATATCGAAAGTATTCACATGGAAAGAAAGACAAAAAAAAAAAAGAAAAAAAAAGGTAAACAAAACAAAAAAAAATTCAAAATAAAGTACTTTGTGTTTCCACAGACTTAAACTACATTGTCGTACGCCACATAATACCAAAAAAGCGGTCGCATTTTCATTTGTTTCCTCCGGACATACACCATCATAGACGCCATAACATAACATACATTACAAACAATTGCGCCTTTATATATTTATTGATTTCCTCGCGAACACCACACAAAAATTTGTAGTTAAAACTTTTTTGCGACGTTATTAATGTTATGCGACATGTTCATTTACGATTTTCACAGATCTCGGACGTTTACGCACGGGAATTTTTGACCAGAATTCAAGAAAGTGTTTATAGTTTTCCTTTTTAAACTATCTGCATTGTGTGCAGGTTAGCATTAGGGTGTTTTGGGCGTTTTTGTTGTTTTGTTTTTTCCACCCAAGGACTTTCAATGTAATGCTAAAAGAACAAATAAATAAACATGGGTAAGTGAGTTGAAAGATAGATAGATAGATGATAATTGATTGATATAGAAGGTAGAAATAGAATTGCCAATCGATCGATTCGATAGATAGATAAGTAGATATAATTAGACGAATAGACAGTATATATATATATAATATATAATATATATATATATATATATATAATATATTAGTAGAGAGAAGAGAGACGAGCAGGAGAGAGAGAGAAGTCGAGAGTGAGAGAGGGGTATAGCCATAAAACAGACAGAGCGTATAAAATAAAAAAGATACATACATTACTAGACTGGAAAAAGATAGATAATAGATATAATACGAACTGAGATAGATAGAGATATAATAACAACATACATACAGACACTACTATATATAATATTATTATATTATATATATATATATATACTATATAATATATAATAGCAGAAATACAAAACAGACATGTAGATAGATAGAAAATTAAATATGATAATAATGAATAGCTGGAAGATAATAGCATAGATAGAATATAGATAGAGATATTAATTATCATCCGATCAATCGAGATAGTATATTAGAATAGATATAATTAGACTATAAGATATATAAATTAGACAGATTAAGCAACACAGACAGACAACAGACATATAGATAGATAGAATTAGATAGTAGATAGACATGATACATAGATAGCATAGATCCGCATGTTGAATGATATATAAGTGAGAGAGGACAATGAGTGAGAAAGAGAGTGGGAAGAAAGAGAAAATAAATTACGATACAAAAAAAGTAATTCAGAGTCGGGTAGCATATCATGATGACAGGTTATACTATTATGCAGAGTTTCTCAACCAGCCATACGGCCCCGGTAAGTAAAATGTTGTTGTCCAGGCAAGCAAAAAATAAAAATTAAATTTTGAATAAATACAATACCGGACTTTTTAAGCAAATTATCGCATAGATGAACAATTGATTTTAAAGCAGTGAAAAATTACCTACCCTATTGTTGCACATCCGGTGTTTTGTTAGAGTTATGTTTATCACGTACGATCTTTATACCATCTCGTTTTCTCTAACTGTCTTTTGTCTCGCAGGAGAGAGGACTCCACTTACACACCATAGCGTAGTATATATCATTCTAACGAAAGCAATATCAATGCACCATAGGAAAGTCATGAAATATAGAAAGATTATTGATTATATGAAATCTAACTCTCTGATAAGAATAAAGCGAGGCCTTCTCCAAGCTGTAAGCCATGTCTGCTTACTGTATCTGCACCACCGGACCTAATGAAATTGCTTAGAGAAAAGATCTTGATTATATCTACTGCTGTGAATAAATCGACCTACCCTAAATGGGGCAGCACTTACAATTAGGCTATGGAGCCTAAGCATTAGTACGCTATTCAGATCTAATCACCATACATAGTGCGATACATGTGCGTAACGTTTATTTGTACGTACACTACTTCCACAAAATTAAGGTATACCCCGAATAGTTTTAAAAGAGTTAACTTAATTCTAAACAAACTCTCAATTCGAAGAAATCATGATTATTTTTTATTTAATTGTAGCTTACAGAAAAATAAAAATTATGATTGAAAACAATGTTTTCCTTTTTGCACCATAATCAACTGAATTCTTAACTAGCCAAAAACAACTTAGAACAAGAGATTTCAAAATAATAATCAATTAATGGTCCAATTTTCACGAAAATAAATAGGGAAAATATTTGTTACAGGTCTACCCACCATCCCTATTTATTTTATGAGATATTAAAAAATGAACCGAAATTGGGTATATTAATCTTATTTCTCCCACTGACTCTTAGTTCTATTTTTTTTAGGTCTGTCATCGACCGAGTACTTTGTAATATATATATATAACCATACCCATCGTATAACCATATACATTCAATTATATATATATATATATATATATAATAATCATACCTTCGTTATAATATTATATATATATATATAATATTTATACACACACACACACACACACACACATACTATATTAATATTACTTATAATTATCTTATGATAACCATAAGCAGATTTTAGGTACATGGGCCGGGTTAGCTCAGTCGATAGAGCTTCGGCTAAAAACACAAGGTTCCTAGTTCGATACCGGTCCTCGTTAACTCAGCTATGAGTAGCAAAGGATCTGTGACGTACAAGTAGAGCTGATGTGTAGGTGTGGCGCTCCACCTCATGATGCCTAAAAACAATTCTCCTCTAGTCTAGCGCTATTGAAAAGGGATAGACTCCCTCGCTGCTGGCTGATACGACTTTAGCCGCCCCGTCGACTTTTTGTTTTACTTAATATTTATACTAACATATTATATATAAATATATTATATATATATATATATATATATTCACCAAGTATCTGATGATATGGTTGTTTGGATTGTTTTGTTGTTGTTTGGTTTTGTATTTTATGCCAAAGGTCAAATGACATTCCTATCATTCTATGACAGTTGTCTCTAGAACCGCAGGTTTATGTTGTAAGAGCAGCAGTAACATACATTAATAATTAACACAGCTAACGCCTCTACCCACTATGTTAGTTGGAAGAGAACCAGGTACCCCGTTGACTGAATAAAGGGTTCGTTCAAAGTTTCCGTGATAGGGCTCCCGATTACGACCGAGAAGTTCCAATTACGACGAGAAAGTTCGGAGTCCGACAGAAATTCTGAGAAGGCCGGAGGACACTCGCGAAACGTTGTACAAATAACTACGAAGATGGACAATAGTTCAAATTAACGCAGTAATTACTACTCATTTTTTATTCATTCTTATTGGGCGTCTCATTTTTTCTATATTAACCCATAGAGGGTGGTGGACTTGAAAGTATGGCGATACAAAATGATACCCCAGATCATCTAAATTGAACTTCACCATTAGATGGCAGTTTAACGTCATACACAAGACACTATTATTAATAAAAAGTTGTGTTTGTTGCCACAAGTTAGATTTAGGCTGAGAACCATATATATATTACCACCCTCCCAGCAGCGATTGACCAAGCTGAATTTCTTAAGCTGGTTCATCAGGTTTTGATCGAGTTTCTTCTTCTAACCGAGTGCCTAACCATTTAAGAGCCCGTCGCCTACATTATCGATATGCTGGTTTGTATTTGTGGCCTTCTTTCCTCTCTTTTTCATTCTTTTTCATGCCTTCTTTACCAAGGCCAGCTTCCAGAAACTTAGAAGACAGCAATTCAACCACACATGAGGCTTGCAGAAATCAACGGATTTAATTCTGTTTTATCATTCTTTTCCAGACTGATTTATTTCCCAAAGTATTATTGGAATATTGTCTATCTTACTTTTATCTGTCCCATGTTTCAGCCGATGTGCGTTCTGGCCTTTTCTAGGTGATTCTTCGAAACTCAGGAACCTTTAGTCATATTGGGAGCCATCACGATCTTTGAACAATCTTTTTTCAGTCCACAAATATCCGTTCTCATTCTGCTAACATTAGCTTGGATTTACACCTCTACAGAGTCTCTGTTTATATCCTAACTTAGGGTTAATGCTCTTAATACAATACTCCACATATGGCACGTGCCGCATAAATTCAATGATTTATTAGGAGTCGTCCTTTATGAATCTATATATATATAATATATATATAATATTATATATAACATGATTTTATTATGAAAAGGTGATTTACCGGGTTAAATTTGGTCACAAATGGGTTCCGTTGTTGCAAGTTTCCACAATATAAGACAGCATATAACAAATATAAATGTTCAACCGTGAGTTGAGCAACATGTACAACCACTTCAAACAAAACCACTGCCACCAACCTGGAAAACCTAAGTGCATTTTAAACTGACCACGGTCATTTTCCATCCACACGAACACGCAAACATACTGACAATTTAAATGTAACACGCCCCCCCCCCACACACGGACTTAACACTTATATTTTAGGATTCCTCAACCCGTTACCAAATATTTCCCCAGCACCCACCAGCCGCAGCAGAAGCCACAGCGGGCGACCAAGAAGACAGCCGTGACAAGCTAAAAGACAAACAAATAACACAACCGACACATAAAACACAGAAAATACCCCCACAAAACAAAACAAAGCAGAGTTAACGGCAACAAAGAACTAAGAGCGACCCGCCCACACAACCACCCAAGAAGTCACAACAGATATAACACTAGCTCCACGACGAAGTAAAAGAAGACGTCATGAAAGGACCAAACCAGCCTGTCCAGCCATTCTGGAAGAAGGGAAGTACAAACGGCCCAGGATTCAACGAAATAAAACAAACTTAACATTCAAATACGAGTTTTTATATTTATACCTGATGCTTCATTACTAAAATCCCAACAATATATATATATATATATATATATATATATATAATATATTTAAATGTGTGTGTGTGTGTTTGGTGGTGTGTTGTGTGTGTGTGGGTATGTTGTGTTGAAGTATAGGAGTTGGAGTAAAATCCGACAATGAGGTAGAGAGTTAAAATGAAAAATGTGGCAAACCAATTGACTCAAACAATAGAGTAGGAGGAGAAATTTCTCTTCTATGTGAATATCAATGTACTCTACCATGTTTTTATCAGAGAAATAAACAGGACTATAAAGTTTCATCACTTCAAACGGAACGAAAATTTCTGTCTTACTGTTACTTTTTTGACGTCAAGTATTTTTGTCCAACTTTTCCTTTACCTGTACCTATATATATGAGTAAATATATAATATTAATTATATATATATATAATCCAGTATATATATATATAAGATACAAAACATGTATACATTAATTTTAAAAAAAAATCTTTCATAAATTAAATATGATTTTTTAAAATAAAAGATACGTAAACCATGTTGGTATTTTCAAAATGGCAGCAGTAAATACAATTTTTTCTAAATTTCGATTAAGAATTCAGAATTGAACCTTCACTTGGCAGATAAATAACAAAGGGACCGCGCGAACAAATTCTGTGAATATTCCAAAAAATGTGAGTATTTAAACCTGGACTCGAATTTCTAAAATTATTTTTTCGTTTTATTCTAAGAGTTGCATTTCTAGATTAAGCATTTGAAAGTGCTGTGCGATTTATTAAGATTTTAATTTGCAATTCATCATAAATGCCATAATCAAAATATACTAATATTTTAATTAAATATCCTTGAAATATATATATATATATATATTATACTAATATATTGAGTAGGTGAAAGGAAATGAAAAAATAAAATACTAAAACAAGTCCAAAGTAGAAGAAATAATTCATCCTTTACGGCAAGAATTGGCTTTAAATAAAGATAAGACTTGAAGATGTTCTTTGGGCTGAAGAAGGACGAATATTCTCTTCCATACTTGGACTTTTTGATGTCATTATGTTGTTCACTTTCCTTTTACCTCACCTCATACAGTCGGATTTTACTCCCCCCTCCTATCTTCATATATATATTATATATTATATATATATATATATATATATATTATTATATATATTAGGTGTTTGTTCTAAAGAGAACTCCGTTCTGTTCTAGTAATATATATATTTGAGATTAATTTTGGATATGTATCAGTTTGTGGGAGGTACATAATCTGCGTTTGGGCATTTGTATGAAGCAATATAAATCAATAAATATCAGAAACTGTACTCAAAAACAAAGAGTTTCTGATAATTATTTCTTTAATGCTTCAACAAATGCCAAAACCAGATATATGTACCTCCCACAACGGAAACATATACCAAAATAATCTCATATATATATTTTTTCATTCATATTATATATATATATATATATATATATATATATATTATATATTAAATTTTACTTGAGGCACTTACAACGCATGTAATCTCTATCACATAAAATTCGATACTTTTTCTTTAATAGAAAATGAACTTGACAAGTGTAATCCCACAAAGGTGGCTCGAATGTGTAGAATACCGTACAGACTGTTTCGAAAACAGTCACTGTACGGTATTCTACAAATCGAGCCATCCTTTGCTGGATTACACTTGTCAAGTTTTCATTTTCTTATAAGAAAACAGTATCGAATTTATGCCGATACATGCGTTGATCTCTCTCCCCCTTTCGTCTTTACGCTGACAATGACAAATTGGGAAGGACAATTTGAAACGCCTCGATATTGACCTGAGTGCTTGGGAAGATCTAGCATCGGATCGGAAGGAATGGCGTAAGACATGTTTCGATAGACTAAAGAGCTTTGAACAAAATAGACTGAAGCATAGAGATCTGCTCCGCCTAACTTTAAAAGAAAAACATTTAACTCCTGCCTTGGATCATTTCGTTTGTCAGTGTGGTTTCATACGAGGCCACCGATATAGAAGGCCCGTTCTTTGGGTGTGTGACGTCACAAAAGTGGGCCCAACTTAGAGCAAGCGAAATTGATACCGTTGTCTCGTAAAGACAGTAAATAAACAAGTGTTATGTTCATTAAACTTTAATAACTGAAATTCGTTCATAATTTTATTTATTTCAAATTTGAAAACAACTTTTATAAATGATAACAACATTGTTTGATTTGCATGTTTTTTATTTTAATTTTAAAAAAACTTGTAAAGGCAACGTTGAGGTACATAAAAAAACAAATACCATTACATTAAACTTTAATAACTGAAATTCGTTCATAATATATTTTTTTTTAAATTGAAAACATTTTTATAAATGATAAGCAACATTGTTTTGATTTGCATGTTTTTTTTTATTTCAAATTTGAAAACAACTTTTATAATGATAACAAACATTGTTTTGATTTGCATGTTTTTTATTTTAATTTTAAAAAACTTGTAAAGGCAACGTTGAGGTACATAAAAAAAAACAAATACC
This sequence comes from Doryteuthis pealeii, assembly GCA_023376005.1. NCBI lineage: Eukaryota > Metazoa > Mollusca > Cephalopoda > Myopsida > Loliginidae > Doryteuthis > Doryteuthis pealeii. Next base: position 68,229,196 of record CM042165.1, read on the forward strand.
ATTACATTAAACTTTAATAACTGAAATTCGTTCATAATATATATTTTTTTTTAAATTGAAAACATTTTTTTTATAAAATGATAAGCAACATTGTTTGATTTGCATGTTTTTTTTTATTTTAATTTAAAAAAACTGTAAACTGAATTATGAATAAATGAACAATCAATTATTAGATAAACAAACAAACATATAAATAAATATACTAAATATAAATTTGATAAAGTTTAGGTAAATTATAATCAGCATGGTTTTGATTTGCTTTTTTTTTAAATTTCATGATTATTCTGTAAATTTACAATATTGTAATTATCAAGTGATAATTACTTAATACAGGAACAACTGAATTATGAATAAATGAACAATCAATAATTAGATATAAAAACAGACAAACAAATTACAATAAATATAATAAATATATTAAATATGAATTATATAATCAGCATTGTTTTGATTTGCTTTTTTTTTTTCAATTTTAATGATTATTCTGTATTTTTACAATATTATATTATATATAAACAGACAGATTACAATAAATATATTAAATATAAATTTGAAACCAAGTTTAGATAAATTATAATCAGCATTGTTTTGATTTGCTTTTTTTTTTCAATTTTAATGATTATTCTGTAAATTTACAATATATACTGAATTATGAATAAATGAACATTCAATAATTAGATATAAACAGACAAACAAATTACAAAAATCAAATAATACTTATTGAAAAATAGGTTATAGATATAAAATTCAGCTGAATGTCTGAAGTTTTCTTTTTTTGCTTAACTTATTAATGATGTTATCATTTTCTCTAGAACAAAAATTATTTAAAAGAGCATTTGTAGAGCTTAAGATAAACATCTTTCTATTTTTCAATATTATGACCTTCATCACAAGTGTCAACATTAAAAAGTAGCTCATGGTCTGCCAATACATTCAATGTTATATGCATGGCTAATTTCCTTTGATTTACTGAATGAAGAAAAGAATGATTTATATTCATTGAAAATTTGCAGAACTAAATTAACATTTTGCCTTTCAAGACTAGTAGGATAAAGAGCTTTTGAGGTCAATTTATAACAATATTTCAAAATTGACTGAGATTCCAGGGCATGAAGTTTCTATAAGGTACAAAATGGGGCACTTTGGATACTATTTAATTCATGATTTCCATTATGACAAAATTTGGAAAGAGCATGCATTTAGTTGCATCTTTTTGACCAAGCCAATTGTTTCTAATGCATTTTAATATATGGACTGAGTCAAATAGAAAAGAAAAGAGGCCGAGACTTAACAAATGGTGTGGATATACAATCGAAAGCTTTGGTGGATTGCAAAAGTAAGATATAGCCTTTTTATTTATTGCATTATTATCTGTTATGATTGATAATACTTGAAAGCCTATCTCCTCTAAACCAATTATAATACGTTTAAACAATATTAAATAAATTTTCAGCTTTAAGACATTTAGTTGGCATAACATGCACAACATCCTTATATGGTGAGAATACACTAAGCATAAAAGCAAATGCACTTGTTGCAGCTTCATTTCTATTGTCAGATAAGCCAACAATATTACCACCCTTATAATCAAAATAAGGTTTTAGGTGAATTTCATCAACAAGTAAAGATACTGTAGTGTCTTTCTGTACAAGTAACTTGAATTTGTTTTAATATACATGAGAAAATTGTTATCATGTTGCTCAATTAAAGGATTCATATTTGTTGATAATGTTACTCTTTTAATTGTCGAATAACTAGGTAAAATTATATTTTTGCCATCTCTTAATAATCTATACCCTTTAGGAGAGCAGTTATATAATAATGAAGAAAATATCATCATTTCTGTTGAATAATCAAACTTATTCTGTGTCATTAATTTTAGCTGCTCATATATAAATTTTATTGAATTAAAATATTTGCTTGATTCATCTTGTATCAATATAAAAAATGACATGATTAATTTTAGTATAAAAATTATACTAGGGGGATTAGCTTGCTGTTGTTCTGTGTCCATTTAAAGCACTTTTAAGTGCAGAATTGTCCAGTCGAATTCTTCTAGAATCTGGTGACTCTCTAGAGGTGATTGATGATGATAGATATGAGGGACAGTTTGGGAGAATTCTAGAATTGCGCCATCACAAAGAGATTTTTTTAAAAGTTTAACTTTAATTGCTGTCCCTGTTTTTTCATCAAATGCTGATGCTTCTCTTCTTATGTCCTCTGGTCGAAAATGTAGTTCACATACTAAAAATATTGTAAAAATCAAAACCTATTTTAAATCCTTGTAAAAATCTAAAAGTTTGTCAGCAAAAAATCTACAATATGAAGCATTTTTCTTATAATTCTAGGAAAAATGAAGAGTGTTCTGATATCTTTAAGGAACATAATTTACCAATTCAACAAAAAATTATTAGTGACAAATCTATATACAAATAAAGAGAGAATTTTTAACATTATATATTTTTTGAATTAGAATAATGAATAATTATTTTTGGATAAAATGATTTTGAAAATTTTGATAGATTTTAATCCTTTTTAATCCTTTAATTTTAATCCTAAATTTCAATTGAATTACAATGTGAATTACAAAGACATAAGATTAATTTAATTACAATTAGAATTATTTTATTATCATAATTTTGTTATTGTTATTATTATTATTATATATTTTACTCCTTTTGAGTTTTCACATCAGCATTAGCTGATGGTCTTTCACTGGAGTCTGAGTGACAGCAAGTCTCCTCAGGTCTCCAGGACTCTTCTGAGTATTCTGGCAGATTGCAGCAGTTCAGTGTTCTGAATGGTTTCAATACTTCCTCTGATTTCCAAACTTTCCAAACCTTCATTATTAGAATCATTATTATTACTATTATTATCATTAGAATCAGTATTTTTATGATAATAATAATTTAAATAACAATGATAACAATAATAACTTCAGGGAAATACCATCAGCTGGTGTGAAAAACTAATATAATAATGATAGCAATAATTATAATGATTGATACCATCCAGAACACTGTACTGCTGCAATCTGCCAGAATACTCAGAAGAGTCCTGGAGACCTGAGGAGACTTGCTGTCACTCAACTCCAGTGAAAGACCATCAGCTAACACTGATGTGAAAACTCAAAAGGAGTAAATAATGATAACAAAGGCTAAATTTGCAAATTGTCCTCAATATTTCAAGATTCGTTAAATAAATGAAATTAACTAACCTGACTTACCCCCTCCCCCCCAAAAAAAAGCCAAGTAGGAAAAAAATAGATAAATAAAGTAAATAAATAAAAAAAAGAAAGATTTTTTATTGATGAAATAAAACAATTACTTACCAAAAAAAAAAGTCAAGTATTTTCCAACTTTAGTTCAATAATAATAATGATAACGATAATAATAATAATATCAATAATAATAATAATATCCTTTTTATTTGAATAAATTTATATCAAAGTAATTGTGGATTATTAGACATTAGACAAATATTTACTTTCTCGCATTTAAGACTAACCAAAATAGTCAATTTAATTTAATAGACTCATTTATTTATGAATAAAACTATTCAAAAATATTGTTAGGATTATCAGAATTATTTCTTTATGTTTATAAAATATCCCTTTACGAATTTAATGAATTAATATCGAGATTTCTTTAGAGTTTATTTCTAAAATATGAGTTTTTACAGAACTTTTTACTTTACGCTCTTATGTGAAAAAATTGTTAACTTAAGACAGAGCTTTTAATGTCTTAAACTTGATTTTGTGAATTACAAAGACTTTAAAATACTTCAATTATTGAAGTTTAAATTAAATTTATTTAGTTTTAATACAAAATATTAATACAAAAATACAAAAAAATTACTCACTTTGGAATTCTTTGTAGGTAAAAAATGTTCTCGTATTTTTCGTAAATCCAAAATTTTATCATAAGGGAAAGAAAAAAAACACTAACTTTTGGTACATTTCATTTAGTTTCCATTACAAAAAGGCACAACACACTTAAAAGGCATTTTTGTTATAAATTAAAATAAAATAAAATTAATTGACTGAATAATTACAAGAAAAAGTCGTTGACTATTTGACTATTATTTTTAGACACGTGTGTATCTAGCCGGTGTTGCTCGTGTAGCCTCGTTTTGGGTGAAACAAACTTGGGACTAGATATGATGATATCGCAGTGACGTCAGACTCGATCCATCTGGCCTTAGTAATTCTAGTTGGTCTTGTTTCATGGCTCGCAGCAGGGCTGGGCTGCTGTCACACTCGAGGAAACATAAAATGTCTTCTTGACAGCATGCACAACATGGGAGGAATCAAATCCCTCACTGCTGTCCCTCATCTATCGTTCTCGATAGGAGAGTCCACCATATAGAACTTAACTTAACATTCCATAAATAAACGAATAGTAAATATAAAATGTGTCCATGAAGATTCTAATGTATGTAACTTGAATAAGAAAATCACTAAAAAGGCTTAGTAGTTTCCATAGACCCCTTGTAGACACTCGAATATTTCTGGGCATGATAAGAATCTGATGCTATCACAGATGACGCAATAGTTTTCAAGGCCAAACAAACTTCGTAATTGCACCCCGAAAATAAATTCATATTACTGCACACCACAGTAAAAGATATAATCCGAGGAAGAAAAAAAATCGATTACACCCTGTTACTCCAGAGTGTTTAAAACTGTCTGTATTGTAAAAGAAAGGAAACTAAAGTGGTTGTTTCAATTAATTTGTACAAGGTTATAAAACGATATATGAAAGTGTTCTAAAATAGCGGATTATACTCCAAACTGAACTACACACAAAATAATAACAACTTAATAACAAATGATTGAGATATAGAAATATCATATGGTTCAATCCCCCTTATAGTAAAACCGTCAAAACAAACGTGGGGAAAATATTTTCCAATTAATGACAAACACATGGAAAATATCGTCTACACTGAACAAACTCTTCAATAAAAATAATTCTAGAATTAGTTATCGTTATATGAACATCAAAAATATCAACAAACATAATTATAAAATATTAAATGAAAAGGACAATAACCAGAATGAAAGATGCATTTGTAGGGACAGAGCCAAATTTCCCTGGAATGTTGATTACTTAATTAACAATGTCTTATCATAAAGGAAAAAAAGAACACAAATAAAAATAATATACGTTGGAGCCACAGAACTGAATTAGAAAAACAGATGGTACAATCACAAACCCAACCTCCAACAGTATCACTCTATCTAGACACGTGTAGCATATAAAGGACGTAACTGGCAAAACCTTCATAATAAAATGGGAGATTGTGAAAATAGCCAAAGCTTATAAACGAGGTCGATATAACTGCAGACTTTGTCTAAAATAAAAAGTATGTATTTTATGCTCGAATACTTACAGACCCCCCTGAGTTGTTGTATAGACCCCAGGGGGTTTATGTAGATCACTTTGGGAAACCCTGCTCTAGAGTGTCTATATGTTTTTTAAACCTTCAATGATTCTTACTTGCTGAGAATTTTTCAAACCGGGCGTTTACCTTACATTTTAATGAATGGTCTTACGCCTCTAGGGTTTATTTCAAGGAAAACATAACCAGTTTTCAAACGCATATTGTTTTATTTCCATTCACTTTTCTTTTTGCCTGGGTTTTCAGCAGCTTTGAATGTCATTTTAAATAATGAATTTAAATTTCGATATGGACGGTAATTAGTTTTCCCTTATTCCTTAATTAACAGTCAGTGCTTACAAATTAACGAAAAAAGAACAATTATCCACAACACAAACATCTGACAATCGATTTTTCACACCGTGAAACTGACAGTTGCGCTAAAGGGTTTTTAACAAAGCCACGATTCTAAACCTTCTTAGAAAATTCTCTCAAACTTTTAATAAAGTTTCTTTTAAAAGTTGTAGAAAGATTCATTTAATTTTTATTTTTTACAATAAGTAAAAAGTAAAGTAAGTAACGTTGGCTGAGTTACCTATTGTCGTTATCAGCTGGACAGCGAGGGAGTCTATACCATTTTTGCTAGCGCCAGACCAGGGAGATTGTTTTTGCGTCTGAGGTGGAGCAGCACCGCCAGCTTTCCACTTTAACACTCAGATCAGACTACCAATTTTTTGCTACTCATGCGCTGAGTTGACAGAAAACGGTATCGTATCCGAAACCTCGCGATTCCTAGTTAGATGCTCTACCGACTGAGCTAAACCGGTCCCTAATAAAAATAATAAAATCGCACTGGAGTATACCATGGCGATAATAGAAATGCGTGAAGATAGACGGATAACATTTCTTAAAACACTGACCCCAAATGGTTTTAATATCAAACTAAATCATCCTCATTACACCCCCAAAACTGCCTCCGCCCTGTCGGTGGGGCGTTAGAATGCACCGACTGCACCTCTGCAAATGGGACTACCTGTTGGCCGTGGGTGGTGACCCGTGATGCTTAAGGACGGAGTCTTGGTGGATGAGCGGTCCATGACCTGCAACATTCCACTTAGAACCTTACTTAGGCTAGACGGGCGGTCAGAGAGCCCCCTCTGATCAATCGGTGGGTCACGTCAAGCGCTAGCACCTATATGATTGCCCCAACCCTATTGTCCTTATGGCAAGCCCCAACCCTTTTTATCATATGGGTGCTAGAAGGCGATAGCTAAGGGTCTACATGTCCTGGGAATGACGTTAAACTCTATCTGATGGTGAAGTTCCAGTTGTGGAGGTTTGGGGAATGTGGAGCACCCTTCATCACCATTGTTCCCTGGTCCGCTCTGACCCGGAGTGGTAGTACCTGTTAGGGTCCCATCTATGGGTCAAATAGAAAAATGTGTTTATAAACAAAATTATATTATCCATTAAGAATTAATTCATTTCAAAACTTTGTCGGCATTAAATGACCCAATGAGGTTGATATGCCGTAAAACAAAACAAAACAAAACAAACAAACAAACATACCAAAACTGTCAGTTGGTCTTACAATACACTTACTGAATCTCCTACAGAGGAATAAGACCCCCCCCCTAAAATGGGTTGTCCTGATTTACCCTAAACTGAATTTGATAACGATGCTCCAGATATGGATATCTATGGAGTACGAAGTATCCCTTCATTGACATTACTCCCAGGTCCACTCTGACCCGGAATGGTAATATTTGCTACGTTCCCATCTAATGGGTCAAATAAGTCTGTCTAAAGATTATTCGTATTCGATAGTATTGTGTATAAGAGACACGCGAAAACAAAAGAAAAAACACTTTTCTTTGCCTACTTTGAACCGCTCGCAGCCGCTCTCACATCACAGCGATCCTACCTATCCTAGTTCATAATAATTAATACCTTTTCAACGGATAGGTACTTACCCATCCCGCTCGCTACAGACAGGATGTGATATAATGTCGGGAGTATGGGACATCCAGTGAGGATGGTACCCGCTATTCAGTTGTAATGATCAGCGAGAGTAGCAAGATAACCATTACACCCCGATGTGACAACCGGGTATTAACGTTATTTGAAATGCAAACAGCCTCATCGAGGATTTAAATTCGGGTCAGCGGGTGCATTTCCTGAGATGATAAGCTGGTGTTTACGAAAGCCATATATATATATATATATATATATATATATATATATATATATATATACAAGGTGTGACAAAAAAGTATCGAGATTTTTTGTACTTTTTGACACACCTTGTACTCTGAAAAATTACTGTTCCGTTCATTCTTCGTTTC
>CM042165.1:68241922-68244422 GCA_023376005.1 Doryteuthis pealeii
CATACACACACACACACAGACACACACACACACACACACATATATAATATATATATATATATATACTCACACTCACTCCCAATCTACTCCATCCATTTATATACCCATTCATCCATCTTTGTTGACACCGCATCCATTGCAACGGTCGTTGTACAATGCAACAAGATGCATCCCATACAAAACTCACGTCGTAGATTTAGAGCTTGATTCATCGCTAACGCATAAGTCAACGTCACTGTAAAATGAACTGACGACCCCTTTTTTTTCAGTGGCGACTGTCAAAGAATTCAATTCTTTTGTGTTTTACTGAACATGAACTGACACTAGAAGCGATATCCAAGGTAGAAAAGGCTATTTTCAGCCGAGTCCAAATCTATTTCAATTAAGACAAAAGACATTACACGTAATAGGAAAAGGAAAAGGAAAAGCAAAGAGAGAAAGAAATGCTAAGACAAAAGACAGATACTTGCATTTTACGGAACGTGGCTTGCTACCGCAGAAGATCGAAAGTATGTGCTATCAGGTTAGGATTGCACTCTTCACTTCACTAGTAATAGTCTTTATTGTTATGTAATATCACTTGACTTTCAACAATCTACCGACCGTGGAAAGCTTTCAGTAGGCGTGATTGACAGGTAGCAGGTCAAATTTCAAATCTGCATTGTGTCTTCTACTGACCTTACATGATGTCTGCTATTGTAGACACCTAGCACTGAGCAGTTACAGGTACAAGAGATGGCGTACAAAAAGATACCATTTCATAAGAAATGCACAAGGATTTCATCGCGTATAACCCAAATCATTTAGATTAATACACACACGCACACACGCACAAACACACACACGCGCACACAACACACACACACACACACACACATATATATATATATTTATTTTATAAAAGATTATACACACACACGCAACCACACACACAAAACACCTAAAAAATGCATAATGCCTTTTTTAGATACACACACTCACACACTCTCATACTCACACCGTAAAAGAGAATATTTGACGTCACATTTCAAACCGTCCACTTTTTTCAGCGTCTTTTCTTCAGACTTCAAATTTTAAACAGATTGATAAACAAGGACTAACTCTTGCTTTTCTCGTTATTCAGTAATAAAATGCCCTGAAGATGATCTGATTAATAGATCGAAACACTGCAGCGTCGGCCAATAAACTTACCACTCAACATTTTTAAACCTGTGTTTTTTCAATTTCCTTAATATATATAATATAATATATTATATATATATATATATATATATATATAGTCATCCACATAGTACTGTTTCGATGTAATGTTTACGTCATTTATGTTTGAATTAAAAGCCCAGCTTAATAATATAAATTAAAAAATGTCATTGTTAAACTTATTATAACAGAGATTGCCTCTGTCTGATTTTAACAGAAACCACATCACCACTGATTTCACAATTCCCTCAGTTATTTATGTTATATTCTCGATTTTTAAAACCTAATTATTTTCCTTAACCGATTCGTTTCCTGCCTCATAGAATTTAGAATATCAGCTGATTCTTTTAACAGCTTATTACGGACGTTTAATCCCCAAATCATAAATTGAAAATTACTAAAATAATTAATTGATATCTCTAATTGTTTTATACTATTTCCCCGTATTTGGAGGGAGAAGGTGTGGATTCATGCCTCTCCTAAGGGAATTAGCGCATAGCAAAACGCAAAAATCCTCGTCCAGTAATTTAATCGTTTGGTATGTGTTATGACCTGTTAAAGGGTCAATAAATAGTAACTCAACACGGGTATAAAAATGTTGGGAACAGATTGTATTCAGCAATATATATCACATACAATGAAGGGTTCCTGTTCAGCATACACGAAGACTGTTTCTAGAACTACTCCTATTTATATGTGTCCACTTTCACACGATATGGCACAAGACCGTTTTATGTGGCAATGGGGTGGTAGGTAGAAAAATTGCGTCGATCTCAACCCTGCCCCTTTAAGTGCAATGAGGCAAGCATCTGGGATCGACGCTATTAATTTAGCAGCTCAGTGGACCCCCGTCCGAAGGACAGGTGTTTCTAGAACTACTCGACTGAGTAGCTTTACTCTGTTACTTACCCAAAGGGTACATATGTAACAGAGTAAAGCTACTCAGTCACATATGTACCCTTTGGGTAAGTCCATGTTCGTGTCATAAGTGAGTCACCTACAACAGTATGCTTTCACTGTCTTTATTTAATGGCATATCAACCTTTGTGGGTTATTTAATGACAAAATTGACCGTGTAGAAGAACAGTAGTGGTACTATTTAATCCATTGCTGGAGAATGTGGGCTTTCATACATTCCTAAAGATATTAGCCAGAAAGTGAACGTCCTAGCACGACTGGAGATCGAACTCTCAGTCCAGCATGTGACCCACCACGCCACAGGACCCATCCCAGTGATTTGAACTCGGATCACCAATTACATTTTCTACGACGATAACCATTACGCTAAATGCAACTGTTA
>CM042165.1:68249422-68251922 GCA_023376005.1 Doryteuthis pealeii
CCCGGGTAGCGGAGTCCACTTCCGACAATAACTATGCAACAGTACCTTTATGGTTCAGACGAGGGTGGATCGTGGCTTAATTATTAGAGTAGTATAAAAAGGACTCGTCGACCCGAGTTAAAATTAGGACCGAGATTGTTTAAATTTCACATGGCGCTAATACCCTTGGGTAAGATATGCGGCCACTTACACTCCCTCCAGCTATGAGTAAATAGTACGGCACTAATCTCCTCTTTTTTCTTTCTTTCTTATGTTTTTCCAGTGTAGCATGTCCCTTTTCTTACCTTTATTTATTTATCATCAAAACGGAATGGTCCGTTATGTAGCTGAGAATGAAATAAGAATTCGGCGGATAAAGGATACAAGGATTTACATTCTGAACGATTTGGGCAATCTTATCTTTAACCAGACGGCGTTGCAAGATGATAACACGAGTATTCGCTCACACACACACACACACACACACACAGATATATATGTATGATGAGACCTAATAGGTCGAAATGTACATTCAGGGATTGACATTTTTCTCGATTTGTTTAGCCTTACATTTGAACATATATGCCCGCCCAAATTCATTAATTATTAACTAATTAATTTTCAAAATTAGGTATGACTTCAATTAAGCACATATCCTCCAAAAATTGTCGGCTTAAAGCCATATAAAAATAAACACATTTGTTCATTTACTTAACCTTATATATATATATATATATATATATATATATATATATATATAAACCTAATTTATCATTTGCTCTACTTAGGTATTGAGCACTCTTTACTTATTGGCTTTAGTATATCCTGGCGGTTTTTATATGTATATATATTTTCATATATATATATACATATAAATTGTCTTTTCTTTTGGCCAAGTATTATAGTATCAACCAATTATTTTCGGTTGGTACGACTATCTTGGTCTTTCCTTTTTTCTAATTTGTTTTTCTCCCCAGGTAATGTTTGGTAGTATATTTTTACAATCAAACTATTTGCTATACAAGTTTGGTATATATATATATATATATATATATATATATATATATATATTAATATATATAATGCAACGAAAACTAGAGATTTGTTCTCAGCATAATGTATGGTAATATACTTTAATTTCAAGAGATTTGTCATCCACGTTCTGCAAGGTCACGTTATATTCAATTTCACTTAAAATCTTATTCATGGCCGTAACCATATGGACAATATACTGTAGGCATATCCTGCGGCTTGAGCATTTTCACACGATGTTCCTTAGAGTTTAGCAATACAAGGCCGTTCGGAACAGAATCGGCGTTAATAGTTTGGAGGTCAAAATTTTAAAATTCCGGCTTCCCTGGAGGTCACATCTTATGCGAAGACCATATAAAATCCGGCATTGAGATCGAGAGAACAGATTCTCTAACAGAGTAATACATAGTATTATCAGAAATGCTTGAAAAGCTGAATTAGAGACAGCTGGAACTACTTTGGTGGGTTGGTTTGTTGGTTGGTTCGTTGCGTTTTGTATTGTAATGGACAGAGGTATATTATGTTGTTCATACTATATTTCATACTAAATATAGAGTATGAAGATTATTATGATTTCAGATTTACAAAATTTCACATAAAGATCAAATCTAGTTTTACATAAAAAACTAAAAGTAGTAAAATTCATCTCATGAGATATATACAAGGTGTGGCAAAAAAGCATCGAATTTTTTGGAACTTTTTGACACAGATTGTATCCTGAAAAAAAATGACGTTCCATTCATTAATTTTTTTCAGGATACAAGGTGTGTCAAAAAAGTCCCATGTTTAAAGCTGTATTTACCAAGATAGAAATGAAGAATGAATCCATATATATATATATATAAGATTTTTGAATGTTTGTTTATTTTAGAAGCATTGTTGATATAAAGTATATATATCAATATTTATATTTTTGCTTGAAGGCAATTACAAGTGAATTTCGCAAAGAATTACTCGGTGTGTAGAATATCGCACAGACTGTTTCTGTACGATATTCTACACACCGAGTAATTCTTTGCGAAATTCACTTGTCATTGTCATTATTATCTTCTATAATTATCGAATTTTATGCGATATGCGCATTGTAATTGCCTTCAAGCAAAAATATAAATATTATATATATATATATATATATATATATATATATATATATATATGTGTGGTGTGTGTGTGTGTGTGTGTGTGTGTGTGTGTGTGGTGACATACAAAGGTTACTAAATGAGAAATAACCAAATGGAGGTTGGAAATGAAATTGAATCTTTATAACATTTAAAAAATGCAATACTCGCCAGTGGTATAAGACTACTCAGTCAGCATAATACTCCTGTACCTATATATATATATATATAATATAAAATAAATATAAAATAGTTGGCCAGAAAGCTTGAAAAGATCATCAATAAACTCTTTAAACAGTAGACATTTGTTTTATTTAAATAAACATGTATAAATGAAAAAATGCTGTCCAAATACACACACACACAAACAT
>CM042165.1:68256922-68259422 GCA_023376005.1 Doryteuthis pealeii
AAGATGATTTTAAAAATATAATTCAATTAATGGTCCAATTTTCACGAAAATATATTAGGGGAAATATTTTTTCGAGGTCTACCCACCATCCCCTATTTTATTTTATGAGATATTAAAAAAATAGAACCGAAATTGGATATACTTATCTCTTATTTTCTCCCCCCTCACTCTTTGGTGTTCCTATTTTTTTAATCCGGTCATGGACCGGGTACTTTAGCTAGTATATATATATATATAACCATACACATGTATAACCATATACATATATATATATATATATACATATATATACGCATATAATCATAAACTTATTATATATATATATATATATATATATATATATATATATATATATAGAGAGAGAGAGAGAGAGAGAGAGAGAGAGAGATAGATTTGTATGTGTATTTATATATATATATATATATATATATATATACATATATATACACACATATAATCATACACTTTTGTATATATATATATATATATATATATATATATATATATATATATATATCCACCAATGTAATTGATTGATTGGTTGTTTGGATTGTTGTGGTTGTTGTTGGGTTATTTTATGCCAAAGTCAATTGGACATGGCCTAGTGGATAAAGAAGTTGGGTTAAGACTGTTCTAAGTGACAGTTGTCTCTAGGCCGCAGGTTCAATCTTGGTCAGGGGCAGCAGTAACATAGAATAATAATTGACACAGGTTAACGCCTCTACCCCAGCTATGGTTAATGGAATGAGAACAGGATACCCCCGTGGATTGAATAAAGGGTTAGGTTCAAAGTTCCGTGATGGCTCCCGATTACGACAAGAAGGTTCCCGAGTCCGACAAAACGTTGTACAAATAACAATGAAGATGAGGACAATAGTCCGAATAATCCAAATAATACTAATTTTTTTTGTTGGGCGTTAATTTTTTCTATTTAACCCATAGAGGGGGTGGACTTGAAAGTAATGGCGATAAAATGATACCCCAGAGATCTAGAATTGGAACTTCACCATTAGATGCAGTTTAACTTCATACACAGGACACTAAACCTTCTATATAATAAGAATGGTTCTGTGTTGCCACAAGAGTAATAGGGGTGGGACAATCATATATATATTCACCAACCCCTCCACACGAGCAGGATGTGACACAAGGGGAATTTCTTAAGCGGAGTTCAACGGGTTTTGTATTCAGTGTTTTCCTTCTCCTAGACCGGTTGCCTAACCAAGGTTAAAGAGCCCGGTCTTCCCTACTATTTATCCATAGCTGGAGGGAGAGTAGGATTCATACCTTTCCCAAGGGTATTTGCGCTAAGTGAAATGCAATTACCAAGTCCAGGATTTGAACTCGGGGTGACGAGTTCATTTCCCATGATTTTAACCATTACACCACTTGCTTGGGACAATCATATAGGTGCTAGTGCTTGACGTTACATAATGATTAATCTGTGGGGGCATTTGCGACCACCCGTCTGGCCTAAGTAAGGGCCAAAGTAAAGTGTTGCATGTCATTGGCTGCTCAGACACCATTATTCCGTCCTTAAGCATCAAGTGGCCAAGTTGTGGGGATTTACCTCTCTACAGAGGTACAATCGGTTTATCCTAACTTAGGGCATGCTCTTATTACATCCGTCCACATATGCATGCGCGTAAATTCAACTGATTTATTAGGGAGTCGTCCTTTATGAAATGTCATATATATATATATATATATATATATATATATAGACTCACTTCTCGATTTTCGACGCGTGGGTGTTCATTCAGTGAACAACCAACACAGTGATTTGTTTTTAGTGATGAAGGCTTGTGTTGGACCATCCGCACTTTTTGGTACAGTCGATAGGAAAGAATTGGTGCACAAGGAATGCCACGAACCCAATCAACGACTGAGCTCAGGAATTTTTAATTCAGAGTTTTCCCTCTCCTAGACTGGTTACCTACCCAAGGTTAAAGAGCTCAGTCTGCTCTACTATTTTACCCATAGCTGGAGGGAGAATATATGGATTCATACTTTTCCCAAGGGTATTAGCGCTTTGTGAAATGCAAACAGCTTTGTCTGGAATTTGATCTATATATATATGATTTTATATGAAAAAGGTGAATTACCGGTGAAATTGGTTTCAATGGTTAGTTGTTGCAAGTTTCACGATGATAAGGCAGCGATATAACAAATATAAAGTGCTCAACACGTGAGTAGAGCAATATTGTACAACACTTCAACAAACCACTGCACAACCGGGAAACCTGAAGTGCATTTTAATTGACCACGGTTTTCCATCCACACAAACACGCAAACATACTGAAATTAAATGAGTAACACGCCTACACACACACACACACACACACACACACACGGACTGAACATACATTTAGGATTCCTCAACCCGTACAAATATTTCCCACCACCACCAGCCGAGCGGAAGCCGACAGGGGCGACCAAGAAGAACAGCCGTGACAGCTAAAGACAAACAAATTAATACACCGACGCATAAAACACAGAC
>CM042165.1:68261922-68274044 GCA_023376005.1 Doryteuthis pealeii
TTTGAAAGTCTCCGTGCGAAATAAACAAATCTTAGAAACTTTTTTCGAAAACAATACAACTGCATGCTTTAACATAAAAATATCATAAAATGTTTTCTTAATAACAATTAAATTTTCAGATAATTTTATGCTAGGAATTTAGCCAACTGACTTTCACTTTGAAACAAGACGGTAGCCATTTTGACTGTGTCCGTGCAAAATAAACAAATCTTAGAATCGTTTCGAAAACAATACAACTGCATGCTTTAACACAAAATTTCATAAAATGTGTTCTTAATAACAATTAAGTTCATTTCAGATAATGCGCACGCACAATTTTATGCTAGGAATTTTAATAATTTTAATGCCGGTTAACAAGCATATCAACTGAAATCATGCTAGTTTTAAATATACATGTACTTAAAAGTAATGCAATTGATATTATGCTGTTCGTGTTTTTACACAATAATTACCCCTTATATATATATATATATATATATATATATATATATATATATATATATATATATATCCCGGCTGTAGGTAGCTCACAAAATGTCTAGCCAGACTGAAGAGACTTGATAAGTCGAAACACGTTTCTGTAGAAACCCCCCTGAGGTTGAGCACTTTGGGTGGAATTTCGCTGATGACCGCTAACTAAAGCGTAAACGCAACGCTCTCCTATAAAAGGGATGGAGCACTCTATGACGACCTTTACATACATATAGATGTGTGTATTAAAACAGTTAAAATCCCCTTCGCGTTCTGTGGGTTACGATGGCCGAGCGGTTAAGCTGTTCGACTGTTGCTTAATCGATCGGAATTCTATCTTGACTGTAGGTAGCTCACAAAATGTGCCAAACTGTTTAGATTTATCACCTTTTGTTTGGACTACAGCAGTAGTGTGGAGATGGGGGATCTGCTGCTTGAGCAACAGCACATCCTCCAAAACAACCCAACAACAACCAACAAGCTAACTTAGTAAATAACTATGTGTATGTGTGTGTGTGTGCCTGTGTGTGTGGTGTGTGTGTGTGTGTGTGTGTGTGTGTGTGTGTGTGTGTGTGTGTAACTGTTATTTCAATCAAGTCTGAGAAAAAAAAACTTGATGGAAATCGAGGCCATATTAGCATTAAAGGTCGATATTTGAATGTTATTCCTGTGGAAAATATTTGTAAATATATCTGGGTGTTTTTTTGTTTTGTTTTTTTTTTTTTTCTTTTCTATATTTCCCTCTCCTTTAATTTACTAACGAGCATCTTTGACATTTAAACCAACATGAAGAAGGAGGCCAGGCCGAACCGATGACAAAATAACTGATTTTCGCGCTACGCGTGACATTTTCATAGTTCTTTTTTTTTTCTGGCGAATTCTCGTAAGAGTTATAAACACTAATAAGATAACAAATAAAACAAAAAACAAAAAACAAACAAAGAAAAAACGAAAAAGACTTCTTTAAAAAAAAAAGAAAGTGAAGGCTAAACATTCCCATGCATAATCAGATACTGAAAAAAAAAAATTGACAAACCTCAACAGCAGAAAATTACTTCGATAAATCCTAACACACACACACACACACACACATATATATATATATACACACACACACACACACACACACATATATATATATATTTAAATGTGAGGTATCCAACAGAATGGTAGTAAGGGATGATTCTACATGGGATCTTCAAAATCTCACTGTATAATTATTGCATGTTTTAGTAGGTGCAGATACAGGGATTTTTATAAATCCCTAAAGAGAGCTCAATGTATGATAATCATTTTAAGATTAAATACAGAGCAATATTTAGCTTTGAAAGGAAGAAACAACTCAAAAAAACGTCATTTTGTAATAAATTTATTTCGACCAAAACTTAAAAGGCTTTTTATAAATTTAAATACATTTCTAAAACTCCTTAATATATATATATATATATATATATATATATATATATATATATAAGGAGTTATTGAAGTAGCTCTTTGGTGTAGAAAGTCTGTATACAGATCCAGATAATGAAGAAGTGCTCCGTGTTATTCAATAATACCTGTCTACAAAATAACTTGCTGGCAAAATACACACAACATATATATATATATACATATATAGGGTCATCCACAGACACGTGTTTCGACTTATCAAGTCTCTTCAGTGTGGCTAGACATTTTGTAAGCTATCTCCAGACGGAATTGAACACCGGTCGGTTGGGTGTCAGTCCGGCACCTTAATCATTAGGCTGTCTTCACTTACGGAATGGGAAGTGGATTTTAACTGTTTTAATATACACATCGCTTTGTGTGTAAAGGCCGTCACAGAGTGCTCCATTCAGAGAAAAGCGTTGCTTTTACGCTTGAGTTGGCGCACACACAACACACACACACACACACATATATATATATATATATATATATATATATATATATAATATTATATATACATAAATTTTCTTATATATATGTGTGTTTATATATAGTTATATGAGTGTCTGTGTGTGTCTGTGTGTGTGTCTGTATTTGTGAGTGTATGTTTTTCTGTTCTATGTGGGTTAGCTCTCTGCAGTTGAAGTTCGCCATTTATAAATACACACACACACACACACACACACACACACACACATATATATATATATATATATATATATATATAATATTATATAATTTCTCATATATATATATATATATATTATATATATATATATATATAGTCTAGCTCCAGTTTTTTTTATATCATGTCAACCTTTTGAGCTACAGGATACCCTCAGTTTTTCTCAAAACCCGTAAAAATACATCATCTAACAAATATTTGCTTATTTTATGTAAGGTTTTAAAAATGGTATTTATAATTAAATTGGGCATCAGAATTTTGGTTGAGCTAGATATGACAATTGTTCTTATTAAAATGTTGGACTTACAATGTATAAAGGGTAAACTCTTGAATGAAACACGTGTCGCCATTTCAATAAATACATTTTATCATACAACATTTTTCCATTTTATTTCAACATAATTGTCGGATTCACTTGCATTTTTCTTACTTACACACACACACACCACACACACATACACACACCACACACACATATATATATATATATATTATATATATATATATTATATAAAGAAATAAAGATAATCAAATGAGTGAGACGAACCTACTAAAGTTTCGCTAATGCTCTTCAGAGCTAAGATCATAGCCCTGAAGAGCATTAAGCGAAACTTTTAGTAGGTTCGTCTCACTCATTAGATTTATCTTTATTTCTTTATTATTTGCTCTACTTAGGTATTGAGCACTTTTTACTTATTAGCTTTAGTCTCCTGGTGGGTTTGTATGAATATATATATCTTATATATATATATGCGTATATGCATATAAATTGTTGTTTTTTTCCAAAATATTGTACTAATAGATTTTTTTTTTGTTGGTACGATTATCTTGTCTTTTCTTTTTTTTAAACGTTTCTTCCCGGTTGATGTTTGGTAGTAATTTTTACAATCAACTATTTGCTGGTTTTTTCTCACCGCGAGGATTTACCAACAAGTTGGTATATTAAATTTTATATATATATATATATATATATATATATATATATATAATATATGGACGTAGATAAAGATTCACGTTACTCGGTGACAATTACATTATAAAACGCCTACAAAAACGGAATCCCCATCGAAGGAAAGAGTAGCTATTAGCACACCACTCGAGATAGTTCTCTGAGATTAAAACAATCTACGTCCGTCTTGCCTCATACCCAATAAAGAAGAAAAAAAAGCGCCATTATTACTACAGCGCATTTATGTGGTGGCGAATTGTCTTCCTAACGTTTAATTTGATATTCTGTGACACCTGTACTACCAATTAACATGGAATGATTGGGTTTGCCAAAGAGGTGATGTGTTTGGCATGACCCAGCGGATTCTTTAGAGTCCAGCCAATGTCACCCTGACCCTAAGAGTACAATTCTTACCGATGGCCGGCAAAGAGATAGCCGTGCAAAAGTAATCATTTATGTCGGCCTGGAACACTTCCCTATCCATCAATGTCATGGATGGAACTCCTTTCCTAGATGACTTAGAATTAAGAATAGAGTACACCTCATACGATCGACGCCCCGAATATAGACCTCGTGATTTATTTTGACTGAACATTCTTGGATAAGAGCAAGTGTTTCAATTACAAAAAGTGAACAAGATGTGAAATTTTAACCATCGATTATCAAGGGTTTGCTTTCTGACCTTATAATTGGTCATACCGAAAATAATGTCTTCTGTATGATTATTTTGTACCATAATATCTATCTATCTATCTATCTATCTATCAATAAATATATATATATATATATATATATATATATAATATTTAGTTCAATGAGAAATCAAACAAATAAAAGTTTTTTGCTTTATTTATTTAATTACGGGAACGGTATTTCAACCAGCGGTTTTTCTTGCTGAAAGCATTCATCGGTTAAGACGAAAAGTTCCTTTGAAAATGACAGAAATTGTGTAAATGGTCAATATGTTGCGTTTTTTTTACTGTAATATATATATATTATATATATATATAATTATATTATATATAAAATTCCGTTTAAAACAAGACACGAAATCATACCATCGTTTCACACCTGAGGATGGCAAATTTGTATTGCCGAAAGCGCTCGTTTGGAAACTTTTGGGATTGTTATACCAGTTGCACCCCGACACCAGGAAGATGGCCCGAAAATTGGAACGGATCAATGAAAAACTTGTCCGACAGGAATTGTCTGTACAGTTTAACGAAACTTGTATAATATATATATATATATATTATAATATATATAATATATATTATAATATTCAGGGACCATAAAACACAGAAATAACCTTTCGCATGAAATAACCTAACAGGGGGTCAACATGCCATAAAAAACCAACCCATCAGCCGCCAACCAATCTTCGCCTCTTAGGAACAACATAATCAAACAGAAGAAATTACTTTTCGAAATTATTTGATGGTAAATTATGGTCCTCGAGTTTATATATATTATATATATAATATATATATATATAATATATATAATATATATATATATATCCATACGCCACCCACCCCACCCACACGAGCAAGATGGGACACAAGGTCAATTTATTAAGCGGAGTTTAAAGGGTTTGAATTCATCCTTTTCCTTTTCCTAAACTGGTTACCTAGTCAAGATTTTATATATATATATATATATATATACGTGTGTGTGTATGTGTTGGGTGTGTGATATCAAGTGCTTCTCTTAACGGATTCAAACAAAATTGAGAACAAAACGTACAAGATTTTTTGAGACAGACAGACAGAGAGAGAGAGAGAGAGAGAGAGAGAGAGAGAGAGAGAGAGAGAGGGGGGGGAGAAGAATGAGAGACAGAGAGAGGAATGCATATATGTGCTTATTAAGAATATAAAAACCTTAATTGATTCAGTAATATCACACATTCATTATTCATTTCTATCTATTTCTATCTTGGTACAGCTTCAATCTCAATACATTTATGACACACCTTGTATACATATATATATCCTGTCTGATTATATCTATCTATCTATCTATCTCAGTCTATCTAACTATCAATATTTCTGAGTTTGTTCATATCAATATATCAATCTATCAATGTTTATATTTTGCAATGGAATTTTTCACCGAATTATTCGCCGGATATGTTTTGATTTTGGAATTTCCAGTGGGTCTGTTATATCAATGTGTGTTGGATGTTCAATAATCAACTCCTCTTGCTTGCCTTCACCAACCAATCACATCACAGCAAATATTCATTCAAAACGTTGACAATAAAATCTGCACAATAAACCGTTCAATATATCACGCACTTTAAGTGTTGACCAAAGGAATTTGAACAGTGCTGAGCTGCTGAACTTTTGTCGCTACTCTTTGCGAGCAGTAGTCTCCATGGAACAATTGCATACATACGTGATAAGATTGCTTTGGGGGAAACCACGAAATACATGAATAATAAATTTAAAAAATGAAAATAATTCGGAATGTTTTTTTTAACGTCACATGAGGAAATCTCATTAATTGACCTATTCAGCTGTTTTGTTTTGTTTTTGTGAGCAATATTCTAGGATAAAAGACAATTTAAATTCTACATATGGGAGTGGGTAATAAAAGGCGATACCGAACCCCCACCCCTACAAACCTTCAGTTACCCTCTCGATAAACTTGTTGCATTTCAAAAATAACTACACGGTTAAAAATATTATTAAAGAGATGTTAAAGGTATTTCAATTGTTTTAATTCTATCGATTATTCGATTTATTGGCTTTTACTTTCGGAGACAATCTTATTTTTCACTTAGATAACTTTATTCAACTCTGTAAATACTGCTCATATGTATGTATATGCGTACGACGTACACACGTGCGTGTACACAGACCTATATAGGTTTGTGTATAATATATATAATATATATATGTGTGTGTGTGTGTGTGTGTGTTTATAGGTTTAACTTGGTTGTTGGTTTTATGTTGTTTTAAGTTTCGCTCCAGGTTTGTGTTCACATGTTTTATTTTAAGCCCCAATACATTTTAGTTCTTCTCTTTTGTGGACTGTCAGCCTGAAAAGAAATTAAAGAAGTGAAGAGAAAAGAACAAAGACAGAGATAATAGGTTATTTTCTCTGAATCTTTTAGAGGAGTCTTAATAATTAGTATAATATTTTGTGTGAGTCCGACAAGACAACCGAGAGACAGTCTAAAAGGGAATTGATACTAGACATTTAGAGGAATGGGAATATCTACTGTGGGGATTTGGAAAAAAATAAATTAAATTAAAATAAACAAAAATAAATAAAACAAAATAAGATAAAAACAAAAATAAATTAGTATTATTTGGATTATTCGGACTATTGTCTCTATCTTCATTGTTATCTGTACAATGTTTCGGCCGATGTGCCCTCCGACCTTCTCCAGAAATTTCTTGTCGGACTCGGAAATCATCTCGGACTCGGAAATCATCTCTGACACGGGAACTTTCTTTTCGATCTCGGGAACCTTCTTGTCGTAACCTAACCCTTTATTCAGTCTGCGGGGGGATCCTGTTCTCATTCCACTATACATAACTAGGGTACATATATTATTCAGGTAGAATAATAATTACCACAGCTTAACACCTGTACCCCAGTTATGGTTAGGAGAATGAGAACAGGATACCCCCGTGGATTGAATAAAGGGTTAGATTCAAAGTTCCGTGATGGCTCCCGATTACGACAAGAAAGTTCCTGAGTTCGAAAAGAAGGTTCTCGAATCCGAGATGATTTCAGAGTCCGAGATGGTTTCTGAGTCCGACAAGAAATTCCTGAAAAAGGCCGGAGGGCACATCGGCCGAATTGTACAGATAACAATGAAGATGAGGAAAATGGTCCCGAATAATCCAAATAATACCAATTTAATTTTGTTTATCTCATTTTGTTTTATTTATTTTATTTTTTCATATCCCACAGAGATATTCCCATTCCTCTAATGTCTATGTATCTTTTTTGAAGAATGTCATTCTGTCATTACCAATTCCCTTTTAGACTGTCTCTCGGTTCATATCTGCCAATTCCACTCCTGTTATTGACTCATGCCACTCCTCGAGACAAAAAAATATTCACACGCTTGAAATACTGTAATAAAATTTGGACTGACAAACCAATCCCCTCATCTTATATATCATATATTCCGCTACATTAAATCATGGAATCTTCACAAAAACCGGTGTTGGGGCGAGTAGTATATTTATTTTCCATTTTTTTTACTGAACTTCATTCAAATGCTTACATCATATACACATATATGAAAGCTATGTCTCGATGATATTATTAGTATTAGTTTCCCTTACAAGTTATCTGATGGTCTTTCACTGGAGTCTGAGAGACAATAAGGTCCACAGATCTCTAGGACTCTCCTGAGTATTCTAGCCGATTTCAATAATGCTGTTGTCTGTATTATTATTATTATTTTTCACTCCTTTTGAGTTTTCACATCAGCATTAGCTAATGGTATTTCACTGGAGTCTGGGTGAACAAGTCTCTTTAGGTTTCCAGGACTCTTCTGAGTATTCTAGCCGATTGCAGCAGTGCAGTAGTCTTGATGGTCTCAATTCTTCCTCTGATTTCCATTATTATTATTATTATTATTATTATTATTATTATTATTATTATTATTATTATTATTATTCCTTTTGAAATTTCATATCAGCATTAGCTGATGTCTTTCACTGGAGTCTGTATTATTATTATTATTATTATTATTATTATTATTATTATTAATCAATCATCAATCATCGTCGTCGATCATATCATTCCATCGATTATTTATTATTATTAATTAATATTATTATTTTTTACACTCTTTTGATTTTTTCACATCAGCGTTTAGCTGATGACATTTCACTGGAGTCTGAGTGACAACATGTCTTCTCAGGTCTCCAGGACTCTTCTAAGTATTCTTGCCGATTGCAGCAGTGAAGGTCTTTTGGTGGTCTCAATTCTTCCTCTGATTTCCAGATCCTCCAGTCTTTTTTTTCGGGTTTTTGCGGACATTTCAGGCGCACCAACTACCAAGGGGTATCACCTTCACCCTCATATTCCACAGCCTTTTCAATTCTCTGGCAAGGCCAGGTATTTATCCATCTTTTACGTTTTCTTTCAGCTTCACCCTGTGATCTGCTGGATCCAAAAGTCCACCAGTTGGCACGTTCTCTTTTTTTTTGTAAATCAACATAAGTCTGATTTCCTGGCTGGGATAGGGTGATCAGTCTTTTATCTCGAAGTATTATTAATTATTAATTAATCGATTATTATTAATTTTACTGCAAATATATGCACTCCGGGTGGCAAAGTATTTAAGTTTTAATGTATAAAATATTGTATTAATTAGAAAGGCTAATGAAAACTAAATAAGAATGCAGATAAAAGATTGAAACTGTGGGGGAGGGAAGTATAATAAAAAACGATACTACCGGAAAGCTTACTCTTCCATCCTCTCGTCTTTCATTGTCATTGTTTTCCTAATTTAAGTATTTAGTTAAAGAGGAAGTCAAGAATAAAATGACAGTTATTTTTCTTGTTCAGGATTTCATTAAGATTTATTGAAGAGATTTTTGCTTATAT
The DNA here is from genome assembly GCA_023376005.1 of Doryteuthis pealeii. Lineage (NCBI taxonomy): Eukaryota > Metazoa > Mollusca > Cephalopoda > Myopsida > Loliginidae > Doryteuthis > Doryteuthis pealeii. The sequence continues at coordinate 68,271,039 of CM042165.1, forward strand.
TCATTAAAATAAAACAAACAATTATAAATCAATACATACTAAGCACATGTTTATTAAGAATGCCATTTTAAAATATCATATGCAAAACAGCCTTTCGTTCAAACAGAAACCGCTATTTTGGCTCTGTACTATATACCCATAAATTGGCATGTTGTTAGTATGTAGATATGGCCCCACAGTATCACCCATAATGTAAAAACAATTTTAATTATAATTGAGGTTAAAATAAAATAAAATCATGAGAATGTGATCAATAAGCTGAGGAAATGAATTTGAGTAGTAATATAGTTTTGGTTAGCAGAGAAAAACACACAATCTCCATTATAAAAGATTATTATTATTATTCACACTCTGACCCGGAGTGGTAATATTTGTTGTATCAAATACATCTGTCTTAAAATAATTAAGCATTAAATATGCAAGAATGAAAACCAGAAACCGTACGAATAATTAATCATCTATTAGTTGTAATGTTTGCTTTAGACGCATTATTAGGTATTAGATAGGAACTTTCAGCATGATAGCAGTGTACAGATTTATTTTGTATTCAATAGGACTACTTTGATATAAAACTGTGTGCAACCAATGATTATGGACAAATAAAAAATGCAAATTAAGAAAAATGGTAGATTGAACATATGTTATGATACAACCAACCTTTACAAATGAATCCATTTCAGCATTAAATATGCTCATAAGGAGTTGTATGCGCGTTAAACAACTAAATTAACCAATACAAAAGTGAGAAAAATGATGCGGTCAACATGAGAAGACCGGCATGAAAATAAAAAAAATCATTACTTGGATAGCCATAATTATCATTGGGAAAAACATGCGTTAAAAATCGATAAACTCTATTATTTGAGGAATAGTGTAGTAATTTGAAGAAGTAATTAGGAATTTAAAACTCAAATCGCTGTAGTGATGGGTGATGATCCCCCAATTCAATTTAGAACATGGCTGGCTGGATTTCCAAGTCTTGTGATCAAAACTTCTTAAGCTGCGAGTGTTGTTTTGTTTTTGTGTTTGCATCACTAATCTTTTTGGGTTCATTTTTTTCTTTCATTCATCTTTCACTCCTCTTCTTTATTACAGGATTTATTTGATTATCTGTCTTGAATAGATGCTTTTGCCACATGAAAATAAAATTCATTTACTTGAATAACCAATTATCAGTGGGCAACGCGCTTAAACTTCTAATTCACCAGGCCCAGAGAGGTATTACTGTGTTATGGGTCCCACCTAATGGGTCGGAAGTATATATGTTTAAATGTATTCGTATTTGATAGTACCGCCAGACCAAATAAATACTCTTCAGCAAACTTCCCAAAGATGTATAATGTGAAAGTACAATGAAGGCGATTCCTTAAAATCAAAAAAAAAAATAAAAAAAAAAAAAAGAAAAATAGCATAACATAACCACAGACGAGTTGAAAGCTGTGAAAGATTATATGACTTGTTCTAAGACTTATTGAGTTTAGTATTTTGCCTGAATCATGGTCCAGGATAACACAAGTCAAACTGCGAGAATAGATATGTATTTATATCATTTGAAAATATTTCAATAATCGAGATATCCAAATCTACAAAAATACTCTACATTACATGTGTTAAAAAATCAACTCCAAATATGTTTCTAAGTCAGCTTCATTAACCAGCATAATTTATCAATTAAGTGAAACTTTATTAAACTTTCCATAAAAGCATTTGATTTTTTGTGCAAATTACAACGCGTGTGTGTTATACAGTATTACCAATAACATAAGAAACCTAATCATTTTCTTTATAATAATATTCTTCCTTACGAAAAGATAAAGGATTGAATTAATGTCCTAGTGGCAATATCATACAATCAAAATCAGATATTTTAGAAGCTATTTATTACCAAATGTCTCCAACATTGATATCTCTGTAAGTAAAATTTAAACTGTATGAATATATATACGAGATGTACTTATTTTTGTTACCGGTAGCTATTCATGACTTTTGTTGAAGATTTTCAGTGCTGATGGCGTTCGGAAACATCCAACCTAATAATATAGTTTCGATGTATAATTCTTCTAGACTCCAATTTACCAACGGATTGTCTTATTTATCAATGCATCACAGCATGTGCGCGACAGCAAAGGATTCCCTCGAACTCTGTCTTCCATCCGTTTTTTGGTCATCGAATGGCTGGTAGGTCCTCTAGGCGGCATGCCAGTTACTGGTTCTCTAATAATGGTGTGTTCCATTCTAGAAAATACTTTAAAATCGAAACCAGCAAGCCAATATTGAAACTCTGTAACAAAAAAAATAATTTTTCATGATATACATCATGTGGGTACTATTTAGGACTCTCGTATATTCATATTAAGGATTTTCACGGCTGTAGTTTGATTCTATATACTGCCCCATAGAATATTTTTTTTATAAATAAGGTTCCTTAGATATAAAGTCGACGGGGCGGCCTAAAGTCGGTATCATGCCATGTCTAGCGAGGGAGTCTATCTCCTTTTTCAATAGCGCTAGATCAAGGAGATTGTTTTTAGGGCAATCTGAGTGGAAGCGCCACACCTACCATCGAGCTCCTTACTTTACGCAGAGATCCTGTGCTACTCCATACGCTGAGTTGGCGAGGCGGGTATCGAACTAGGAACCTTGTGGTTTCTAGCCGAACGCTCTATCGGACTGAGCTAACGTCCCATCTAAGGGTTAGGTGTTAGACTCCCTCGCTGCATGGCTGATACCGACATTAGGCCGCCCCGACTACTTTACTTAACTTATTAGAAATAAAATCCACTATATTTGCTTCGAGTAATTTCTAACAAATTGTAAGCGTGTGCGTGTTTGTGGGTGATAGCATCATATTAAATTTATTGATTTTCCAAACAGATAAATATCTTGGCGTTTTTCTTCATATGGGGGCGTTAATAACTGAACATGGACGGGGAATTTGTTATTCGGCAAATGTTCATCATGAAAATACAGATATTTTTTACTCGCATGGGTTTCTCTCAATGTAAT
>CM042165.1:68274144-68311644 GCA_023376005.1 Doryteuthis pealeii
CACATGACATACCGCCACTTCTCGTTGTTGTGTTGAAGAGATAGACGGGCAATCTCCAACATGAGCTACATAAATAACTAGACAGGCAATCTCCAACATTGAGCACATAAAATTAAGGAGTATCGCAATCTTTTCAACATAGGTGCTACAAATGAATGAAAGCCAACCCAACATGAGACATAAATTAGGGACCCAATCTCCAAACATTAGCTACATAAATTAGTAGACAGCAATCTCCAACAGAGCACATAATAGAGACAGGCAATCTCCAACATGAGCTACATAATTTGGAGAGCTGGCAATCTCCAACATAGCTACATAAATTAGCCTAGACAGGCAATCTAAAACATGAGCTACATAAATTAGGTGATGCAATCGTAACAGGAAGATACATAATTAGAGACAGGCAGACTCTCTAACATGAGCCTACATAAATTTAAAAGACGTAATCTCCAACATGAGCTACATAAATTAGGAGACAGGCCATCTCCAACAGGGCTACATTAAATAAGAGAGGGTAAACTTCCAACATGAGCTACATAAATTCGGAGAACTCCAACAGGAGCTACTTAAATTAGGAGACGCAATCTCCACATGAGCCTACTAATTAGGAGACGGGCAATCTCAAACATGAGCTACATGAATTGGAAGACAGGTCAATCTTCAACATGGGCTAACATAATTAAGTGGACAGCAATTTCAACATGGACTACATAAATTAGTGAGGACAGGCAATCTCCAACATGAGCTACATAAACTAGAGACAGCAATTTCCAACATTGAGCTACAAAATTAGTAGACAGCAATCTCCACATGAGCTACATAAATTAGCAGACGGCAATCTCCAACATGAGCTACATAAAAGTTTGGAGAACTGGCAATCCTGCCAAACATAGCTACCATAACATTAGTTAGACAGCAATCTTCAACATAGCACATTAAATTAGGTGAGGGCAATTTCAACATGAGCTACATAAATTAAGGACAGCAATCTCCAAGATGAGCTACATAAATTAAGACAGGGCAATCTCTAACATTGAGCACATGAATTAAGAGAACGGTCACATCTCAACAATGAGCTACATAAACTGAGGAGACAGCCATCTCCAACATGGCTATATAAATTATGAGACGGTAACTCCCAACATGCAACATAAAGTGTCGGAGACGGCAATCCAACAGGAGCTACTTAAATAGGAGACGGGCAATCTCACATGAGCTACATAATTTACACAGGCATCCCAAACATGAGCTACATAAAATAGGAGAAAGGCAATCCCAACAGCGAGTACATGATTAGGAGATGGGCAATCTTCCAACATGAGCTACATAAATTCAAGATGACAGGCCAATCTCCAACATGAGCTTCATAAATTAGGAGACAGCCATCTCCAACAGTGAGCTAACATAAATTAGAGACGGGCAATTCTCCAACATGCGTACATAATTAGAGACAGGCATCTCCAACATGTGCTACATAAAATTAAGACTACGGGTAATCTCCAACATGAGCGACATATTTCGGAGGCAGGCATCTCCAACAGGAGCTACTTAAATTAGGAACGGGCAATCTCCAACATGAGCTACATAATATAGAAACAGGCATCTTCCAAACATGAGCTACTAAATTAAGGAGATGTGGCAATCTTTCAACATGAGCTACATAAATAAGTGAAGCAATCTCCAACATGAGGCGAAAATTAGAGACAGGCAAATCTCCAACATGAGCTACATATAATTCAGAGACAGGCATCTCCAACATGAGCTACATAAATAGACCACAGCAATGCTCCAACAGAGCCTAACAAATTGGAGACAAGGTAATCACCAAACATGAGCTACATAAATTGTAGACAGGGCAATCTCGCAACATGAAGCTACATAATTAGCCAGTTGTTGAGCAATTCCCAACATGAGCACTAAATTTGGAGGCGGGGCAGATCTCCAACATGAGCTACCATTAAGTTAGTAGACATGTAATCTGCCAACATGGAGGCACATAATTAGGAGATGGGCGCGTGTAATGCTCAGATACAAGTATCTGAACAGCAATCGTATCCATTCTCACTACAATAGCTACATACAAAAGTAGACAGGCAATCTCAATACTATATGGAGCTACATACTGGACGATGGGCAATCTCAACATGAGCTACATATATAGCACAGCAATCTCAACAGATTAAGAAAGAATTAGTAGACAGGCACATCTCCAACATGAGCTACATGAATTAGGAGTAGGTAATCTTCACAACATGAATCTACATATTCAGGAGACGGGACAATCTTCAAAACTTGCCAGCTACATAAATAGCTTAGACATATCAATTCTAAACATGAGTCTACATAAAATTTACGTAGACACGCAATCTCCAACATGAGCTACAAAAATTAGGAGTGGCAATTCTCCATTGCTAATAAATAAGAGACAGGCAATCTCCAACACGAGCCTACATAAATTAGGAGATGTCAATCTCAACATGAGCTACATAAATTAGGAGATGGGCAATCTCTAACAGAGCTACATAAATCAGGACAGCAATCTCCAACAGAGCTACATAAATTAAAGAGGGCAATCTCCAACATGGTACATAAAAAATAGGAGTAGCAGGCAATCTCCAAATGAGCTACATAATAATAACAGCATCTCCAACATGGCAAATAAATAAGAGACAGTAATACTCCAACAAATGAGCTAATAAATTTGAGATGGTCAATCTCCAATAGAGCTACATAAATTAGAGACGGGCAATCTCAAACATGAGCTACATACTTAGGAGACAGTCAATCTTCAACATGGGCTACATAAATTAAGTGACAGGCAATCTCCAACATGAGCTACATAAATAGGAGAGCAGGCAATCTCCACATGAGCTACATAAACTAGGCAGACGCATCCCAACTGGCTACATTAAATTAAGACGACAGTGCAGATCTTCCAACATTGAGCAAAATACAGGTAATCTCCAACATAGCACATAAATTTGAGACAGGGGCAATCTCCAACATTAGCTACATAAATTAGGTAGATAGGCAATCTTCAACATTAGCTACATAAATTAGGAGATGGGCAATCTTCAACATGACTACATTAAATTATGTGGACAGGCAATCTCCAACATGAGCTACATAAATTAGGAGACAGCAATCTCCAACATGAGCTACATAAATTAGGAGACGGGCAATCTCAACATGAGCTACATAAATTAGGACAGGCCATCTCCAACATACATTAAATTAGACACGGGTAATCTCCAACATGAGCTACATGATTTCGGAGGCAGCAATTACTTAAATAGGAACGGCAATCTCCAGATGAGCACATAAATTAGGAGACAATCTTCAACATGAGCTACATAAATAAGTGACAGGCAATCTCCAACATGAGCACATAAATTAGGAGACAGGCAATCTCAACATTAGCTACATAAATTAGTAGACAGGCAATCTCCAACATGAGCTACATAAATTAGGACAGGCAATCTCCAACATTGAGCTACATAAATTAGGAGACAGGCAATCTCCAACATGAGCTACATAAATTAGGAGACGGGCAATCTCCAACATGAGCTACATAAATTAGGAGACAGGCCATCTCCAACATGGCTACATAAATTAAGAGTCGGGTAATCTCCAACATGAGCTACATAAATTCGGAGACAGGCAATCTCCAACAGGAGCTACTTAAATTAGGAGACGGTAATATCCAACATGAGCTACATAAAATTAGAGACGGGCAATCTCAAACATAAGCTACATGAATTAGGAGACAGTCAATCTTCAACATGGGCTACATAAATTAAGTGACAGGCAATCTCCAACATGAGCTTACATAAATTAGGAGACAGGCAATCTCCAACATGAGCTACATAAACTAGGAGACCGGCAATCTCCAACATGAGCAACATAAATTAGTAGACACAATCTCCAACATGAGCTACATAAATTAGGAGACAGTAATCTCCAACATGAGCTACATAAATTTGGAGACGGGCAATCTCCAACATTAGCTACATAAATTAGTAGATAGGCAATCTCCAACATGAGCTACATAAATTAGGAGATGGGCAATCTTCAACATGAGCTACATAAATTATGTGACAGGCAATCTCCAACATGAGCTACATAAATTAGGAGACAGGCAATCTCCAACATGAGCTACATAAATTAGGAGACGGGCAATCTCCAACATGAGCTACATAAATTAGGAGACAGGCCATCTCCAACATGGGCTACATAAATTAAGACACGGGTAATCTCCAACATGAGCTACATGATTTCGGAGGCAGGCAATCTCCAACAGGAGCTACTTAAATTCGGGCATCTCCAACATGAGCTACATAAATTAGGACGGGGCAATCTCCAACATGAGCTACATAAATTAGGAGACAGGCAATCTTCAACATGAGCTACATAAATTAGTAGACAGGCAATCTCCAACATGAGCTACATAAATTAAGTGACAGGCAATCTCCAACATGAGCTACATAAATTAGAGACAGGCAATCTCCAACATGAGCTACATAAATTAGGAGGGGCAATCTTCAACATGAGCTACATAAATTAAGTGACAGGCAATCTCCAACATGAGCTACATGAATTAGGAGACAGGCAATCTCCAACATTAGCTACATAAATTAGTAGACAGGCAATCTCCAACATGAGCTACATAAATTAGGAGACAGGCAATCTCCAACATGAGCTACATAAATTTGGAGACGGGCAATCTCCAACATTAGCTACATAAATTAATAGACAGGCAATCTCCAACATGAGCTACATAAATTAGGAGATGGGCAATCTTCAACATGAGCTACATAAATTAAGTGACAGGCAATCTCCAACATGAGCTACATAAATTAGGAGACAGGCAATCTCTAACATGAGCTACATGAATTAGGAGATTATCAATCTCCAACATGAGCTACATAAATTAGGACACAGGCCATCTCCAACATGGGCTACATGAATTAAGAGACGGGTAAACTCCAACATGAGCTACATGAATTCGGAGAGAGGCAATATCCAACAGGAGCTACTTAAATTAGGAGACGGGCAATCTCCAACATGAGCTACATAAATTAGGAGACGGCAATCTCAACATGAGCTACATTAATTAGGAGACAGTCAATCTTCAACATGGGCTACATAAATTAAGTGACAGGCAATCTCCAACATTAGCTACATAAATTAGGAGACAGGCAATCTCCAACATGAGCTACATAAATTAGGAGACAGGCAATCTCCAACATGAGCTACAAAAATTAGTAGACAGGCAATCTCCAACATGAGCTACACATAAATTAGCAGACGGGCAATCTCCAACATGAGCTACATAAATTAGGAGACGGTAATCTCCAACATGAGCTACATAAATTAGGAGACAGGTGATCTCCAACATGGGCTACATAAATTAAGACACGGGTAATCTCCAACATGAGCTACATAAATTCGGAGACAGGCAATCTCCAACATGAGCTACATCAATAAGAGACAGGCCATCTCCAACATGGGCAACATAAATTAAGAGACAGTTAATCTCCAACATGAGCTACATAAATTTGGAGATGGTCAATCTCCAACATGAGCTACATAAATTAGGAGACGGGCAATCTCAAACATGAGCTACATGACTTAGGAGACAGTCAATCTTCAACATGGGCTACATAAATTAAGTGACAGGCAATCTCCAACATGAGCTACATAAATTAGGAGACAGGCAATCTCCAACATGACCTACATGAACTAGGAGACAGGCAATCTCCAACATGAGCTACATAAATTAGTAAACAAGCAATCTCCAACATGAGCTACATAAATTAGCAGACGGGCAATCTCCAACATGAGCTACATAAATTAGGAGACGGGCAATCTCCAACATGAGCTACATAATTTAGGAGACAGGTCATCTCCAACATGGGCTACATAAATTAAGACACGGGTAATCTCCAACATGAGCTACATAAATTCGGAGACAGGCAATCTCCAACAGGATTTCCTTAAATTAGGAGACGGGCAATCTCCAACATGAGCTACATAAATTAGTAGACAGGCAATCTCCAACATGAGCTGCGTAAATTAGGAGATGGGCAATCTTCAACATGAGCTACAAAAATTAAGTGACAGGCAATCAACATGAGCTACATAAATTAGGAGACAGGCAATCTCCAACATTAGCTACATAAACTAGTAGACAGGCAATCTCCAACATGAGCTACATAAATTAGGAGACAGGCAATCTCCAACATGAGCTACATAAATTTGGAGACGGGCAATCTCCAACATGAGCTACATAAATTAGTAGACAGGCAATCTCCAACATGAGCTACATAAATAAGGAGATGGGCAATCTTCAACATGAGCTAGATAAATTAAGTGACAGGCAATCTCCAACATGAGCTACATAAATTAGGAGACAGGCAATCTCCAACAGGAGCTACATAAATTAGGAGACGGGCAATCTCCAACATGAGCTACATAAATTAGGAGACAGGCCATCTCCAACATGAGCTACATAAATTAAGACACGGGTAATCTCCAACATGAGCTACATGATTTCGGAGGCAGGCAATCTCCAAATTTATCCGAATTTATGTAGCTCATGTTGGATATTACCCGTGTCTTAATTTATGTAGCCCATGTTGGAGACGGCCTGTCTCCTAATTTATGTAGCTCATGTTGGAGATTGCCCGTCTCCTAATTCATGTAGCTCATGTTGGATTTTGCCCGTCTCCTAATTTATGTAGCTCATGTTGGAGATTGCCCGTCTCCTAATTTATATAGCTCATGTTGGATATGGCCCATCTTCTAATTCATGTAGCTCCTGTTGGAGATTGTCCTTCTCCTAATTTATGTAGCTACATAAATTAGGAGACGGGCAATCTCAAACATGAGCTACATGAATTAGGAGACAGTCAATCTTCAACATGGGCTACATAAATTAAGTGACAGGCAATCTCCAACATGAGCTACATAAATTAGGAGACAGGCAATCTCCAACATGAGCTACATAAACTAGGAGACCGGCAATCTCCAACATGAGCTACATAAATTAGTAGACAGGCAATCTCCAACATGAGCTACATAAATTAGGAGACAGGTAATCTCCAACATGAGCTACATAAATTGGAGACGGGCAATCTCCAACATTAGCTACATAAATTAGTAGATAGGCAATCTCCAACATGAGCTACATAAATTAGGAGATGGGCAATCTTCAACATGAGCTACATAAATTATGTGACAGGCAATCTCCAACATGAGCTACATAAATTAGGAGACAGGCAATCTCTAACATGAGCTACATAAATTAGGAGACGGGCAATCTCCAACATGAGCTACATAAATTAGGAGACAGGCCATCTCCAACATGGGCTACATAAATTAAGACACGGGTAATCTCCAACATGAGCTACATGATTTCGGAGGCAGGCAATCTCCAACAGGAGCTACTTAAATTAGGAGACGGGCAATCTCCAACATGAGCTACATAAATTAGGAGACAGGCAATCTCCAACTACATAAATTAGGAGACAGGCAATCTCAACATGAGCTACATAAATTAAGTGACAGGCAATCTCCAACATGAGCTACATAAATTAGGAGACAGGCAATCTCCAACATGAGCTACATAAATTAGGAGATGGGCAATCTCCAACATGAGCTACATAAATTAGGAGACAGGCCATCTCCAACATGGGCTACATAAATTAAGAGTCGGGTAATCTCCAACATGAGCTACATAAATTCGGAGACAGGCAATCTCCAACAGGAGCTACTTAAATTAGGAGACGGGTAATATCCAACATGAGCTACATAAATTAGGAGACGGGCAATCTCAAACATGAGCTACATGAATTAGGAGACAGTCAATCTTCAACATGGGCTACATAAATTAAGTGACAGGCAATCTCCAACATGAGCTACATAAATTAGGAGACAGGCAATCTCCAACATGAGCTACATAAACTAGGAGACCGGCAATCTCCAACATGAGCAACATAAATTAGTAGACAGGCAATCTCCAACATGAGCTACATAAATTAGGAGACAGGTAATCTCCAACATGAGCTACATAAATTTGGAGACGGGCAATCTCCAACATTAGCTACATAAATTAGTAGATAGGCAATCTCCAACATGAGCTACATAAATTAGGAGATGGGCAATCTTCAACATGAGCTACATAAATTATGTGACAGGCAATCTCCAACATGAGCTACATAAATTAGGAGACAGGCAATCTCCAACATGAGCTACATAAATTAGGAGACGGGCAATCTCCAACATGAGCTACATAAATTAGGAGACAGGCCATCTCCAACATGGGCTACATAAATTAAGACACGGGTAATCTTCAACATGAGCTACATGATTTCGGAGGCAGGCAATCTCCAACAGGAGCTACTTAAATTAGGAGACGGGCAATCTCCAACATGAGCTACATAAATTAGGAGACGGGCAATCTTCAACATGAGCTACATAAATTAAATGACAGGCAATCTCCAATAATCTCCAACATGAGCTACATAAATTAGGAGACAGGCCGTCTCCTACATGGGCTACATAAATTAAGACACGGGTAATCTCCAACATGAGCTACATAAATTCGGAGACAGGCAATCTCCACCAGGAGCTACTTAAATTAGGAGACGGGCAATCTCCAACATGAGCTACATAAATTAGTAGGCAATCTGAGCTACATCTCAAACATGAGCTACATAATTTAGTTACATAAATTAGACAGGTAATCTCCAACATGAGCTACTTAAATTAGGAGCTGAGCAATCTCCAACATGAGCTACATAAATTAGGAGATGGTCAATCTCCAACATGAGCTAAATTAAGAGACAGGCAATCTCCAACATGAGCTACATAAATTAGGAGATGGGCAATCTCCAACATGAGCTACATAAAATAGGAGACGGGCAATCTCCAACATGGGCTACATAAATTAAGAGACGGGCAATCTCCAAAATGAGCTACATAAAATAGGAGACAGGCAATCTCCAACATGGGCTACATAAATTAACAGACGTGTAATCTCAAACATGAACTACATAAATTAGAAGGACAATCTCCAACAGGAGCTACATCAATTAGAAGATGTGCAAAATCCAAAATGAGCTACATAAATTAGGAGACGGGCAATCTCCAACATGAGCTACATAAATTAGTAGACAGGCAATGTCCAACAGGAGCTACATAAATTAGAAGATGGGCAATCTCCAACATGAGCTACATAAATTAGGAGACGGGCAATCTCCAACATGATCATCCAACATGAGCTACATAAATTCGGAGACAGGCAATCTCCAACAGGAGCTACTTAAATTAGGAGACGGGCAATCTCCAACATGAGCTACATAAATTAGTAAACAGGCAATGTCCAACATGAGCTACATAAATTAGGACCTGAGCAATCTCCAACATGAGCTACATAAATTAAGTGACAGGCAATCTCCAACATGAGCTACATAAATTAGGAGACAGGAAATCTTCAACATGGGCTACATAAATTAAGAGACGGGTAATCTCCAACATGAGCTACATTAATTTGGAGACAGGCAATCTCCAACTTGAGCTACATATTTCACGTCACATCGAAAATTAGGAAACAGGCAATCTCCAACTTGAGCTACATAAAATTGGAGAATCTGGACCGGGTACTTTAGCTATTATATCTATATCTATATCTATATCTATCTCTCTCTCTCTCTCTCTCTCTCTCTATATATATATATATATATATATATATATATATATATATCACTAATTTATTACAATGTTTCTGTTGTAGTCGGATTAGTAGTTTATTCAGTCTTTGAAAACGGTCTAGACTTAGAAACTAAAATTCCTACAAACTAATTAAAAGACAGAAAGAGTAATAAATATAATTCCTGACAAGTATCTATGAAATGTAACAACCTATGATTTGTAGTTCTGAAGAAAGTGAACCTTGAAAACTGAAACAGTGGTAGAAAGAAATATGCGTGCGTGCGTGCGTGTCTGTGTGTGTGTGTGAGAGAGAGAGAGAGAGAGAGAGAGAGAGAGAGAGAGAGAGAGAGAGAGTGAGAGAGAGAGAGAGAGAGAGAGAGATAGAGGGAGAGATTTGACACGTGATCAAATCAATTTCCTCGTATGACAATCTATGTTCACCATTGAAATAAGCTGAAATACAATTAATCTGTTCCATCACCCTAAAAGCAACCGACTTATTTTAACTTACGCTATATATATATATTATATATATATATATATATATATATATATATATATATATATATATATATATGTCGGCTAAAATATAAATTGTCGGCTAAAAGCCATATAAAAATAAACACGTGTAGCAAGTCAATAAAAAGTGGAATATAGATAAGTTTCAAAACAAACGAATAATCTGGGAATGGCCAGCTAGTGTAACGGTTAGAGTCCTTGCCTGTCAGCTTGGCAGTCGAGGTTTCGAGTCACACACGGAGCAGTCTCCCATGTCTATAACCTTGCTGGTGAGACCTAATAGGTCGAAATGTACATTCAGGGATTGACATTTTATCGATCTGTTTAGCCTTACATTTGAACATATATGCCCGCCTAAATTCATTAATTATTAACTAATTAATTTTCAAAATTAGGTATGACTTCAATTAAGCACATATCCTCGAATATATATATATATATATATATATATATACATACATATATATATATATATATACATACATACATATATATATATATATATAAGGAGTGCACACACACACACACACATATATATATATATATATATATACATATATATATGAACTCATTTGTGTAGATATATGTATACACATATATATGCATATGTATACACACATGTATGTCGATAATATATATATATAATATATATATATATATATATATATATATGAAAGAATATGTGCTTAATTGAAGTCGAACCTAATTTTTGAAAGTTAATTAATTAATAATTAATTAATTAGACGGGATTACCTATTTAAATGTAAGGCTAAACAAATCGAGAAAAATCAATCTCTGTATGTACATTTCGGCCTATTAGACCTCATCAGCAGAGCTATAGATACGAAGACCGCCCCGTGTGCGATTCGAAACCTGACTGTGAAGCCTAATTTATTAATTAATTAACTTTAAAAAATTAGGTTCGACTTCACTTAAGCACATATTCTCTCAAATATTGTCGGCTGAAAATAGCCAAATCACAAACATATATATATATATATATATATATATATATATATATATATATATATATATATATATATATAAGGAGTGCACATTTATATATATTATATATATAATATATATATATATATATATATATATATATATATATACATACTTATATATATGCACACATTTGTGTAGATATATGTATATACATATATATGCATATGTATACACACATGTATGTTGATATATATATATATATATATATCACGTAATTCTCAAAGAATACATAAAAGCAAGATAGAAAGAAGAAGCGCTTTCTTTTATTCGGATGACATCCTGCTACGTTGGGTTTTTTTTATCGATCACTTGGATCTCTTCCGTTCCTCCGAGGGGAGCGGATTTGTCCAATTAGGGAATAACTGAGTTAGCATGAACATGAAATGACGTAAACAATAAAAACAAAAAAACATCAAACACACAAATTCCAACAACAAATGTAAACAGTAATCTAATGACCTAGATTTTGCATGCTTTCGTGCTACCATACAACATAAATTGTATTTTGTAAGGAGGCATTTTTAACTTTTGAATTGTAGCAGTGGTGAGCTATGACCATAGTAAGTGTGAACGTTATCTTTGTTACATATATTTCCTTGTATAGTATACCCGTGGTTGTATACTCAATTTGTCTCGTAGCTTTAGTATTTCTTCTTTTTATGATTTTGGGATAGCTTCTTCTTCTTCTTCTTCTTCTTCTTCTTCTTCTTCTTCTTCTTCTTCTTCGATCTCCTCGGGACGTCCTGCTGTTGCTATCTATTTGTCTGCCTTTCTTTGCATATGTAGATCTATCTATCTATCTATCTATCTATCTATCTCTCTATTTGTCTGCCTATCTTTGCATATTTAGATCTATCTATCTATTTCTCTATCTATCTATTTGTCTGTCTATCTTTGCATATTTAGATCTATCTATCTATCTATCTATCTATTTGTCTGCCTATCTTTGCATATTTAGATCTATCTATCTATCTATCTATCTATTTGTCTGTCTATCTTTGCATATTTAGATCTATCTATCTATCTATCTATCTATCTGTCTGCCTATCTTTGCATATTTAGATCTATCTATCTATCTATCTATCTATCTATTTGTCTGCCTATCTTTGCATATTTAGATCTATCTATCTATCTATCTATCTATCTAATCTATCTATCTATCTATCTATCTATCTATCTATCTATTGTCTGATCTTTGCATATTTAGATCTATCTATCTATCTATCTATCTATCTATTTGTCTGCCTATCTTTGCATATTAGATCTATCTATCTATCTATCTATCTATCTATCTATCTATTGTCTGCCTATCTTTGCATATTTAGATCTATCTATCTATCTATCTATCTATTTGTCTGCCTATCTTTGCATATTTTCTATCTATCTATCTATCTATCTATTTGTCTATCTTTGCATATTTAGATCTATCTATCTATCTATCTTATCTCGTAGCTCAACAAACAAAAGAAATATATATGAAAATACTGTTATTCATGAATAATTGTACATATAAAACGCATTGTAGGATTTAATGTTAGTCGTTGACTTCCGGTTTAGAATATATGATAGAAAAGTTTGACTTGATGTAAATTTTTTGGAAGTTATTAGGTTGTTACTAAAATAATAACCGATTTCAAATACATACATTTATTGTTGAAACCTTAACAGTAGAAATGTTAGAATTAGTCAAAATACGAGCCTTGGGTAGCTATGCATCTCTGAAGTCTAAATTCTATTCCCACTCTTCGTTCTCACGAACAGGAAGTGGATGTCACAAATTCCTTTTATCGTTATCCTGAATTTAGATTAATTCACTACACTTACCGTGCATAATTAACAGGATATCCTTCAATTATGGAACAGTCTTCGCATGCTTTTAGGTTTGGAAACCATAGCTCGTTGCAAGAATTCTTTTGTTGTAATCGAACAAACCTGGATACTTTGATTTTTTTAAGCCAGTTTTTAGTAAGATTTTCTCCAGAGACAGAGTATCGTCGTGTTTTTTTCAATACGAACATATTTTTTTAGATAGAAAACACCATACCTAGGGCGGGGGGGGGGTCATACAATTCCCAATGGTATTAGTCCGAAAATAAACGTGATTGCACGAGTGGGGTTTGAACTCGCTAACTGCGATGTCGCAGACCAGCACATTAGCAACTACGCACAGGGAAATGAAAACAGCCACATCAAGGATTTGAAACCAGGTCTCTGTGTGAGTTTCCTTCAACGATAACCACTGCATAACGTGCCTCCATGAGTATATTATACAGATACATATATACCCTGTAGTACCTTGATTTACGAGCGCCTCAAATTACGAGTTTTTCAAGTTACGCTTGTTTTTTTGCTTTGAATTAAACTCGTAAGTCAAGGTACCACTTTATAATTTAATAGCGAAATTACTTAAACATTGTTATAATTCAAATTATTTTTTTTAATAACAGCAGAATTAAAGTACATAATTTAGATTTTTAAGACAATTTATGGGCCAGTATAGCTCAGTCAGTAGAGCGTTGGACTAGGAACCACAAGGTCCCAGGTTCGATTCCGACCCTTCGCCCACTCACCATATATATATATATATTGGTTGTCAACTCGTGTTCGAGTAAGACCATTTCTTGTTTTTTTTTTATCATCATATTTAGGTGCCAGTAGCATTTGACACTCTATCCTAGTGTTTTCTCAGATGACTCACCAGGCCAGCCCTGGAGAGAGATACTCTTACACATAAACTACATGTTGGAACTTCTCTACTTTGAATGTTGCTGGGCTGAAAATTACCCTTTCTAACGGCCCGCTTCAATTTTTGGTGTTTAATTTGTTATAGGAGAACTAAGGAAATTTACGTAGCTAATTTTATATATACTTTAAGATTAATTTTATTCTGTCTCTAACTTCAAAGGAATGAATTTTAGAGACAAAAGTTTGTTCTACTTTTAGTAGAACAAACTTTTGTCTCTAAAATTCTTTCCTTTGAAGTTAGGGCTTCGTTTACAGGCGTATTCACAGGCCAAAGTAATTTATGATTCTATCTATCTATCTATCTATCTATCTATCTATCTATCTATCTATTATATATATATATATATATATATATATATATATATATAGATAGATAGATAGATAGATATATACAATTTAAAAATAAATAAATAAATAAATAGTAGGGCAGACTGGGCTTTTCAGCCTTGGATAGGTAACCAGTCTAGGAGAGGTATAACTCTGAATTCAAAATTCCTGAGGTCGGTCGTTGATTGGGTTTGTAGCAACCCTTGATGCACCAATTCTTTCCTATCGACTGTGCCAAAAAGTGTGGATGGTCCAACACAAGACTTCACCACTATAAACAAATCCCTGTGTGGGATTTCATTGTGTGTATGAACCCTCATACGTCGAAAATCGACGGGAGAGTCCATTTATATATATATATATATATATATGTATATATATATATATATATATATATATGTATATATATATATGTATGTTTTATAATTTGCTTGAAGCATTGTGTTTATATTGGTTTGGTGATTGGCTTTGAAGGCTATCACAATGCAAGTGTAAAGAAAAATAAAGCAATTCTGATGCTGTTTGTTTACCTTTGAATTATTCTTAATATTTCGAGATAAAGATCTCTTCGTCAGAAGCTGTTGATAGGAATTGTCCATTCTGTTTTGTGTCTTATATCATCCAAATTCTCTCTGTATATGTATGTGTAAGTCTGTGTGTGTGTTTATGTGTTGATGTGTGTATGTCTGCCCAACAATGTCTTATCGTCAGTGCGTATGGATATTTTATTAGTGGCGCCATCTATATGTCAAGCCTGGTACTTATTGAGTGATGGGTTATAAGTGTTGTGTTGATTTGTAGTCAATATAGTAATGTTCCTCTGGTCATAGACATAATAAATAGGAAATATTTGCGTTGTCTTTTATTTGAATTATGAATGTGATAATATGGTCGGCATATGACATTAAAAATTTCAATCCATAGTTGTCGATGCGAATATCCCGGCAGCAAATGCGCATGTCTTTTTTTTTTTTTTTTTTACATCCGGTGCGTCTTGTGCAATGATTTATTAGAGAAAATTGCTCTTCAATTTCAGTTTTGGCGGCCATTACTGTTTCTCGTTTGAAATATTTCTGTTATGGCAGCGACACGGGTTTTTTTTCTTTCTTCTTTTCTTTCTTTCTTTCTTTCTTTTTTTCTTTCTTTCTTTCTTCTTTCTGTTTTCTAATCATCGTAATCATCACGTGAGAATGCGAGAAAGCAAATCAGCAGCTTATTCACCCAAGTTCCTCTCCATAAATCAGATTTTGGAATTATTAATTACTATGAATTTTTTTTTCTTTTCCTAAAATATATGCATAACAACACATCCGGCACTCTTTAATAAGAGATAATTTCCAATTCGCTTTCCGTAATAATAAAAAGAACAAAAAAAAAAAAAAGAAAAAAAAAGAAAAAGAAAAAAATCTAAAAAATTAAATAACAGTAAACGTTTCCGACAAAAGACTGAAGCAGAACCAACGTTTACAAATTAATACGGACTATACGCCACATGAACAGCTGTATAATCAAGAAGTGCTAGATCATCCGCGTAATCTGCACCCATCATATTTTCCACAAGATATCGTTTCCTTCATGCCGTTTTTGGTATGAGAACATTTCTTAAATTATATCGAGGGGAGAGTCACCTTGGCGTAGCAGCTAACAAGCTGGATTGCAATATCTTACTAAGTGAGTTCAAACGCCAATCGTGCTAATATATTCACTTTTGGACTAATACCCTTGGGAAAGGTATGAACCCCTTCATTTCTCCGCCAACTAAGGGTTAAATAGTACCATTACTGTTCTTCTACAAGGATAGCTTTGGCGCTAAATAACCCCCTGTTACGATTAGAGTTGCCATTTTAGGCCTGTATTTGAATGCAGTTTCACAGTGAATATTATTTGTGGCATAAAGTTTGATCCTTTCTTGAAGTAGAAAGATGTAGTATTAGTTATAATCCTTGTCAGTTGATCCTTCCTTGAGCCCATCTATCAAGTAATTCTAGGATAATTTATCAATGCCGTTAAATACATGTTTGGACGTTTTTCATTGTTCAACCTAGCTCCTCCTGTTTGAAACAGTCTATAAATATAAGTAGTGGTTTGTATAGCTAATAACCAGAAGATATCCAATACCCACAAAAGTTGATATGCCATTAAACTAAGAATCCAAACGAAATTATTACATTGGATTTAATGACGTTATTAGTGTGTAATCTAGACAGATTATAAATTGAAACGGTGCTGATATATCTCCAGCAAAAATGTCAGACCATATGACCTTTAGGCACCCCTTTTTATCTCGATTAAGAAAGGACATGTTTTTCATTTACACCGTCAATATCCGGTTGTTTTAACAGACGATTTTTAGATTTTTTTAAATTATAAAACTAACCCCCAACCCAACCCCTAACCCTAACCCCTAACCCTAAATCCTAACAAACAACCGGATATTGACGATGTAAATGAAAAACATGTCCTTTCTTAATCTAGATCAAAAAGGGGTGCCTAAAGGTAATATGGTCCAAAATGTCAAAGTAGGCAGTGTCGCCATCTGGTGGGCGAAACTTCATTTCACAATGCTTCTTTATAGCGTAACAGTAACTTTTGGCAAATCGTCTGCCTGAAGTATTTGCAAAGTTTTTTCTATGTGTATGTAATAAACTAGGGTATCGTAGCTGGGTTTTTTTCAGCAGCCACCGGCTAGCGGTTTTTGAGGCAAGAGACCGGGACGGAACTCTGTGAATATTACCATAAAATACTTTGGAGAAATCTACAAACATAGGTGTTGCCCGTGAGAAGGATGCTATGTGAACACTCGAAGCAGCAGACTACAAAATAGCAGCTTTGTTAGAACCCTTGTCGCTATTCTATGTATTCAGTTGTTCTCTTGTTCACATAATGCAGTTGGTAATCCTAATCTGTAGTGAGATAGTAATCCTCTGTCATATAAATCAGTCCAAGTCTGTAGTCAGCCTTGTAATATGTATGAGGTCAAGTCTATAGAGTTTCTTGTAATAAGTATATATATTTACCAACCCTTCCGTACGAGCAGGATGCGACACACGGTCAATTTCTTAAGCGAGGTTAAACAAGCTTGAATTAAGAGTTTTCCCTCTTCTAGACTAGTTATTTAGCCATGGTTAAAGAGCCCAGTTTGCCTTGCTATTTACCCATAGCTGGAGGGAGAGTTGGATTCATACCTTTCCCAAGGGTATTAGCGCAATGTGAAATGAAGACAGCTTTGTCTAGGAATTGAACTCGGGTTGACGAGTCCATTTCCTACGACTCTAAGCCTTACACCATGCGCCTCCTCGAAATATGTATAATTCCAAGTCTGTAGTATTCCTTGTAATCTCTACAAGTCAAAGTCTGTGAAGAAAAAGTGGAAGTGAATCCAACAGTAGGTGATATTATGAAAAATTGAAAAAAAAACATGTTCATAAACGAGTAATGTTTATTTCACCTACGCTGCAGTGTTTCGATCTGTTTCAATAGATCTTCATCGGGGCTTTTGTTAATATGAGGGAAAAATGTATCACAGAAAATAAGAAAACTGCGAGACACCTTTGCTTTGTCGGTCAGTCTATTTAAAAATTGTTGAATGAAAGGCGAGCGTTCTTTGATGTTTAAAACGTAAGACGGACGCTGAAAACGGTTGCCATGGATTTTTGAATAAAAAAAGTAAAATCCTGTAGTGTTCCTTGTAATATGTATAAATATAAGTCTGTAGTATTCCTCTGGTATTGATCCGAAAGACATGTCTTGCAGGCAGAAATTTCAACCGGTAATTGATTTGAGGACAGGTGCAAACGATCTTAAATGATTTCTGTCATCGTCTCTCATTGGCCAATTTTTTTTATTTTTATCGAAAGTGCCTTCTGTTGTTCGAAAAGATGTTAAATAGAAATGATGAATTTGCGTACATCTTATACTAAGATAATCATGTGATGTAATGAGTAGCATGCTCGATTAGCAGAATATTGTTAGTGAGTTTGATTCTCACTGGGTGTCTCATACTGTTAGCCTTGTACCGCATCTAAGCTATGCTTAGTAAATAACTATACCAAGATAATTCAACAAGCTGTGCGGTCACTTAGCTTCAATCACACAAATCATCGTACAATACATGCGGGGGCACAGTAGGAGAAATCAGGACGAACTCATAAGCGACGTTCTCCTATGGAGACACATGTGTTGGCCAACCAACAAAAATTTACATTAAGTATCTCTAGTTATTATTATTATTATTATTATTATTATTATTATTATTATTATTATCACTCCCTTTGAGTTTTTTTCACATCAGCGTTAGCTGATGGTATTTCACTGGAGTCTGAGTGACAACAAGTCTCCTCGGGTCTCCAGGAGTCTTCTGAGATATCTAGCCGATTGCAGCAGTGCAGTAGTCTGGGTGGTCTCATTCTTTCTCTGATTTCTAGATATCCCAGTCTTTTTTTCCAGGTTTATTATACCTTCTTGCACCAACTACAATTGTATCACTTTCACTCTCATATTCCACAGCTTTTTCAATTCTCTGGCAAGTCCAGCTATTTATCCATTTCCTTCAGCTTCACCCTGTGATCTGCTAGGACCGCAAAGTCTAATGACATTCTCTTTTATTTTTTTTTTTTTTGGTTAATCAATACTAGGTCTGCTTCTCTGGCTGGGATAGGGTGATCCGTCTTTATCTCGAAGTCCAGAGAATTCTATGCATTTCATTCTCAAAGAACATAATCTAGTTTATGCATATACCATTTTTGTTTGGTCAACGTTTAATTCTGTGCATAATTCCAGGGGATCACCTTCCAACCCAGTCGAGCCTAGCTTGTATTCCTGTGCTAGTTTGCTACATTCACTTAATACATGATTTACAGTCTCATCTCTGTCACGCACAATCTACATTTACTATTTGTTGCGTCTTATCAATGTTTGCTTTGATATCATTTGTTCTTAAGGCATTATTTGTGCAGCAATTATTAGTGATTCAGTTTCTCTCTTGAGGTTTCCTCTTCTTAACC
This sequence comes from Doryteuthis pealeii, assembly GCA_023376005.1. NCBI lineage: Eukaryota > Metazoa > Mollusca > Cephalopoda > Myopsida > Loliginidae > Doryteuthis > Doryteuthis pealeii. The sequence goes on from CM042165.1 coordinate 68,293,464, forward strand.
ATGACCAAGTCTTTTTATATTGCACCTCTCCGATTTGTCGTTTTAAGTGCCCATATAATTTTCTTCCCATCTTGTTTTTCTTCTCTTCTTCTTTCTTCTTCTTCTTCTTTCTCTCTTTATTATTATTATTATTATTACTAGCAATATATGCACCTCCGGGTGCAAGTATTTAAGTTTAATGTAATGAATATTCGTATTAATTAGAAAGTCTAATAAGAATGCAGATAAAGGATTTGAAACAGAGTGGGGGTAATAGAAAAATAGAAATGAAACTCACCTTCCACCACTGCCGTCTTTCATTGCTGAATTTACTTTATTTTAACTATTTAGTTGAATTAGAAATATAAAGAATAAAAATTACACTTATTTTTTCTTGTTAATGGATTTCATTTAAGATTCATTGGAGAGTTTTTGCTTATATTCATTAAAATAAAATCAAACAGTTAGAAATCAATAACTACTAAGCACATATTTAATAAAATCACATTTTTAATATCAATATGCAAATTAGCCTTCCCGTTCACACTGCAAACCGCTATTTTTTGTATATATAAATATAATAGCATGTTATTAGTATGTAGATATGGACAACACTAATAAAAAGGTGAAGAAATTTTATTAATAATTGAGGTTTAAATTTAAATATAAATAAAATCATGCAGAATTTGATGTAAATAACTATGTTAATTGTGACTCGATTAGTAATATAGTTTCGGTTACAGACAGAAAAACACACAATCTCCATTATAATAAGATTATTATTATTATTATTTACTCCTTTTGGGTTATTATTATTATTATTATTATTATTATTATTCCATGCTTCTGATGTGGTGAAGAGTGACCGATGCAGTGACAGTTTAGTTGGCTAGTCTCACATTAAAAATCGATATAAGACCGATTTCTCAGGAAGATTCTTTTATTCATAGAATGTAAAGCCGTCTTGATAATTTGTCAGTCTTCAGATTGGGGTATGGGGTGTGGGGGGGTTGTGATTCGACTTGCAATCATTGCATTTAATGGGAATGGTGATTCTCTACCGGTCAATACGAATGGTTATTGATCTGTACACTTAAAATGGAGACGCAACTTTTTGTAATGTTCCTTCTTGGATTTACTTGGGGGATCAAACGCATTTAAAAGTTCTAATAAATTTACATATTGAAGAACGGTCATGCATGAAGGAAAAATATTTTTTCTTCCTTTTTTTCTTTTTTTTCTTTTTTTTACTTCTTCTTTCTTCCTTTTTCTCTTTTTTGTTTCTTCCTTTTTCTTTTTTTCTCTTTTTTCTTTTTTCTTTTTCTTCTTTTTTTCTTTTTTTCTTTTTTTCTTTTTTTCTTTTTTCTTTTTTCTTTTTTTTCTTTTTTTCTTCATTTTCCTTTTTTCTCTTTTTTTCTTTCTTCCTTTTTCTTTTTCTTTTTCTTTTTTTTCCTTTTTACTCTTTTTCTTTTTTTTCTTTTTTTCTTTTTTTTCTTCCTTTATCTTTTTTTTTTTCTTCCTTTTTCTTCCTTTTCTTTTTCTTTTTCTTCTTTCTTTTTTCTTCCTTTTTTCTTTTTTTCTTTTTTCTTCTTCTTTTTCTTTTTTCTTCTTTTTTTTTTTTCTTTTTTTCTTCCTTTTTTTTTCTTTTTTCTTCCTTTTTTCTTTTTTTTCTTCTTCTTTTTTCTTTTTCTTTATTTTCCTTCCTTTTTTCATTTTTTCTTCTTTTCTTCCTTTGTTTTTCTGTTTTACGACCTTGCCCGCGGCTTTTTTGCTGAGGCTATAAAACACACTGAATAGGACCGATTAAGCTCAGTTTGGTACAGCAGTTGCATACGAATCGCAAGGTTCCTGGTTCGATACCCCCATCGCCAACTCTGTGAATGAGTAGCACAGGGATGTGTGCAGTAAAGTGAGGAGTTGATGGTAGGTGTGGCACTCCACCTCAGACGCAAAAACAATCTCCTTGGTTTAGCATTAGTGAAAAGGGTATAGAGTCCCTCGCTGTCTGGCTGATACCGACATTAGTCCACCTGCAAAACGACTTACTTACTTTAAGCAAAAGAGTAACATTTCACTCAATGAGACCACAAGTTGGTGGTGACCTGTGATACTTAAGGATGGAATCCTGGTGTCTGAACTGTCAATGTATAAGTGAAAACCATTTTATTTTCTTCCTTTTTTTCTTTCTTGAAGTTGTCATCCTCTTACGTCTTTACTCCCACTGTTGGCTGCGGCTTAACAATACGCCGAATGCACCTCTGCAAAGGGATAAGACTGCACTCAATTGGAACTCAATTTGGTGCTGACCCGTGATACTTACGGACGGAATCCTGGTATCTGAACAGTCCATGCATGAGGGAAAACCACTTTATTTTCTTCCTTGAAGTTGTCTTCCTCTTACGTCTTTATCCGCACTAAATATCATTGACAATAGACAACAAACGTTTCTGTGATTTCTAAATATTTTGGAGACATTACCTTTGGGATTACCCTCGTCCTTGAAGGATGTGGGATATATAATGCCATTATAATGATAAACAGACTAAACGAATATTAATAAATGTTTAATCAACCTTAACCCTTTCATGATCTTTATGAGAGATCAAATGAGCTATTTCCTCTTTAACTACTGTGAAAAAATAACAGGGGAGTGAATAAATGAATTCGGCGAAGTGCTTTTTTGTTAGTATCATCCAGACAGCGAGGGAGTCTATACCCTTTTCACTGTCGCTAGACCAGGGAGATCGGTTTTGCATATGAGATGGAGTACCACACCTACCATCAGCTCCCCACTTTACCACACAGATCCAAGCCACGCTAATCATGCGTTGTTGAGTTGTTGAGAACTGGTGTTGAAACTGAAACCATATTCCCAAGCAGATGCTCTACTGACTGATCTAAACCATCCCCTTTAGATAGCAGTGAATACTAGAATATATTGAAATATAGTTGTACATATTAGATAATAGTACATACTAAATGATAGTTTATACTAAATAATAATACTAAAGTACATATTATTGGCTGCGGCTATACAATACGCCGAATGCACCTCTGAAAAGCGGTAAGATTGCACTCAATTAGAAATCAATTTAGTGCTGACCTGTGATACTTAAGGACGGAATCCTGGTATCTAAACAGTCCATGCATGAGGGAAAAACATTTTCTTTTCTTCCCTTTTTTATTTTTTTAAATTTTTTAAATTTTTTAAATTTTTTTAATTCCTTGCGGTTGTCAGCTGGGGCTCTAGAATACGCTGAATATACCTCTGAAGAGGCGCATTTACAGGTATTCCACTATGCTAGTCGGGGACAAGGTCCATTATAATGGGGGATCACGCACAAAACAAAGCTCATGCGATTGCTAATGAAGGGATTGTGTGGATCCCTTGGGCATTCCTCTATTGAGGCGCCTCAGGCACCGGGCAATAAACCCAGCATCTCTGCAATAGTCAACGTATTCTAACCCCTATCATCAGATTGAACGTAATTCTTTAAAATATATAAATGTATTACATAATTTATGCGCAGCGTATAAATTATGAACGTACCTGTGGTTAGCATTGAACTTAAACTCACAGGGTCCATGGAAAGTTACCCGATAGTTGGTGACGGGTAATAACCATGACCCTTTGAAAGCAGATAGTTTAGTTAGATGTGACGCAGATTTCAGAATGGGTGGACCTAACAGGTACTACCACTCCGGATCAGAGTGGATCAGGAAGCAATGGTGATAAAGGGGTGCTCCACTTTTCCTAAACCTCCAAAACTGGAAGGTCACCATCAGATAGAGTTTACCGTTATACCCAGGACGTGAAAACCCTCAACCACCGCCTTCTAGCACTCATAGGATAAAAGGAATTTGGGCTTCCCATAAGGGCAATAGGGTTAGGGCAATCATATACGTGCTACAGCTTGATATGACCAGCCGATTGATCAGAGGGGGCCTCTCCGACCGCCCGTCTAGCCTAAGTAAGGGCTTAATGGAGTGTTGCAGGTCATAGACTGCTCAGCCACCTGGGTTCCATTCTTAAGCATCACGGGTCGCCACCCACAGCCAACAGGTGGTCCAATTGGGTGGTCCAATTGGATGCAGTCGGTGTATTCTAAGTATATTACAATAGGAGGCGCCTGATATAATGGTTATAATCGAGGGAAATGGGCACGGTGAGACGAGTTCAAAAATCTGTTTTGTCATATCCAAACCTTAGGCGTCCCATCATGTGCTAATAGTTAGGAACCTAGTCTCGCTGATCGATTTCTACTTAATAACGAGTTCGATCCTCACTGGGTGTTCTTAAGATATCCTCACAAACGTGTCAGTTCAAATCTCGCTTGGCTCCCCAAACACCTGGGCTTGTGTCACAACTGGCCAAGGTTGGTAAATACCTCCCGTGTCGGCTGGGACGTTAGAATACACCGACTGCACCTCTACATAGGGGTAAAACTCCCCCAAATGGGGCCACATGTTGGCTGTGGGTGGCCACTCGTGATGCTTAAGGACGGAGTCTTGGTAGATGAGCAGTCCTTTACCTGGAACACTCCACTTAGACCCTTATTAGGCTAGACGGGCGGTCGGAGAGGCCCCCTCCGATCAATCGTTGGTCACGTCAAGCCCTAGCACCTATATAATTGTCCCAACCCTATTGCCCTTATGGCAAGCCCAATCCCTTTTTATCATATGAGTGCTAAAAGGCGGTGGCTGAGGGTCTATATGTCCTGGGAATTACGTTAAACTCTATCTGATGGTGAGGTTCCACTTTTGGAGGTTTGGGGAATGTGGAGCACCCCTTGATCACCATTGCTCCCTGGTCAACTCTGATCCGCAGTGGTAGTACCTGTTAAGATCCCATCTATGGGTTAAATAGAAAACATTAGCTTATAAACAATATTTGATTATCTATTAAGAATGACTTTATTTCAAAACTTTATCGGTATTAAATGACCCACCGAGCTTGATATGCCGTAAAACCTAATCAAACCAAACCAAACTTAGTAAATACCTATTCTTCTCCGGCTACCTCTTTGGAGTGATTATGTTTATGTTAGACTGACACAGGGTCACTGTTTTGGAGCAATCCTAAATTAATTCAAATCAAAATAAAACATGATTGAATAGACAAACAATGATCGTTGTCTAATGCTAACAATCGTTCCTCGGCAGGTGCGTTATACTTACTCGGTTTATTTTAGTCCAAGCACTGAGCCAAGTTTTCATTATAACAACTGAAGAAACAAAAAACAAAAAAAAACAAAACAAAAAAACATTGAAAAAAAAAACCGACTGATAATACAGGAGACAGGATTACCAACAATTTATCAATAGCAACTGCCTAAAACTTCATGCACTAACAATCTGAATATGTCAACACTCGAAAATAGTTTTCAATAAATCTTTCTCTTTCTACTTTTATTCAGGGGATTATTTAAATACTTTTTTTTCGTGTTTTCCTTTTCTTTCCTTCCTATTCTTTCTTTCTTTCTTTCTTTCTTTCTTTCTTTCTTTCTCTGGTTCTTTCTTTCTTTCTTTATTCATTCAAACTCTGTTAATTTTCCCTCGATTTTTTTCTTTCTTTTTTCCTTTCTTCATTATTCCCTCTTTCTGGTTTGCATTTTTTCCTTTCTTTCTTTCTTTCTTTCTTTCTTTCTTTCTTTCTTTCTTTCTTTCTTTGTTGTTTCTTTAATTATCTATCTATTTCCTTCTCATTCTTCTCCTTTTTATTCTTTCTTTTATTCTTCTTTATTCTCTTGTTCTTGTTTACCTTTCTTTCTTTCTTTCTTTCTTTCTTTCTTTCTTTCGTTACTTATCTATCTATCTATCTATTTTCCGCTCATTTTTTCTCCTTTTTATTCTTTCTTTTTTCCTATCTTTCTTTTACTATCTTTCCTCTTTGTCTTTTTCTTGTTTGTCCTTCTTTCTTTCTTTCTTTCTTTCTTTCTTTCTTTCTTTATTTTGTGTTCTTTCATTTTGCTTTCTTTTTTCTCCCTTTCTTGTTTGTCTTTTTCTTTCTTTCTTTCTTTCTTTCTTTCTTTAAATGGTTCATTCTTTTTTTCTTCTTTTATCTGGTTCTTTCTTTCTTTCTTTTTTCTTTCCTTCCTTTATCTAGTTCCTTATTTTTGTTCCTTTTTTCTTCCTTTATCAGGTTCTCTCCCTCTCTCTCTTTCTTTCTTTCTTTCTTTCTTACGTTATTATGACAAACGTTTTTAGCCAAACCCAACTCTCTTCGTGAGAAAAACCAGTTCCGAACGTGAAAGGTATTTTTATATCATCTCCAAAAAATTGAAAATGAACAAATGAATGAATAAATAAATAAATGAATATCTATTAGTGTTTTCATATCTATATATACATATTCTATTCAATTCTCTGAGAGACTACAAATATATCACCCCCCACCAACTCAACCACAGATCACGTGGTCAAATTCGCACCTCTGAGGCATAACACTGGTTGGTTATATTAAGAAATCTCTGTAATAAACGTTACACCTGCTGTCGATATTTCTCATATTTAATTAACTAGTTAGGCACAAGGCCAACCGCATAGCAGCCCTTTAGTTTGTGCTTTAGAATACACTCGACAGAGAGGTAAAACCTTCCTCAATATGACCACCTGTTGGCCCTGAGGGGAGACCCGTGATTCTTAAGGACGAAATCCTCATGGATGAGTAGTCCATGAGATTCAACACCCCACTTTAGTTCTTACTTAGGCTAGACGGCGGTCAGAGAGGCCACCTCAAATCAATTGGCTGGTAACGTCAAGCCATAGTACCTATATGATTGCCCCAACTATATTGCTCTTATGAAAGCCCCAACTCTTTTTATCATATATGTGCTCGAAGTCTGTGACCGAGGGTCTTCATGTCCTGGGAATGACGTTAAACTCTATCTGATGGTGAAGTTCCAGTTCTGTATGTCTGGGGAATGTGGAGCACCCTTTGATCACCATTATTCCCTAGTCCACTCTGATCTGGAGTTATAGCTAATCAACAGCCCGAATACGTGGTTGGTTAACAACTTAATAGGGTGATACTGACAGACGTGCATTTATAATCATTGACGAAGGAGCTGCAAGACTGAGGAGCACCAAGGAACAACCAAAGGATTCTTCACTAAAGATTGCACTCTGCTTAACACAAAGGATCTCCGCTGGACAAGCGCTCTTGCTTGAAGCCTAAAGTAGGGCCACAAAAATCGTAACATCAAGAGGTTTTTTTTCTTTGGTATTTTTCTTTTTAATGTTATTTCAGTTTTTATTTTCAAATTAGATTTCGAATTCCGTAACGGCTACCATCTATGGGTTAAATAGAAAAATGTATTTATAAAAAAAGTTGAGGATCCATTTAGGACTAATTTATTTCAAAACATTTTGGCATTAAATGACGCACCAAGGTTGATATGCCGTAAAACAAATCAAACCAAACCAAGCCAAACGCATGGAGTGATATTGTGTTATGCGAATTTACCAAAGAAAGAAGTCATGCCTATCTACCTAGAAAATCAGCTTTCTATATGCGGACTTTTGCTTGGGTGCGAACGTTTGATCCCTTATCAGGGAATTCAATGAACGACGTATATATATATATATATATATATATATATATATATATATAAAGTGCGTCAAACAAGCATCAAATATTTTTTGTAGTTTTTGACACACCTTGTATTCTGAGAAAAATAATGTTCCATTCACTAATTTTTTCAGAATACAATGTGTGTTAAAAGGTACCATGTTTTAAAGCTGTATTTACCAAGATAGAAATGAAGAATGCAAGGAACGTTATTTTTTTTCGGAATACAAGGTGCGTCAAAAATTACAAAAAAATCTCGATACTGTTTTGACACACCTTATATATATATATATATATATATATATATATATATATAATATATATATATGTGTGTGTGTGTGTGTGTGTGTGTGTGTGTGTGTGTGTGTGTGTGTGTGTGTGTGTGTGGAGAAAATTTTTAAGAAAACAAACACAGGTTGTAATGAACGATGGAAACTCTTTATGTCGATACTTAAATATTATATAGATAGACAGACAGATATTAACAGATTATGGATAAACAGACAGACACAGATGATATTAACAGATTAAAGACAGTTAGATAAATTAAAATAGATAAAGATAGGTTTATATTACAATATATATGATACATAATAATAACAATAATAATATCGCCACTATTAATAACAATAACAATATCAATAATAATATATAACACTATACATATACTAACTTACTATTTTAACAAATCTTACCATCTCCTCCTTTTACAAAAAAACCTCACACAAACATACCAGCCACAAACTATAACTTAATGACAAATCCAGTTCCCCAATACATATAAAAAAAAAACTCAATAAATAAATGAATAAATAAACACACACACATATACTCTTAAACAATCTAGTATATACAGGATTAACACCTGCGGTACCATTACCATTCTGACACTCCCCATCTAGAGAGAAGAAAATACCCCACCCCACCCCAACACCCCACCCCCTACTGACGACCTTCTGTTTCACCATTTTGAGAATGTCCATCATTGAAGCAAGAACTATATCCAAGTCCTGAAAAAGGTCTAACAGACCGAAACGTTGCATCGTCGACAATAAACATCCAGTTTCCATAACATCCCGTGTTTGTCTACCTTTTTCCACATACTGTCGGATTAACCTCCTCACATTTCTCCCATATATATATATATATATATATATATATATATATGGACGTGGAAATTGCATTTCACTTAGCGCTAATACCCTTGGGAAAGATATGGTTTCTATTATCCCTCCAGCTATGGGTAAATAGTAGGGCAGACTGAGCTCTTTACCCTTGGTTAGGCAACCGGTCTAGGAGAAGGAACACTCTGAAGTCAAGCCTGTTAGACTCCGCTTAAGAAATTGACCTTGTGTCACATCCTGCTGGTGCGGAGGGGTTGGTAAATATATATATATATATATATATATATATATATATATATATGTTTATAAATTTATATAACATATTGAGGGTTATCATAGTGGTCCCCATGATATCAATGAGTGGAATACTGAGGGGGAATGAAAGGAATAGAGAACAAAATTGTTCATTGATAAAACAAAACAAGGGCCCTTTCATCCGGTGCTTTTCAAGTTTTTCAGTTTTTCATGTTGTAAATATTTTACAACTTTGCACCGGACGAACGGGATCTTGTTTTGTTTCATCAATGAACATCTTTTCTCTGTTCTTTACATTCCTCCTTAGTCTTCCACCCATTGATATCGTGGTGATCACTATGATAACCTTCAATATTATATATATATATATATATATATATATATTATATATATATAATCTATAGCACTCAAATCTATAGCCCAACATCCCGCCACACATACAAACACACAAGCACACAAGCCATTGCACACTAGTTGTTAAGAAAAAAAATTAAATAAATAAATTGATTATATATATATATTTAACAAATATTATTAAATATAAAAAGATAAATTGAATTAGATATAAATAAGTAAATAAACAAATAAATATGATAATAATAATAATAATAATAATAATAATAATAATAATAATAATAATAATAAAGGATTAAATTGATTTTACATCCAACACGAAACATTTAACATCACAATGGCCACAAAACACAAATACACTTTTTCATTCGCACATACCCACGTACAAAATCCCGCGCTAGGATACAGTCTTAACGTCACAACCAACACGCATTTTCAATGTCACGCGCATTACAACATACACACACGTACAAACAAAAATAAACGTATTCACGCTCACACGGGAATACAGTTATTTAAAAAATAACATCATTTTCAACAAAGAAATTCATTTGGGAAGAAATGCCATAGCTGGACTGCTTAGTTCAATACTTTTGATAAAGAGGTATTACCTCGAAAATTCAAGAAATAATAAAAACACAGGTCAACACACAAAACCATTGTTACCGTATTATTATTTTTTATTTATTCCAAACTGCATTGTGATAGCCTTCTAAATCAACATCCTAACCAATACATACACAATGCTTCAAGCAAATTATGAAACTCTCTTATATATACTAGCAAATATATGCACCCTCCGGGTGCAAGTATTTAAGTTTTGATATAATAAAATATATTAAATTAGAAAGGCTAATGAAACTGACTAAGAATGCAGATAAAAAGATTTGGAACAGAGGGGGTATAATCGAAAAATAGAACAACTTTGAAACTAACTATTCCATTATTTTCCATTACTCCCCTCTTTCATTGGTAAATTTTCCTAATTTAACTATTTAGTTAAAATAGGAAGTAAAGGATAATATTACAGTTATTTCTTCTTGTAAATGAATTTCTTTTAAGATTTATCCACGAGATTTTCGTTTATATTTCTTAAGATAAAACCAAACAATTAGAAATCAATAATACCAAGCACATATTTATTGAAATAAAATTTTAAATATCAATATGCAAATTAGCCTTCTCGTTCAAACTGTAAACCGCTATTTTGTTGTATATATAAATACAATTGCATGTTATTAGTACGTAGATATGGTCAACAGTATTAATAATGTAAAACAATTTTTATTAATAACTGAAGGTTTAAAAGAATGAAATCATGGAGAATTTGACGTAAATAATTAAGGGAATTGTGACTTGAGTAGTAATATAGTTTCGGTTACAGACAGAAAAATACACAAATCTCCATTATAATAAGAAGATATATATATATATATATATATATATATATATATATATATATATCCAAGATCGAATTTTGGACGAGGCTATGTGTTACCTTTCAGTAATTCTCTTGGGATAGGCACGTATTTACCTCTTCTCTTCCTATCTATCTATAGGTCATTAGTAGGTCAAACTGGGCTCTTTAGCCTTAGAACGGCAACCAATTCAGCTGAAGAAACATTGAATTCAAACTCGCCTTACTCTGCTGAAAGGTTAACGTGCGCCGTTTTCTTTCCACAGTGGATTGGTTTGGTTGCGTCGAGTTGGCTAAATACACACTCGAATATCATTCTCTATTTCTTTTTTCTTCATCCAATGTTTTTGTTCCTTTCGACAAGATATCAGAAACAAGCTGTTTTTCGAAAGTCAGCAGTCTTATTGTCTAGAGCAAAAAATACAATACGTCACAATATTGTCTGGTTGAGAGCTATTGCTTTATTTTGACGTGAAATGTCGGAAGAAAAGAATGTTGAAAAGGGGACATTTTTATTTTCATCTTTTTTTTTTTCAGATCGTCAGACCACTTTCGGTAATGTGGGTTGCAGGCCTTCCCCTCCGTCTCCGTACCGACGGCCTAGCCTCTCAAAAGAGAGGGACAATGGGCTCTAAGCGCAAAAAAATGCTCTCCTGGAGACATTTTTCTATTTCTAAGAAATGCTTATTCATAGTTTATATATATATATATATATATATATATATATATATATATATATATATATATATATATATATATATTATGTAAATGTATTATTTATACAGGCATTGTTAAAGACCACGGAATATTTTTTTTATGATCTCAGTTGTAAACGTTCAAGTATTGGAGTTATTTTTTGTTAATTTGGATCCACATGGTGAAGAAAATGTCCTTTACTTTTTTTATACAAGCGCTTTCAAACATTTCGCTAGTCGTAATCAGGAAATTGTTAGTTGTAGTGTTAAAAGAACACACACTATATATATATATATATATATATATATATATATATATATATATTTCGCTCATTCATTCACACATTTTTTTGTTTGTGAACTGATTTGACATTTATCTCCGACCCAAACACCACGGAGAGAATGAGCTCTGATGATGATTTTTGTAAAATCGAAATATTGATCAGTATCAGCTATGATTATATTATAAATTGTTTTCTCTTTAACAGCATTGTGTGATGTTTTCATTCCACCTTTTCATACTCATACTGTCGGATTCATTTCCTTTCTTTTAACTTATATATAATATATATATATATATATATATATATATATATATATATTATATTTTTTGAGGGCAAATACAATGCGTATATCGTATAAAATTCGATAATTATTGAAAAATATTGAAAATATTCATTGAATTCCCTCATAAGGGATCAACGTTCGGACCCCAGCAAAAGTCCGCATATAGAAAGCTGATTTTATAGGTAGATAGGCATGCCAAAATGTTTTGAAATAAATTAATTCTAAATGGATCCTCAATTTTTTTTATAAATACATTTTTCTATTTAACCCATAGATGGGACCCGTTACGGAATTCGAAATCTAATTTGAAAATAAAAACTGAAATAACATTAAAAAAAAAATACCAAAGAAAACAAACCTCTTGATGATACGATTTTGGTGGTCATCCTTTAGGCTTCAAGAGCGCTTGTCCAGCGGAGATCCTTTTTTATTATCATTATTATTATTTTTGGAACACTGAAATAATTTTGTAAATACACACTTGAAGAAAGAAAAACGAAAGCGGCGTTTTTAATTTTTGAGAAATATAGATAACAAGCGCGAGGATACTCGTCTAAAATGACCAGGCTGTATTTGCGATAAGTCTCTTAAATTCAGACAAAGGGATATATTTGAATATTGAGGGCCAAGGGTAAAAAAGGAAAAAAAAAGATGAAGCCAATGATGGATAAAGGGTTGGGATGGGGTTTACTATTGTAAAAATACTCAAGGTAAAATAAAAGAAATCATCCCCACCAACCGAAAAAGAATTCAAGCAAGGTCTGATGGAATGGAAGATGCTATGTATTGTTTATGGCTAAAACCAGCTGGAGGGGGAAAATCAATTGTCCCCAGACTTGGGAAAACGAATATATATATATATATATATATATATATATATTATATATATATATATATGTGTGTGTGTGTGTGTGTGTGTGTGTGTGTGTGTGTATGTGTATGTGTGTTTGTGTTATATTATATATATACAACTTACACATAGATATACATATATACTTATATATGTATATGTGTATATATATATACACTCATGCATATATATATATATATATATATATATATATATATATATATATGTATATGTGTGTGTGTGTGTATGTATATATTGATAGAAGCTGTATCATATTGTGATATCAAGTAGATTATTTAGAAAAATTTGAAAAGAAATGTTCGATGTTTATATATAAAGAAATATATATATATATATATATATATATATATATATATATATATATATATATATATATATATATATATATATATATATATGTTTCTGTGTGTGTGTGTGTGTGTGTGTGTGTGTAAGTATATATTAATAGACGCGGTATCATATTGTGATATCAAGTAGATTATTTAGAAAAATCGTTTGTAAAGAAATGTTTGGTGTTATATATATAGAAATAATATCGGTAAGTATTTGATAAAAAATAGCCATACCATCGGTGCACCAGAGCAGATGTTCTGATCTTCCGGCCGAATACATCTACCATCATCTACGACAGGAAATTGTGTTTGCCTATCTTGTCCGCCACGGACAGGATGTGACACAAGGTTGAATTATTTTTTTCACGTGGATGCTCCGACTTGCAGTGTTCTATAGATAAAGGCCATGCTAAAAGTGATTGGCACCTTGGATTTGTAGGAGCAGGGAACCTTGCAATGAAACTGGTCCTAACCCTTTTCAGACGAGCGACAGGCGCTGTTGTAACAATAGCAGTTCCTCGGTTGGAGTCATATCTTAATTCCGCCGTGTCATCTTTCAGCTGTGTCAGCCCTCTTTGGTTGTGATAGTTTGAACTGTATCCAGTTTGAGAAGAACAACACAAAGACAAATAAAACCAGAACTTTTCATATTGCTAAATATTCCAACTATAATAAAATAATCCACTGAATACTTTGCATATATTAATAAGTTATCCACAGACACGTGTTTCGGCGTTTCACGCCTCTTTAGTGTGGCTAGACACAACAACTATCCTGGCTATATATATATATATATATATATATATATATGTATATATATTACAGAGAGGAGAGAGAGGAGAGAGGTGAGAGAGAGAGAGAGAGAGAGAGAGAGAGAGAGAGAGGAGAGAGAGAGAGAGATAAACAAACATTTAGAAAAGTTTTTAAAACATTCTAAAAATAATTTCTTTCACAAGGAAATTAGTTGAGAAAAATTTAAATAAAAGAAATATTCCTGTTTGTCATATCACTTTTGGTTCATGTTATATATATATATATATATATATATATATATATATATAGTATTTATCATTCCCACTTTGTTTATTTTTTTCTCATAAAATCACTCCATTAATACTTTTTCTCGTCTTTTGTTGAATGAATTTTCGAGTTATGCCACGCGTCATGACATCTTCGCGTGTGCGGATCGCGACTCCTCTTTCAAAAATATAACGCTGAACAAATACAGTTACACACTTTTTAGAAAGATTTTTCTAACTCCTTGTCATCTACAAAACATCCATCAATTTCTTCACCCCATAATCTATCCTGATGAAGGTTTAAACAACCGAAACGTTTAAGCGTCGATAAATAAATTAATCTTATTTTTGGAACACTTCGTTTTTCAAATTTCTTAATATATATAAGCATACGGAGACGCCTAAACTACAACATATATATATATAATATATATATATATATATATATATATATATATATATATATCGAACATATATAAATGCAGCCTAATAATGTTTTCTATCAAGTTAAATACTTCTTAACCCAAGTTATAAGGATTTTTATTATTTTTTAGCGGAAATACAAACAAAATGGATATTATTTTATTATTGAATACCAAAATCTACAATACATTAGAATCAAAAACATATCCACACACGTGCATCCTCATTCCACAAACATTTAATCAAATGCAAAAATAAAGACAATAGTTTTTCCGCTAGATAGAGACAGTTTTTTTCCGTTAGATAGAGACAGTAATACGAAACATTGGTAATCTCAGAATTAGAGAAAGTTTATTAATAGCCAAATTAGGTCCTAGTATAAACAATAGATTAGAGCTAAACACGGAATACATAATTAATTAAAATACACGTTCCTCACAGTATATAGTACATAGTATGTACATTTCATTATACATATATCAAATGAATATTACATAAATATATAAATAGATGAAAATAATAAAATTGAAATTGAATGAACGGCTAAGTGTCCATCACGGCTTTGCGCGTGACGTTTAAAAAAAAGAACACCACGAAACGCGTGTTTATAACATAAAAAAAATAACGACAAAAAAAAAACAAACGCGTCCATTTCCGAAAATCGTCTCTGAAGATAAAGTTTTACTTTGAAATCGATAAGACAAAAAATAACATCTTTTGTTTTATTTTTTTACTTGCATTGTAATTGCTTTCAAATTAATACATTATAATATATATATATATATATATATTATATATATATATATATATATTATTATTATTATTATTATTATTATTATTATGGACCCTCTCGTCAATTTTCGACGTATGAGGGTTCATACACACAATGAACACCCACACAGTGATTTGTTTATAGTGGTGAAGGCTTGTGTTGGACCATCCACACTTTTTGGCACAATCGATAGGAAAGAATTGGTGCATCAAGTGTTGCCACAAACCCAATCAACGACCGACCTCAGGAATTTTGAATTCAGAGTTATCCCTCTCCTAGACTGGTTACCTACCCAAGGTTGAAGGGCCCAGTCTGCCCTACTATTTAACCATAGCGGGAGGGAATTTTTAATTCAGAGTTATCCCTCTCCTAGACTGGTTACACCCAAGGCTGAAGGTCCAGTCTGCTCTACTATTTACCCCATAGCTGGAGGGAGAATATATGGATTCATACCTTTCCCAAGGGTATTAGCGCTATGTGAAATGCCAACAGCTTCGTCAGGAATTGAACTCGAATCGACGAGTCCATTTCCTACGACTCTAACCACTAATAATATTATATATATATATATATATATATATATATATATATATATGATTGCAAATTCCCTGGAAATTTATAAAGAAACTAACTTCTGATGCATCTTAATACCAAATGCATCGCATATGATTTCTAATAATTGAAACAAAAAAAAACCTAGAATATTCTCGCATTATCATAGTCTCCTGGACATCTTTAATTTGGCTTCAAAATTATTTAAAATTCCTTTTACCGTAAACATTTTCTTCTCATCTATATTCTCTGCACGCCCTGATTCACCGATGCGTGAAATAAAAGAAAATACTATCAGAATGTAATTATTTCTTCAACCAATCAAATCATCTGCGAATGTCATTAACGGTCCAGTGAATGAATGACAACATGATTATAAATTGAGTGATGATAAATTAATTTGATGATTTAAGAATTTGAAACTTTTGACAATAGATTAAAAGAATATATTTTTTCCAGTAAATGAAATAAATTTTAAACTATAAAACAGAAAATACAAATCCTGAAATATACAAATTCTCAATGATTTTAGTTTCAAGAATTATTTTCCTCTTATCCCCTCTCTAACTACTGTCTTCCACTTTCTCTCACTCCCTGGTGATCCAAATTTCATTTTAGTTCGGTCATGGACCGGGTACTTTAGCTAGTATATATATAAAAAGAAATATAATATATAAAGTTAGGGTAGATTTTCACTAAGTTTGAAAAAAAAAACAAGCGAGAAATTGTCTGTTACCAGGTATCGTTGACTACATATTCACACTACCCTTAGATATAAATACTCTATCAATGATATTGAGCACTCTTTACTTTATATATCTACATATATATATGGGTCTGATTTTAATAACATCTAATATTATGAGAGAAGGTTGATAATACGGAAAAATAAATTGATATCTTTCACTATTCAGATAATTTCATTAAGCTATCCAAAAATGAACCCAATATAAAAAAAACATAGACTAAAATAATAAACATATATGCAAGAATTATGTTTTAAATCTAACTTAATTACATATGGATTAGTCTTTTTGCTTTTCCTTCCTTTCTACTTCTTTCTCTTCTTTTAATTTACAATACAGGGGCTTGCTCCGCACTTGCCACGGGTTGGCCTGGTATTGCACTACTACCTCCAGGAAGCAGCCCAGTCTTTCCACCACAGGGAAAGAAAGAAAAGCAAAAGGGGGCCGGGTTAGCTCAGTCGGTAGAGCGTTTGGCTAGAAAACACAAGGTTCCTAGTTTGATACCAGCCCACACCAACTCAGCGTATGAGTAGCACAGGATTTGTGCGGTAGAGTAAGGAACTGATGGTAGGTGTGGCGTTCCACCCCAGACGCAAAAACTGTCTCCTTGGTCTAGCGCTAGTGAAAAGGGGATAGACTCCCTTGCTGATAGGCTGATACTGACTTTAGGCCACCCCGACGACTTTACTTACTATCTCTTTAGGAAAATATGTTGCATTTTTGAAATACTGGTTTAGCTCAGTTGGTAGAGTGTCTGCTTTGGAACTACAAGTTTCTGGGTTCCATACTGGCCCTCGCCCACTCAACTTAAGAGTATCACAGCTCCTATGCCGTAAAGTAGGGAGCTCACTGTAGGTGTGGCATTCCATTTCAGACGCATAAAATGATCTCACTTATGTAGCACTAGTGAAAAGGGGATAGACTCCCTTGCTGTCTGGCTGATACCAACAATAGGCCACTCCATCTACTTTACTTTTTACTTACTTATTTTTTCTATTTTCTACATATATATATATATATATATATATATATATATAAAAGGATAACTGGTTTGTAGTTCTTCTATCATTATATATATACAGCACTTGGTAACTGTCAGTTTCTTACCTATACAATCTTTAAGCCAAGTGTGAAAATTGCATAGGCAAGAAACTGACAGTTAACAAGCACCACCGGCTATATGTTTATGTTATCCTAACTTAAATATATATGCTCTATCATTGATATTGAACACTCTTTATTCATAAATATAGCAAACTATATATATATATATATATATATATATATACATATATATATATATATGTCAATCTGATTCATTCACTTGACCTATGTTCATTGAGAGGTGAGGAAATCTTGTGTTTCCCCTGAGGACTAACACATTACCCAGTGACCGAGATGCACCTTTTCCTTTAAATAATTTTTCATAAAACATTTTATCTCTTTACAGACAAGAAAATTATATCATTCATTAACTGTAGCAATGCACAGAGAAAGTGATTCAG
>CM042165.1:68319144-68343827 GCA_023376005.1 Doryteuthis pealeii
CATTAGGAGCTGTGATTACTCTTAAGTTGAGTGGGCGAGGGCCAGTATGGAACCCAGAACTTGTTAGTTCCAAAGCAGACACTCTACCAACTGAGCTAACCAGTATTCAAAAATGCAACATATTTTCTAAAGAGATAGTAAGTAAAGTCGTCGGGTGGCCTAAAGTCAGTATCAGGCCTATCAGCAAGGGAGTCTATTCCCTTTTCACTAGCGCTAGACCAAGAGACAGTTTTTGCGTCTGGGGGTGGAACGCCACACCTACCCATCAGTTCCTTCTTACCGCACAAAATCCCTGTTGCTACTCATACGCTGATTGGTGTGGGCTGGTATCAAACTAGGAACCTTGTGTTTTCAGCAAACGCTCTACCGACTGAGCTAACCCGGCCCCCTTTTGCTTTTCTTCTTTCCCTGTGTGGTGGAAAAAGACTGGGCTGCTTCCTGGAGGTAGTGGCAATACCAGGCAACCCGTGGCAAGTGCGGAGCAAGCCCCTGTATTGTAAATAAAAGAAGAGAAAGAAGTAAAAGGAAGGAAAAGCAAAAAGACTATCCATATGTAATTATTAGATTTAAACATTAATTTTGCATATATGTTTATATTTTAGTCTATGTTTTTTTTATATTGGGTTCATTTTTGGATAGCTTATGAAATTATCTGAATAGTGAAGGATTCAATTTATTTTTCGTATTATCAACCTTCTCTCATAATATTAGATGTTATTAAAATCAGACCCATATAATATATGTAGATATTTAAAGTAAAGAGTGCTCAATATCATTGATAGAGTATTTATATCTAAGGGTAGTGTGAATATGTAGTCAACGATACCTGGTAACAGACAATTTCTCGCTTGTTTTTTTTTATCAAACTTAGTGAAATCTACCCTAACTTTTATATATTATATTTCTTTTATATATATACTAGCTAAAGTACCCGGTCCATGACCGAAAACTAAAATGAAATTTGGATCACCAGGGAGAGAGAAAGTGGAAGACAGTAGTTAGAGAGGGATAAGAGGAAAATAATTCTTGAAACTAAAATCATTGAGAATTTGTAATTTCAGGATTTGTTTTCTGTTTATAGTTTTAAAATTATTTCATGACTGGAAAATATATTCTTTTAATCTATTGGTCAAAAGTTTCAAAATTCTTAAATCATCAAATTAATTTATCATCACTCAATTTATAATCATGTTGTCCATTCATTCACTGGACCGTTAATGACATTCGCAGATGATTTGATTGGTTGAAGAAATAATTACATTCTGATAGTATTTTCTTTTTATTTCACGCATCGGTGAATCAGGGGCGTGCAGAGAATATAGATGAGAAGAAAATGTTTACGGTAAAAGGAATTTTAAATAATTTTGAAGCCAAATTAAAGATGTCCAGGAGACTATGATTAATGCGAGAATATTCTAGGTTTTTTTTTTTGTTTCAATTATTAGAATCATATGCGATGCATTTGGTACTAAGATGCATCAGAAGTTAGTTTCTTTATAAATTTCCAGGGAATTTGCAATCATATATATATATATATATATATATATATATATATATATATATATATATATGATTGCTAGTGGTTAGAGTCGTAGGAAATGGACTCGTCGATTCGAGTTCAATTCCTAGACGAAGCTGTTGGCATTTCACATAGCGCTAATACCCTTGGGAAAGGTATGAATCCATATATTCTCCCTCCAGCTATGGGGTAAATAGTAGAGCAGACTGGACCCTTCAGCCTTGGGTAGGTAACCAGTCTAGGAGAGGGATAACTCTGAATTAAAAATTCCCTCCCGCTATGGGTTAAATAGTAGGGCAGACTGGGCCCTTCAACCTTGGGTAGGTAACCAGTCTAGGAGAGGGATAACTCTGAATTCAAAATTCCTGAGGTCGGTCGTTGATTGGGTTTGTGGCAACACTTGATGCACCAATTCTTTCCTATCGATTGTGCCAAAAAGTGTGGATGGTCCAACACAAGCCTTCACCACTATAACAAATCACTGTGTGGGTGTTCATTGTGTGTATGAACCCTCATACGTCGAAAATTGACGAGAGGTCCATAATAATAATAATAATAATAATAATAATAATAATAATAATAATATATATATATATATATATATATATATATATATATATTATAATGTATTATTTGAAAGCAATTACAATGCAAGTAAAAAATAAAAACAAAAAGATGTTATTTTTTGTCTTATCGATTTCAAAGTAAAACTTTATCTTCAGAGACGATTTTCGGAAATGGACGCGTTTGTTTGGGTTTTTTTTTGGTCGTTATTTTTTTTATGTTATAAACACGCGTTTCGTGGTGTTCTTTTTTTTAAACGTCACGGGCAAAGCCGTGATGGACACTTAGCCGTTCATTCAATTTCAATTTTATTATTTTCATCTATTTATATATTTATGTATTATTCATTTGATATATGTATAATGAAATGTACATAGTATGTACTATATACTGTGAGGAACGTGTATTTTAATTAATTATGTATTCAGTGTTTAGCTCTAATCTATTGTTTATACTAGGACCTAATTTGGCTATTAATAAACTTTCTCTAATTCTGAGATTACCAATGTTTCGTATTACTGTCTCTATCTAACGGAAAAAAACTGTCTCTATCTAGTGGAAAAAACTATTGTCTTTATTTTTGCATTTGATTAAATGTTTGTGGAATGAGGATGCACGTGTGTGGATATGTTCTTTGATTCTAATGTATTGTAGATTTTGGTATTCAATAATACAAAATAATATCCATTTTGTTTGTATTTCCGCTAAAAATAATAAATCCTTATAACTTGGGTTAAGAAGTAATTTAACTTGATAGAAAACATTATTAGGCTGCATTTATATATGTTCGATATATATATATATATATATATATATATAATATATATATATATTATATATATTATATGTTGTAGTTTAGGCGTCTCCGTATGCTTATATATATATTAAGAAATTTGAAAAACGAAGTGTTCCAAAAATAAGATTAATTTATTTATCGACGCTTAAACGTTTCGGTTTGTTTAAACCTTCATCAGGATAGATTATGGGGTGAAGAAATTGATGGATGTTTTGTAGATGACAAGGAGTTAGAAAAATCTTTCTAAAAAGTGTGTAACTGTATTTGTTCAGCGTTATATTTTTGAAAGAGGAGTCGCGATCCGCACACGCGAAGATGTCATGACGCGTGGCATAACTCGAAGAAATTCATTCAACAAAAGACGAGAAAAAGTATTAATGGAGTGATTTTATGAGAAAAAAATAAACAAAGTGGGAATGATAACTATATATATATATATATATATATATATATATATATATAACATGAACCAAAAGTGATATGACAAACAGGAATATTTCTTTTATGTTATCAATTTTTCTCAACTAATTTCCTTGTGAAAGAAATTATTTTTAGAATGTTTTAAAAACTTTTCTAAATGTTTTTTATCTCTCTCTCTCTCTCTCTTCTCTCTCTCTCTCTCTCTCTCTCTCTCTCTCTCTCTCTCTCTCTCTCTCTCTCTCTCTCTGTATATATATATACATATATATATATATATATTATATATATAGCCAGGATAGTTGTTGTGTCTAGCCACACTAAAGAGGCGTGAAACGCCGAAAACACGTGTCTGTGGATAACTTATTAATATATGCAAAGTATTCAGTGGATTATTTTATTATAGTTGGAATATTTAGCAATATGAAAAGTTCTGGTTTTATTCTTTGTGTTGTTCTTCTCAAACTGGATACAGTTCAAACTATCACAACCAAAGAGGTCTGACACAGCTGAAAGATGACACGGCGGAATTAAGATATGACTCCACCGAGGGTCTGCTATTGTTACAACAGCGCCTGTCGTCGTCTAAAAAAGGGTTAGGACCAGTTTCATTGCAAGGTTCCCTGCTCCTACAATCCAAGGTGCCAATCACTTTTAGCATGGCCTTTATCTATAGAACACTGCAAGTCGGAGCATCCACGTGAAAAAAATAATTCAACCTTGTGTCACATCCTGTCCGTGGCGGACAAGATAGGCAAACACAATTTCCTGTCGTAGATGATGGTAGATGTATTCGGCCGGAAGATCAGAACATCTGCTCTGGTGCACCGATGGTATGGCTATTTTTATCAAATACTTACCGAATATATTATTTCTATATATATAACACCAAACATTTCTTTACAAACGATTTTTCTAAATAATCTACTTGATATCACAATATGATACCGCGTCTATTAATATATACTTACACACACACACACACACACACACACACACACAGAAACATATATATATATATATATATATATATATATATATATATATTTCTTTATATATATATATATATATATATATATATATATATATATTCTTTATATATATAACATCGAACATTTCTTTTCAAATTATTTTAAATAATCTACTTGATATCACAATATGATACACTTCTATCAATATATACATACCACACACACACATACAATATATATATATATTATTATATATATATATATATATATATATATGCATGAGTGTATATATATACACATATACATATATAAGTATATATGTATATCTATGTGTAAGTTTGTATATATAAATATACACAAACACATACAACACATACACACACACACACAACACACACACACACACACACACATATATATATATATATATATATATATATATATATATATATATATATATATTCGTTTTCCCAAGTCTGGGACAATTGATTTTCCCCTCCAGCTGGTTTTAGCCATAAACAATACATAGCATCTTCCATTCCATCAGACCTTGCTTGAATTCTTTTTCGGTTGGTGGGGATGATTTCTTTTATTTTACCTTGAGTATTTTTACAATAGTAAACCCCATCCCAACCCTTATCCATCATTGGCTTCATCTTTTTTTTTTCTTTTTTACCCTTGGCCCTCAATATTCAAATATATCCTTTGTCTGAATTTAAGAGACTTATCGCAAATACAGCCTGGTCATTTTAGACGAGTATCCTCGCGCTTGTTATCTATATTTCTCAAAAATTAAAAACGCCGCTTTCGTTTTTCTTTCTTCAAGTGTGTATTTAAAAAATTTTCAGTGTTCCAAAAATAATAATAATGATAATAAAAAAGGATCTCCGCTGGACAAGCGCTCTTGAAGCCTAAAGGATGACCACCAAAATCGTATCATCAAGAGGTTTGTTTTCTTTGGTATTTTTTTTTAATGTTATTTCAGTTTTTATTTTCAAATTAGATTTCGAATTCCGTAACGGGTCCCATCTATGGGTTAAATAGAAAAATGTATTTATAAAAAAATTGAGGATCCATTTAGAATTAATTTATTTCAAAACATTTTGGCATGCCTATCTACCTATAAAATCAGCTTTCTATATGCGGACTTTTGCTGGGTCCGAACGTTGATCCCTTATGAGGGAATTCAATGAATATTTCAATATTTTTCAATAATTATCGAATTTTATACGATATACGCATTGTATTTGCCCTCAAAAAATATATATATATATATATATATATATATATATATATATATATATTATATATAAGTTAAAAGAAAGGAAATGAATCCGACAGTATGAGTATGAAAAGGTGGAATGAAAACATCACACAATGCTGTTAAAGAGAAAACAATTTATAATATAATCATAGCTGATACTGATCAATATTTCGATTTTACAAAAATCATCATCAGAGCTCATTCTCTCCGTGGTGTTTGGGTCGGAGATAAATGTCAAATCAGTTCACAAACAAAAAATGTGTGAATGAATGAGCGAATTATATATATATATATATTATATATATATATATATATATATATAGTGTGTTCTTTTAACACTACAACTAACAATTTCCTGATTACGACTAGCGAAATGTTTGAAAGCGCTTGTATAAAAAAAGTAAAGGACATTTTCTTCACCATGTGGATCCAAATTAACAAAAAATAACTCCAATACTTGAACGTTTACAACTGAGATCATAAAAAAAATATTCCGTGGTCTTTAACAATGCCTGTATAAATAATACATTTACATATATATATATATATATATATATATATATATATATATATTATATATATATATATATATAACTATGAATAAGCATTTCTTAGAAATAGAAAAATGTCTCCAGGAGAGCATTTTTTTTGCGCTTAGAGCCCATTGTCCCTCTCTTTTGAGAGGCTAGGCCGTCGGTACGGAGACGGAGGGGAAGGCCTGCAACCCACATTACCGAAAGTGGTCTGACGATCTGAAAAAAAAAAGATGAAAATAAAAATGTCCCCTTTTCAACATTCTTTTCTTCCGACATTTCACGTCAAAATAAAGCAATAGCTCTCAACCAGACAATATTGTGACGTATTGTATTTTTTGCTCTAGACAATAAGACTGCTGACTTTCGAAAAACAGCTTGTTTCTGATATCTTGTCGAAAGGAACAAAAACATTGGATGAAGAAAAAAGAAATAAAAGAAAGATATTCGAGTGTGTATTTGCCAACTCGACGCAACCAAACCAATCCACTGTGGAAAGAAAACGGCGCACGTTAACCTTTCAGCAGAGTAAGGCGAGTTTGAATTCAATGTTTCTTCAGCTGAATTGGTTGCCGTTCTAAGGCTAAAGAGCCCAGTTTGACCTACTAATACCTATAGATAGATAGGAAGAGAAGAGTAAATACGTGCCTATCCAAGAGAATTACTGAAAGGTAACA
This sequence comes from Doryteuthis pealeii, assembly GCA_023376005.1. Classification (NCBI taxonomy): domain Eukaryota; kingdom Metazoa; phylum Mollusca; class Cephalopoda; order Myopsida; family Loliginidae; genus Doryteuthis; species Doryteuthis pealeii. The sequence goes on from CM042165.1 coordinate 68,325,886, forward strand.
CATAGCCTCGTCCAAAATTCGATCTTGGATATATATATATATATATAATATATATATATATATATATATATCTTCTTATTATAATGGAGATTTGTTATTTTTTTGTCTGTAACCGAAACTATATTACTACTCAAGTCACAATTCCCTTAATTATTTACGTCAAATTCTCCATGATTTCATTCTTTTAAACCTTCAGTTATTAATAAAAATTGTTTTACATTATTAATACTGTTGACCATATCTACGTACTAATAACATGCAATTGTATTTATATATACAACAAAATAGCGGTTTACAGTTTGAACGAGAAGGCTAATTTGCATATTGATATTTAACATTTTATTTTAATAAATATGTGCTTGGTATTATTGATTTCTAATTGTTTGGTTTTATCTTAAGAAATATAAACGAAAATCTCGTGGATAAATCTTAAAAAATTCATTTACAAGAAGAAATAACTGTAATATTATCCTTTACTTCCTATTTTAACTAAATAGTTAAATTAGGAAATTTACCAATGAAAGAGGGGAGTAATGGAAAATGATGGAATAGTTAGTTTCAAAGTTGTTCTATTTTTCGATTATACCCCCTCTGTTCCAAATCTTTTTATCTGCATTCTTAGTCAGTTTCATTAGCCTTTCTAATTTAATATATTTTATTATATCAAAACTTAAATACTTGCACCCGGAGGGTGCATATATTTGCTAGTATATATAAGAGAGTTTCATAATTTGCTTGAAGCATTGTGTATGTATTGGTTAGGAGTTGATTTAGAAGGCTATCACAATGGAGTTTGGAATAAATAAAAAATAATAATACGGTAACAATGGTTTGTGTTGACCTGTGTTTTATTTTTCTTGAATTTTCGAGGTAATACCTCTTTATCAAAAGATTGAACTGAAGCAGTCCAGCTATGGCATTTCTTCCCAAATGAATTTCTTTGTTGAAATGATGTTATTTTTTAAATAACTGTATTCCCGTGTGAGCGTGAATACGTTTATTTTGTTTGTACGTGTGTGTATGTTGTAATGCGCGTGACATTGAAAATGCGTGTTGGTTGTGACGTTAAGACTGTATCCTAGCGCGGGATTTTGTACGTGGGTATGTGCGAATGAAAAAGTGTATTTGTGTTTTGTGGCCATTGTGATGTTAAATGTTTCGTGTTGGATGTAAAATCAATTTAATCCTTTATTATTATATTATTATATTATTATTATTATTATTATTATTATTATCATATTTATTTGTTTATTTACTTATTTATATCTAATTCAATTTATCTTTTTATATTTAATAATATTTGTTAAATATATATATATAATCAATTTATTTATTTAATTTTTTTCTTAACAACTAGTGTGCAATGGCTTGTGTGCTTGTGTGGCGGGATGTGTGGCGGGATGTTGGGCTATAGATTTGAGTGCTATAGATTATATATATATATATATATATATATATATATATATATAATATTGAAGGTTATCATAGTGATCACCACGATATCAATGGGTGGAAGACTAAGGAGAAATGTAAAGAACAGAGAAAAGATGTTCATTGATGAAACAAAACAAGATCCCGTTCGTCCGGTGCAAAGTTGTAAAATATTTACAACATGAAAAACTGAAAAACTTGAAAAGCACCGGATGAAAGGGCCCTTGTTTTGTTTTATCAATGAACAATTTTGTTCCTATTCCTTTCATTCCCCCTCAGTATTCCACTCATTGATATCATGGGGACCACTATGATAACCCTCAATATGTTATATAAATTTATAAACATATATATATATATATATATATATATATATTATATATATATATTTACCAACCCCTCCGCACCAGCAGGATGTGACACAAGTTCAATTTCTTAAGCGGAGTCTAACAGGCTTGAATTCAGAGTGTTCCTTCTCCTAGACCGGTTGCCTAACCAAGGGTAAAGAGCTCAGTCTGCCCTATTATTTACCCATAGCTGGAGGGATAATAGAAACCATATCTTTCCCAAGGGTATTAGCGCTAAGTGAAATGCAATTTCCACGTCCATATATATATATATATATATATATAATATAATTATATTAAAATGTGAGGACCTTAATCCGACAGTATGTGGAAAATATACAAACCGGGATGTTTATGGAAACGATTTTAACGATGCAACGTTTCGGTCTTTAACCTTTTTCAGGACATAATAGTTTTTCTTCAAATGCATTTTCTCAAAATTTGAAACAGAAGTCTCATAGGTTGTTTATATTTTCTTCTCTCTAGATGGGGAGTGTCAGAATGGTAATGGTACCGCATGTGTTAGTCCTGTATATACTAGATTGTAAGGATTGCTTAAGAGTATATGTGTGTGTGTTTATTTATTCATTTATTTATTGATTTTTTTATATGTATTGGGGAACTGGATTTGTCATTAAGTTATAGTTTGTGGCTGGTATGTTTGTGTGAGTTTTTTTTGTAAAAGGAGGAGATGGTAAGATTTGTTAAAATAGTAAGTTAGTATATGTATAGTGTATTATTATTATTGATATTGTATTGTTATTAATAGTGGCGATATTATTATTGTTATTATTATGTATCATATACATTGTAATATAAACCTATCTTTATCTATTTTAATTTATCTAACTGTCTTTAATCTGTTAATATCATCTGTGTCTGTCTGTTTATCCATAATCTGTTAATATCTGTCTGTCTATCTATATAATACTTAAGTATCGACATAAAGAGTTTCCATCGTTCATTACAACCTGTGTTTGTTTTCTTTAAAAATTTTCTCCACACACACACACACACACACACACACACACACACACACACACACACACACACACACACATATATATATATATATATATATATATATATATATATATATAAGGTGTGTCAAAACAGTATCGAGATTTTTTTGTAATTTTTGACGCACCTTGTATTCCGAAAAAAAATAACGTTCCTTGCATTCTTCATTTCTATCTTGGTAAATACAGCTTTAAACATGGTACCTTTTAACACACATTGTATTCTGAAAAATTAGTGAATGGAACATTATTTTTCTCAGAATACAAGGTGTGTCAAAAACTACAAAAAATATTGATACTTGTTTGACGCACTTTATATATATATATATATATATATATATACGTCGTTCATTGAATTCCCTGATAAGGGATCAACGTTCGCACCCAAGCAAAAGTCCGCATATAGAAAGCTGATTTTCTAGGTAGATAGGCATGACTTCTTTCTTTGGTAAATTCGCATAACACAATATCACTCCATGCGTTTGGCTTGGTTTGGTTTGATTTGTTTTACGGCATATCAACCTTGGTGCGTCATTTAATGCCAAAATGTTTTGAAATAAATTAGTCCTAAATGGATCCTCAACTTTTTTTATAAATACATTTTTCTATTTAACCCATAGATGGTAGCCGTTACGGAATTCGAAATCTAATTTGAAAATAAAAACTGAAATAACATTAAAAAGAAAAATACCAAAGAAAAAAAACCTCTTGATGTTACGATTTTTGTGGCCCTACTTTAGGCTTCAAGCAAGAGCGCTTGTCCAGCGGAGATCCTTTGTGTTAAGCAGAGTGCAATCTTTTGGTTGTTCCTTGGTGCTCCTCAGTCTTGCAGCTCCTTCGTCAATGATTATAAATGCACGTCTGTCAGTATCACCCTATTAAGTTGTTAACCAACCACGTATTCGGGCTGTTGATTGGCTATAACTCCAGATCAGAGTGGACTAGGGAATAATGGTGATCAAAGGGTGCTCCACATTCCCCAGACATACAGAACTGGAACTTCACCATCAGATAGAGTTTAACGTCATTCCCAGGACATGAAGACCCTCGGTCACAGACTTCTAGCACATATATGATAAAAAGAGTTGGGGCTTGCCATAATATCAATAGTGTTGGGGCAATCATCTAGATGCTAGGGATTGACGTGACCAGCCGATTAATTTTAGGTGGCCTCTCTGACCGCCCGTCTTGCCTAAGTAAGGGCCAAAGTGGGGTGTTGAATGTCATGGACTACTAATCCATGAGGATTTCCTTCTTAAGAATCACGGGTCTCCCCTCAGGGCCAACGGGTGGTCATATTGGGGAAGGTTTTACCCCTCTACAGAGTGTATTCTAAAGCCCAGCCGAAAGGGCTGCTATGCGGTTGGTCTTGTGCCTAACTAGTTAATTAAATATGAGAAATATCGACAGCAGGTGTAACGTTTATTACAGAGATTTCTTAATATAACCAACCAGTGTTATGCCTCAGAGGTGCGAATTTGACCACGTGATCTGTGGTTGAGATGGTGGGGGGTGATATATTTGTAGTCTCTCAGAGAATTGAATAGGAAATGTATATATAGATATGAAAACACTAATAGATATTCATTTATTTATTTATTCATTCATTTGTTCATTTTCAATTTTTTGGAGATGATATAAAAATACCTTTCACGTTCGGAACTGGTTTTTCTCACGAAGAGAGTTGGGTTTGGCTAAAAACGTTTGTCATAATAACGTAAGAAGAGAGAGAGAGAGAGAGAGAGAGAAGAGAGAGAGAGAGAGAGAGAGAGAGAGAGAGAGAGAGAGAGAGAGAGAGAACCTGATAAAGAAAGAAAAAAGGGAAAAAAAGAAATGAACCAGATAAAGGAAGGAAGAAAGAAAGAAAGAAAGAAAGAAACAGATAAAGGAAGAAAAAATAACGAACCATAAAAGAAAGAAAGAAAGAAAGAAGAAACAGACAAACAAGAAAGAGAGAAAAAGAAAGCAAAATGAAAGAACACAAAATAAATGAAGAAAGAAAGAAAGAAAGAAAGAATGAAAGAAAGAAAGAAAGAAGGGCAAACAAGAAAAAGACAAAGAAGAAAGATAGGAAAAGAAAGATAGGAAAAAAGAAAGAATAAAAAGGAGAAAAATGAGCGGAAAATAGATAGATAGATAGATAGATAGATAGATAGATAAGTAACGAAAGAAAGAAAGAAAGAAAGAAAGAAAGAAAGAAAGAAAGAAAGAAAGAAAGAAAGGTAAAAAAGAACAAGAGAATAAAGAAGAATGAAAGAAAGAATAAAAAGGAGAAGAATGAGAAGGAAATAGATAGATAATTAAAGAATCTACAAAGAAAGAAAGAAAGAAAGAAAGAAAGAAGGAAAGAAAGAAAGGAAAAAATGCAAACCAGAAAGAAAATAAAGAAAGGAAAAAAGAAAGAACAAAAGCGAGGGAAAATGAACAGAATTTGAATGAATAAAGAAAGAAAGAAAGAACCAGAGAAAGAAAAAAGAAAGAAAGAAAGAAAGAAAGAAAGAAAGAAAGAAAGAGAAAAGAATAGGAAAGAAAAGTAAAAAACGAAAAAAAAGTATTTAAATAATCCCCTGAATAAAAGTAGAAAGAGAAAGATTTATTGAAAACTATTTTCGAGTGTTGACATATTCAGATTGTTAGTGCATGAAGTTTTAGGCAGTTGCTATTGATAAATTGTTGGTAATCCTGTCTCCTGTATTATCAGTCGTTTTTTTTTTCAATGTTTTTTTTGTTTTGTTTTTTTTGTTTTTTGTTTCTTCAGTGGTTATAATGAAAACTTGGCTCAGTGCTTGGACTAAAATAAACTGAGTAAGTATAACGCACCTGCCGAGGAACGATTGTTAGCAAGTGCTTTCCCCATCGATCAGTGTTTGTCTATTCAATCATGATTTATTTTGATTTGAATTAATTTAGGATTGCTCCAAAACAGTGACCCTGTGTCAGTCTAACATAAACATAATCACTTCAAAGAGGTAGCCGGAGAAGAATAGGTATTTACTAAGTTTGGTTTGGTTTGATTAGGTTTTACGGCATATCAAGCTCGGTGGGTCATTTAATACCGATAAAGTTTTGAAATAAAGTCATTCTTAATAGATAATCAAATATTGTTTATAAGCTAATGTTTTCTATTTAACCCATAGATGGGACCTTAACAGGTACTACCACTGCGGATCAGAGTTGACCAGGGAGCAATGGTGATCAAGGTGTGCTCCACATTCCCCAAACCTCCAAAAGTGGAACCTCACCATCAGATAGAGTTTAACGTAATTCCCAGGACATATAGACCCTCAGCCACCGCCTTTTAGCACTCATATGATAAAAAGGGATTGGGGCTTGCCATAAGGGCAATAGGGTTGGGACAATTATATAGGTGCTAGGGCTTGACGTGACCAACCGATTGATCGGAGGGGGCCTCTCCGACCGCCCGTCTAGCCTAAATAAGGGTCTAAGTGGAGTGTTCCAGGTAAAGGACTGCTCATCGACCAAGACTCCGTCCTTAAGCATCACGAGTGGCCACCCACAGCCAACATGTGGCCCCATTTGGGGGAGTCTTACCCCTATGTAGAGGTGCAGTCGGTGTATTCTAACGTCCCAGCCGACACGGGAGGTATTTACCAACCTTGGCCAGTTGTGACACAAGCCCAGGTGTTTGGGGAGCCAAGCGAGATTTGAACTTACACGTTTGTGAGGCTATCTTAAAAACACCCAGTGAGGATCGAACTCGCTATTAAGTAGAACTCGATCTGCGAGACTAGCTTGCTAACAATTAGCCCATGATCGGACGCCTAAGGTTTGGATATGACAGGACAGATTTCTGAACTCGTCTCACCGTCCCCATTTCCCTCGACTATAACCATTATATCACGCGCCTCCTATTGTAATATACTCAGAATACACCGACTGCATCCAATTGGACCACCCAATTGGACCACCTGTTGGCTGTGGGTGGCGACCCGTGAGGCTTAAGAATGGAACCCAGGTGGCTGAGCAGTCTATGACCTGCAACACTCCATTAAGCCCTTACTTAGGCTAGACGGGCGGTCGGAGAGGCCCCCTCTGATCAATCAGCTGGTCACACCAAACCGTAGCACCTATATGATTGCTCTAACCCTATTGCCCTTATGGGGAGCCCAAATCCCTATCCTATGGGTGCTAGAAGGCGGTGGTTGAGGGTTTTCATGTCCTGGGTATAAAGGTAAACTCTATCTGATGGTGAGGTTCCAGCTTTGGAGGTTTGGGGAATGTGGAGCACCCCTTCATCACTATTGCTCCCTGGTCCACTCTGACCCGGAGTGTTAGTACCTGTTAGGGTACCATGTATGGGTTAAATAGAGAAAAGCATGTGTTTATAAAAATTGAGTATCCAATTAAAAATGAATTTATTTCAAAAATTTGTCGGCATTAAATGACCCTCTGAGGTTGATATGCCGTAAAACAAACTAAACCAAAACAAATATATTCGTCCCACATCGGGGAGAGAGAGAGACAGACAGATAATAGATAGGGTAGACGATAGGAAGTGATTCTTTCTTTTTACACTTCTTAATTTGTCTACAGGTCCTAACACCATTTTCTCTGTTGATCTGATGGGCTTCTCTTAAGGGTTGGTCTTATTCTTTCTGTTGATTCTTCTTCGTGCTGGGCGGGTCATGCTTCATTTTTTTAATCATTTAACAAACAAGACTTGGTTGTTTTATAATAATAAAGCTTTATCACGCAACCCTGCCCATTTGATTCCGCCGCAGGGGGAGAAACAACATCAGAGAGGTGACTCGTAGGTCCACCCTTTCTGAAATCTGCTTCACATCTAACTAAACTATCTGCTTTCAAAGGGTCATGGTTATTACCTGTCACCAACTATCGGGTAACTTTCCATGGACCCCGTGAGTTTAAGATCAATGCTAACTACAGGTACGTTCATAATTTATACACTGCGCATAAATTATGTAATACATTTATATATTTTAAAGAATTACGTTCAATCTGATGATAGGGGTTAGAATACGTCGACTATTGCAGAGATGCTGGGTTTATTGCCCGGTGCCTGAGGCGCCTCAATAGAGGAATGCCCAAGGGATCCACACAATCCCTTCATTAGCAATCGCATGAGCTTTGTTTTGTGCGTGATCCCCCATTATAATGGACCTTGTCCCCGACTGGCATAGTGGAATACCTGTAAATACCCCTCTTCACAGCTGTATTCAGCGTATTCTAGAGCCCCAGCCGACAACCGCAAGGAATTAAAGAAAAAAAAAAGAAAAAAAGAAAAAAGCGAAGAAAATTTTTTTTCTTCTCATGCATGGTCTGCTCAGATACCAGGATACCGTCCTTAAGTATCACGGATCAGCACCAAATTGAGTTCCAATTGTGTGCAGTCTTAACGCTTTGCAGAGGTGCATTCGGCGTATTGTATAGACGCAGCCGACAGTGCGAGTAAACACGTAAGAGGAAGACAACTTCAAGGAAGAAAAAAAGGAAGAAAATAAAATAGTTTTCCCTTATACATTGACAGCTCAGACACCAGGATTCCATCCTTAAGTATCATAGATCACCAACAACTTGTGGTCTCATTGAGTGAAATCTTACTCTTTTGCTTAAATGTAAGTAAGTCGTCGGGGTGGCCTAATGTCGGTATCAGCCAGACAGCGACGGACTATATACCCTTTTCACTAATGCTAGACCAAGGAGATTGTTTTTGCGTCTGAGGTGGAGTGCCACACCTACCATCAACTCCTCACTTTACTGCACAGTTCCCTGTGCTACTCATTTGCAGAGTTGGGGAGGGCCGGTATCGAACCAGGAACCTTGCGATTCCTATGCAACTGCTCTACCAACTGAGCTTAACCGGTCTTATTCAGTGTGTTTTATAACCCCAGCAAAAAGGGCGGGCAAGGTCGTAAAAGGAAGAAAAAAGGAAGAAAAAATAGAAGAAAAGAAGAAAAGAAAGAAAAAAAAGAAAAAAGAAAAAGAAAAAAGAAAAAGAAAAAAGAAAAAAAGAAGAAAAAAAAGAAAAAAGAAAAAAGAAAAAAGAAAAAAAAGAAAAAAGATAAAAGAAAGAAAAAAAAGAAAAGGAAGAAGAAAAAAAAGAAAAAAAAAAAAGGAAGAAAAAAAAAAAAAAGGAAGAAAAAGAAAAAAGGAAGAAAAAAAGAAAAAAAGAACAAAAAAGAACAAAAAAAAAAAAAAAGGAAAAAAAAAAAAATAGAAGAAAATAAGAAAAAAGAAAGAAAAAAAAGAAAAAGGAAAAAAGAAAAGAAAAAAGAATAATAAAAGGAAAAAAAAAGGAAGAAAAAAAAGAAAAAAAAGAACAAACGAAGAAAAAAGAAAGAAAAAAAAGGAGATAAAAGAAAAAAGGAAGAAAAAAGGAGAAAAAAAGAAAAGAAAATAGAGAAAAAAAAAAAGTAAAAAGAAAAAAAAAAGGAAGAAAAAATATTTTTCCTTCATGCATGACCGTTCTTCAATATGTAAATTTATTAGAACTTTTAAATGCGTTTGATCCCCCAAGTAAATCCAAGAAGGAACATTACAAAAAGTTGCGTCTCCATTTTAAGTGTACAGATCAATAACCATTCGTATTGACCGGTAGAGAATCACCATTCCCATTAAATGCAATGATTGCAAGTCGAATCACAACCCCCCACACCCCATACCCCAATCTGAAGACTGACAAATTATCAAGACGGCTTTACATTCTATGAATAAAAGAATCTTCCTGAGAAATCGGTCTTATATCGATTTTTAATGTGAGACTAGCCAACTAAACTGTCACTGCATCGGTCACTCTTCACCACATCAGAAGCATGGAATAATAATAATAATAATAATAATAATAATAATAATATTAATAATAATAATAATAATAAAGAAGAAGAAGAAGTAGAAGAAGAAGAAGAAGAAGAAGAAGAAGAAGAAAACAAAGATGGGAAGAAAAACAATTATATGTGCACTTAAAACGACAAATCGGAGAGGTTGCACATAAAAAGACCTGGACATGGTTAAGAAGAGGAAACCTCAAGAGAGAAACTGAATCACTAATAATTGCTGCACAAAATAATGCCTTAAGAACCGATGATATCAAAGCAAAAATTGATAAGACGCAACAAATAGTAAATGTAGACTGTGCAGTGACAGAGATGAGACTGTAAATCATGTATTAAGTGAATGTAGCAAACTAGCACAGCGGGAATACAAAGCTAGGCACGACTGGGTTGGGAAGGTGATCCCCTGGGAATTATGCACAGAATTAAACGTTGACCAAACAACAAAATGGTATATGCATAAACTAGATTATGTTCTTGAGAATGAAATGCATAGAATTCTCTGGGACTTTGAGATAAAGACGGATCACCCTATCCCAGCCAGGAGAGCAGACCTAGTATTGATTAACCAAAAAAGAAAAAGAAAAGAGAACGTGTCATCTGGTAGACTTTGCGGTCCTAGCAGATCACAGGGTGAAGCTGAAGGAAAATGATGGATAAATAGCTGGACCTTGCCAGAGAATTGTAAAAGCTGTGGAATATGAGAGTGAAAGTGATACCAATTGTAGTTGGTGCACTTGGAACGGTACCAATAAACCTGGAAAAAAGACTGGGGCATCTAGAGATCAGAGGAAGAATTGAGACCATCCAGACTATTGCACTGCTGCAATCGGCTAGAATACTCAGAAGACTCCTGGAGACCCGAGGAGACTTGTTTTCACCAGACTCCAGTGAAATACCATCAGCTAATGCTGGTGTGAAAAAACTCAAAGGGAGTGAAAATGATGATAATAATAATAATAATAATAATAACTAGAGATACTTAATGTAAGTTTTTGTTGGTTGGCCAATATAGGAGAACGTCGCTTATGAGTTCGTCCTGATTTCTCCCCGCATGTTTTGTACGTCTTGGATGATTTGTGTGATTGAAGCTAAGTGACCGCACAGCTTGTTGAATTATCTTGGTATAGTTATTTACTAAGCATAGCTTAGATGCGGCACAAGGCTAACAGTATGAGACACCCAGTGAGAATCAAACTCACTAACAATATTCTGCTAATCGAGCTTGCTACTCATTACATCACATGATTATCTTAGTATAAGATGTACGCAAATTTATCATTCCTATTTATCAACTTTCCGAACAACAGAAGGCACTTTCGATAAAAAAAAATTGGCCAATGAGAGACGATGACAGAAATCATTTAAGATCGTTTGCACCTGTCCTCAAATCAATTACTGGTTGAAATTTCTGCCTGCAAGACATGGCTTTTGGATCAATACCAGAGGAATACTACAGACTTATATTTATACATATTACAAGGAACACTACAGGTTTTGACTTTTTTTATTCAAAAATCCATGGCAACCGTTTTCAGCGTCCGTCTTACGTTTTAAGCATCGAAGAACGCTCACCTTTCATTCAACAATTTTTAAATAGACTGACCGACAAAGCAAAAATGTCTCGCAGTTTTCTTATTTTCTGTGATACATTTTTCCCTCATATTAACAAAAGCCCTGATGAAGATCTATTGAAACAGATCGAAACACTGCAGCGTAGGTGAAATAAACATTACTCGTTTATGAACATGTTTTTTTTTTTCAATTTTTCATAATATCACATACTGTTGGATTCACTTCCACTTTTTTTCACAGACTTTGACTTATATAGATTACAAGGAACACTACAGACTTGGAATTATACATATTTCAAGGAGGCGCATGGTGTAAGGGTTAGAGTCGTAGAAAATGGACTCGTAAACCCGAGTTCAATTCCTGGACAAAGCTGTCTTCATTTCACATTGCGCTAATATCCTTGGGAAAGGTATGAATCCAACTCTCCCTCCAGCTATGGGTAAATAGCAAGGCAAACTGGGCTCTTTAACCGTGGCTAAATAACCAGTCTAGGAGAGGGAAAACTCTGAATTCAGACTTCTTAAACCCCGCTTAAAATATTGACCGTGTGTCGCATCCTGCTCGTGCGGAAGGGCTGGTAAATATATATACTTATACTAGACTTGGCCTCATATTTATTACAAGGGCTGAGTACAGACTTGGACTTATTTATATGACAGAGGATTACTATCTCACTACAGATTAGGATTACCAACTGCATTATGGGAACAAGAGAACAACCGAATAGCGCCAAGGGTTCTAACAAAGCTGCTATTTTGTAGTCTGCTGCTTCGAGTGTTCACATAGCATCATTCTCACGGGCAACACCTATGTTTGTAGATTTCGCCAAAGTATTTTATGGTAATATTCGCAGAGTTACGTCCCGGCCTCCTGCCTCAAATCCGCTAGCCGGTGGCTGCTGAAAAAAAACACCACCTACGATTGAAGTCCGTAGCCGGAGCGGTATCACTTGAAAAAACAAAACAACCAACTTAGGACATTTTCCCAATAACCCAACCCCAAACCTAACCCTAACCCTAACCCTAAACCCTAACCCTAACCCTAAACCCTAACCCTAACCCTAACCCCCCTAGTTAAAATTAACAGTTTTATTACAAAATTTGTGGGTTCTGTTTTTTCTAGGTCACCCTGTATACAGAGTCACCCAGAAAAAAACAGAGCCCAAATTATCTATCTATTTTCCCTTTAAACTAATCCTAAACCCCAACCCCAACCCCATCCCTAACCCTAACCCTAACCCTAACTCTAACTCTAAACCCTAACTCTATTTTTTCAAGTGACACCGCTTCGGCTATGGACTTCAATCGTAGCTGGTGTTTTTTTTCAGCAGCCACCGGCTAGCGGTTTTTGAGGTAGGAGGCCGGGGCGGAACTTTGCGAATATACCCTATTTTATTCCACACACATAGAAAAGACGTTGCAAATACTTCAGGCAGACGATTTTCCAAAAGTTACTGTTACGCTACAATGATGCGTTGTGAAATGAAGTTTCGCTCACCAGATGGCGACACTTATTACTTTGACATTTTTGCTGGAATCTTGCAAGGAGATACATCAGCACCGTTTCAATTTATAATCTGTCTAGATTACACACTAATAACGTCATTAAATCCAATGTAATAATTTCGTTTGGATTCTTAGTTTAATGGCATATAAACTTTTGTGGGTATTGGATATCTTCTGGTTATTAGCTATACAAACCATTACTTATATTTATAGACTGTTTCAAACAGGAGGAGCTAGGTTGAACAATGAAAAACGTCCAACCGTGTATTTAACGGCGTTGATAAATTGTCCTAGAATTACTTCCTTGATGGGTCCAAGGAAGGATCAACAGACAAGGATTATAACTGATACTACATCTTTCTACTTCAAGGAAGGCTCAAACTTTATGCCACAAATAATATTCCCCGTGAAACTGCATTCAAATACAAGTCTAAAATGGCAACTCTAATCGTAACAGGGGGTTATTTAGCGCCAAAGTTATCCTTGTAGAAGAACAGTAATGGTACTGTTTAACCCTTAGTTGGCGGGGAAATGAAGGGGTTCATACCTTTCCCAAGGGTATTAGTCCAAAAGTGAATATATTAGCACGATTGGCGTTTGAACTCACTTACTAAGATATTGCAATCCAGCTTGTTAGCTGCTACGCCAAGGTGACTCTCCCCTCGATATAATTTAAGAAATGTTCTCATACCAAAAAGGTCATGAAGGAAACGATATCTTGTGGAAAATATGATGGGTGCAGATTACGCGGATGATCTAGCACTTCTTGATTATACAGCTGTTCATGTGGCGTATAGTCCGTATTAATTTGTAAACGTTGGTTCTGCTTCAGTCTTTTGTCGGAAACGTTTACTGTTATTTAATTTTTTTTTTTTTTTTTCTTTTCTTTTTTTTTTTTTTTTTTTTTTTTGTTCTTTTTATTATTACGGAAAGCGAATTGGAAATTATCTCTTATTAAAGAGTGCCGGATGTGTTGTTATGCATATATTTTAGGAAAAGAAAAAAAAATTCATAGTAATTAATAATTCCAAAATCTGATTTATGGAGAGGAACTTGGGTGAATAAGCTGCTGATTTGCTTTCTCGCATTGTCACGTGACGATTACGATGATTAGAAAACAGAAAGAAAGAAAGAAAGAAAGAAGAAAGAAAGAAAGAAAAACTCGTGTCGCTGCCATAACAGAAATATTTCAAACGAGAAACAGTAATGGCCGCCAAAACTGAAATTGAAGAGCAATTTCTCTAAATAAATCATTGCACAAGACGCACCGGATGTAAAAAAAAAAAAAAAAAAAGACATGCGCATTTGCTGCCGGGATATTCGCATCGACAACTATGGATTGAAATTTTTAATGTCATATGCCGACCATATTATCACATTCATAATTCAAATAAAAGACAACGCAAATATTTCCTATTTATTATGTCTATGACCAGAGGAACATTACTATATTGACTACAAATCAACACACACTTATAACCCATCACTCAATAAGTACCGGGCTTGACATATAGATGCCGCCACTAATAAAATATGCATACGCACTGACGATAAGACATTGTTGGGCAGACATACACACATCAACACATAAAACACACACCAGACTTACACATACATATACAGAGAGAATTTGGATGATATAAGACACAAAACAGAATGGACAATTCCTATCAACAGCTTCTGACGAAGAGATCTTTATCTCGAAATATTAAGAATAATTCAAAGGTAAACAAACAGCATCAGAATTGCTTTATTTTTCTTTACGCTTGCATTGTGATAGCCTTCAAAGCCAATCACCAAACCAATATAAAACACAATGCTTCAAGCAAATTATAAAACATACATATATATATATATATATATATATATATATATATATATATATATATAAATGGACTCTCCCGTCGATTTTCGACGTATGAGGGTTCATACACACAATGAACTCACACACAGGGATTTGTTTATAGTGGTGAAGTCTTGTGTTGGACCACCCACACTTTTTGGCACAGTCGATAGGAAAGAATTGGTGCATCAAGGGTTGCCACAAACCCAATCAACGACCGATCTCAGGAATTTTGAATTCAGAGTTATCCCTCTCCTAGACTGGTTACCTATCCAAGGCTGAAAAGCCCAGTCTGCCTACTATTTATTTATTTATTTATTTTCAAATTGTATCTATCTATCTATCTATCTATCTTATCTATATATATATATATATATATATATATATATATATATATATATTAGATAGATAGAATCATAAATTACTTTGGCCTGTCAATACGCCTGTAAACGAAGCCCTAACTTCAAAGGAAAGAATTTTAGAGACAAAAGTTTGTTCTACTAAAAGTAGAACAAACTTTTGTCACTAAAATTCTTTCCTTTGAAGTTAGAGACATAGAATAAAATTAATCTTAAAGTATATATAAAATTAGCTACGTAAATTTCCTTAGTTCTCCTGAGGAAGGTTTACCTTGAACACCGAAACCGTGGTAAAGAGAATAACTTTTCTAAAACTATATATAATATATATATATATATATATATATATATATATATATTCGGTATCAGCCAGACAGTGAGGGAGTATATCCCCTTTTCACTAGCGCTAGACCAAGGAGATTGTTTTTGGCGTCGGAGGTGGAGCGCCACACCTACCATTAGCTCCTCACTTTACTGCACAGACCTATGTGCTACTCATATGCTGAGTTGGCGAGGGCCGGTATCGAACTAGGAACCTTATATATATATAACGAATTAAACACCAAAAATTGAAGCGGGCTATTAGAAAGGGTAATTTTCAGCCCAGCAACATTCAAAGTAGAGAAGTTCCAACATGTAATTTATGTGGAAGAGTATATATCTCCAGGGCTGGCCTGGTGAGTCATCTGAGAAAACACAAGGATACAGTGTCAAATGCTAGCACCTAAATATGATGATAAAAAAAACAAGAAATGGTCTTACTCGAACACGAGTTGACAACCAATATATGTATATGGTGAGTGGGCGAAGGGTCGGAATCGAACCTGGGACCTTGTGGTTCCTAGTCCAACGCTCTACTGACTGAGCTATACTCTCCCATAATTTATCTTAAAAATCTAAATTATTTACTTATAATTCTGCTGTTATTTAAAAAAAGTAATTTAAATTATAACAATGTTTAAGTAATTTCGCTATTAAATTATAAAGTGGTACCTTGACTTACGAGTTTAATTCAAAGCAAAAAAAAAAAACAAGCGTAACTTGAAAAACTCGTAATTTGAGGCGCTCGTAAATCAAGGTACTACAGGGTATATATGTATCTGTATAATATACTCATGGAGGCACGTTATGCAGTGGTTATCGTTGAAGGAAACTCACACAGAGACCTGGTTTCAATTCCTTGATGAAGCTGTTTTCATTTCCCTGTGCGTAGTTGCTAATGTGCTGGTCTGAGACATCGCAGTTCGCGAGTTCGAACCCCACTCGTGCAATCACGTTTATTTTCGGACTAATACCATTGGGAATTGTATAACCCCCCCCCCCCTAGGTAAGGTGTTTTCTATTTAAAAAATATGTTCGTATTAAAAAAACACGACGATACTCTGTCTCTGGAGAAAATCTTACTAAAAACTGGCTTAAAAAAATCAAATTATCCAGGTTTGTTCGATTACAACAAAAGAATTCTTGCAACGAGCTATGGTTTCCAAACCGAAAAGCATGCGAAGACTGTTCCATAATTGAGGGATATCCTGTTAATTATGCACGGTAAGTGTAGTGAATTAATCTAAATTCAGGATAACGATAAAAGGAATTTGTGACATCCACTTCCTGTTCGTGAGAACGAAGAGTGGGAATAGAATTTAGACTTCAGAGATGCATAGCTACCCAAGGATCGTATTTTGACTAATTCTAACATTTCTACTGTTAATGTTTCAACAATAAATGTATGTGTTTGAAATCGGTCATTATTTTTGTAACAACCTGATAACTTAAAAAAAATTTACATCAAGTCAAACTTTTCTATCATACATTCTAAACCGGAAGTCAACGACTAACATTAAATCCTACAAGGCGTGTTATATGTACAATTATTAATGAATAACAGTATTTTCATATATATTTCTGTTGATTGTTGAGCTACGAATAGATAGATAGATAGATAGATAGATCTAAATATGCAAAGATAGGCAGACAAATAGATAGATAGATAGATAGATAGATCTAAATATGCAAAGATAGGCAGACAAATAGATAGATAGATAGATAGATAGATAGATAGATAGATAGATAGATCTAAATATGCAAAGATAGACAGACAAATAGATAGATAGATAGATAGATAGATAGATAGATAGATAGATAGATAGATAGATCTAAATATGCAAAGATAGGCAGACAAATAGATAGATAGATAGATAGATAGATAGATAGATAGATCTAAATATGCAAAGATAGACAGAAAAATAGATAGATAGATAGATAGATAGATATATCTAAATATGCAAAGATAAGCAGACAAATAGATAGATAGATAGATAGATAGATAGATAGATCTACATATGCAAAGATAGACAGACAAATACATAGATAGATAGATAGATAGATAGATAGATAGATCTAAATATGCAAAGATAGGCAGACAATAGATAGATAGATAGATAGATAGATAGATCTACATATGCAAAGATAGACAGACAAATACATAGATAGATAGATAGATAGATAGATCTAAATATGCAAAGATAGGCAGACAAATAGATAGATAGATAGATAGATAGATCTACATATGCAAAGATAGACAGACAAATACATAGATAGATAGATAGATAGATAGATAGATAGATAGATAGATCTAAATATGCAAAGATAGACAGACAAATACATAGATAGATAGATAGATAGATAGATAGATAGATCTACATATGCAAAGATAGACAGACAAATACATGATAGATAGATAGATAGATAGATAGATAGATCTAAATATGCAAAAGATAGACAGACAAATAGATAGATAGATAGATAGATAGATAGAATAGAGATAAATATGCAAAGATAGGCAAACAAATAGATAGCAACAGCAGGACGTCCCGAGGAGATCAGAAGAAGAAGAAGAAGAAGAAGAAGAAGAAGAAGAAGAAGCTATCCCAAAATCATAAAAAGGAGAAATACTAAAGCTACGAGACAAATTGAGTATACAACCACGGGTATACTATACAAGGAAATATATGTAACAAAGATAACCTTCACTCATTTAACTTATGGTCATAG
>CM042165.1:68343927-68358927 GCA_023376005.1 Doryteuthis pealeii
GAGAGAAGGATTCCCCATTATTACCCATGGCTGGAAGGAGAATAGATTTGTATTCATACCTTTTTGCAAGGGTTGATCAGAAGTGAACACAAATATCTTCATCTTAGGATTTGAACTCACAGGTCGCCAATTTTAATTTTCCAATGCTTCATCTGAAATAAAGAAACATATCATGTAGTAATCATGATATTAAAAAAAGTAGAAAAATTTGTTGGAGTGGCCTAATTATCCAGTATCAGCAAACAGTGAGGGAGTCTATCCCTTCTTTGCAGCACAATTGTTTTGTTTAACAGAGATTTGCTGAGGTGGAGCAGCAAACCTGCTGTAGCTCTTTAGATGCTTTACTGCACAGATCTGATTATCCAAGCTTGTGCCTCTGTCTTCGTGGGGATTAATTGACGAACTCTACCTGTAGTGGTAGTACCTGTTGGGTCCCATCTAGGCGAAATAGAAAAACATGAGCTGATAAACAAAATTGTTAATGCATTAACGAATGAATGTTATTTCCAACTTTGTCGGCATTAAATAACCCACCGAGGGTTATATGCCGTAAGAACACAAACGCAAGCTGTGCTGCTCACGTTCTAAGTTAGCGCGTACCAGATCGAACCAAAACCTTGCGATGCCGAGGCAGCTGCAATACCAACGAGCTAAAAAACGCACCCTGATAATGTAAAGATAAAAACTATTAAAAAAAAAGATAACATTGAGAGATTTGGAAAAGGTTGAAGAAATGATTTAAGTTCAATTTTTTGGCTCCTTGTGTACCAATGCTTTCAGACAGTTATAGACGATTTGTAATATATATTCTAAGAAGACTTCTCTGAGGAAAGGGGATGTGATTTTATTCTGCCAAGAAATTCTTCATTTCTAATCTAAGTTGTTTTCTTATTGGCTATAGATTGACAGTTCAAGTGGAGTCATGACACAAACCTAAATATTAGATGAAATATATTAGAAATTAATAAGACTAAATGGTTGTTTTTTTTTTCTGATCATTGTTTTAAATAAGGTTTTCTTTTTTGTTCGTTTTTTTTTTTTTTTTTTTTTTTTTTTTTTTTTTTGTTTTGTTTGTGTAATACAATCATTATCTCTGCTCTTTAATTTAAGATTTTCTTGTTTCTTTTCTTTTTTTTCTTCTTCTTTTTGCTTGCTGGCATCGGCCAAGCAAACTATAATTGAATGAATATTTTTAAGGCTGTCATTTTGGGATATTTGTCCACTTCAGGGATGTTGGAGGAGGGGAAAAAGTATCCTTAAAAACAAAATTAGATTGATCAGTAACTTCTAGATATCACTTTACTTCTTTTTTTTTTTTTTTCTTTTTTTTTTTTCCTTTTTTGTTTTGGGGGGGGGGTCTACACACGCTGGTGCGTTTTCTTTTAACCGATACACCTGTTCAGAACTTGGTTTTTCTATCTTTCCCTTTGGAATTTAAATAGATTCATTTATTCCATTCTCTGTGAAGGGTCCCTTTGAGCACCTACATAGAATGATGATTATCAAGCTGTGATCTCTAAACTAATCACTTGTGTAATCAGTTAATTCTGTTTAGATGACCTATTATTTGATGCCAGACAAAATATATGAATAATATTCCAGATCTTTCACTTATTTTCTTGTTTTCATAATTAGGGCCTACAAATCTGAATAAAAATGATGTTTTAATCTTAACTCTTTCTTTAAAATAACTTATACTCTTAAGGTTAAATTGAACTTAACGGATCTAAATTCCACCATCATATTTACCTCCGCGTAGAAGAAAAATACAAAATCAGGAATTAACCGAATTTTTCTGAAATTCAGCGTTGATATATCAATGAATAAATATATAATGCACCAGTTTATTTTTAACTTTAACATTTTTTCAAGTTAGTTAATTTTGGAACCATGTATTTTTTGAGAATCCTGTCGTTTACACCTCAAGATATGTGGTTAACTGACCTAAAAGGTAAGGTTTTTAAATAATAACTAGTGCATTATTCTTTTATTCGTGTATATAACACTGAAAAATTTCATTAAATTCGGTTAATTCCCTGATTTTTTTTTTTTTGGGGAGGGGGGGGTTCTTTCGGTGGGGTGCATAAGATGGTGGAATTTTAGGTCTGTTAAGTTTGAATTTAACATAACTTGTATACTTTTAGATTAGAGTACTTTGTAAAGCAAGCTTTTAGTGTATACAAATAAACAGCCCAAAAACTTGATAACATCGACTGGCAACACTAAAAAGTCATTTTTCTTCTTCTGTAGCATATTAGAGAAAGCATCCTACCCTAAATCAAATGGTGATATAACAATCTGCTTCATCTGAAATTCTGAAAACAAAGAAAAAACCTCCAAAATTGGTTGGAGTCTGTTGAAAATAAGTTGATGTTTGGCCCAAAATTAGGTTACAAATGCAATCTACACTACCACCCAGACCTAATAGGGGGTCAACATTTTCATTAACTATACTGAATTAATATAATTTACGATATTACAATATCACTGGATGCCTACTGCTCAAATCTTAAGATTGGTCCTATAGAAACGGGTTTAGGATATATTGGTTTTTTGGTGCTTTGTATAACAAAGCAGTTCAAATCTTGATAGGTTGTTTGTATTTTACTTCATGTCAAAATTTATCTTTCCATGTATATTTCAATGGATGAATGGCGTAGAAGCACAAAAACATATTCAAACCAAATATTTATTTTTAAAACATTATTAACTTCACTAGCAATATATTGCACCTCGGTGCAAGTATTTTAAGTTTTATAATAAAACATATTGAAATTAGAAGACTAATGAAACTGAATAAGAATGCAGATAAAAAGATTTTGAACAGAGGGGTATGATTGAAAAATAGAACAATACTTTGAAACTATTTCCATCATTTTCCATTACTCCCGTTTTTTCATTGGTAAATTTTCCTATTTTAAAGTATTTAGTTAGAATAGGAAGTAAAGAATAAAATTACAGTTTTTCTTCTTGTTAATGGATTTTCTTTAAGATTTATCCTGAGATTTTTGCTCATATTCATTAAGATAAACCAAACAATTAGAAATCAATAAACTAAGCATATATTATTAAAATCAAATTTTTAAGATTCAATATGCAAATTAGCTTTCCATCACACTGTAATCCCGCTATTTTGTTGTAAATATAAATCAATTGCATGTTTTTAGTATGTAGAATGTCAATCAGTCTTAATGATGTAAAACAATTTTTATTTATAATTGAGGTTTAATAAAAAATAAAATCATGGACAATGTGAGTAATAACTAAGGAATTGTGACTTGAGTAGTAATATAGTTTCCCGTTAGACAGAAAAACCCACAATCTCCATTAAATAAAATGTGTATTAATAAATTGGTAGAAATATTTCCATGTTATTAATTTCATTTCCTATTTTATCACAATAAATTGGTAGAAATATATTTCATGTTATAATATCATTTCCTATTTATCACAAACTGGTAGAAATAATTTTCATGTTATAATTATAATTTCCTATTTTAACAATACTGGTAGAAATAATTTTCATGTTTATAATTATCAATTTTCTATTTATACATAAAAGGTAGAAATAATTTTCATGTTAAATATCATTTCCTATTTATCACAATAACTGTAAGAATATTTCATGTTTATATTAATCATTTCCTATTTTATCAATAAACTGGTAGAAATAATTTTCATGTTATAATTATCATTTCCTATTTATCACATAAACTGGTAGAAATAATTTTCATGTTATAATTATCATTTCTATTTATCACAATAAACTGGTAGAAATAATTTTCATGTTATAATTATCATTTCTATTTATCAATAAATGGTAGAAATAATTTTCATGTTTAATTAATCATTTCCTATTTATCACAATAAACGGTAAATAATTTCATGTTATAATAATCATTTCCTATTTATCAAATAACCTGGTAGAAATAATTTTCATGTTATAATTATCATTTCATATTTATCACAATAACTGGTAGAAATATTTTTTCATGTTATAATTATCATTTCCTATTTATCACATAAATTGGTAGAAATAATTTTCATGTTTATAATTATCATTCCTATTTTATCATAAATAAATTGGTAGAAATAATTTTCATGTTTATTAATAATCATTTCCTATTTATCCATAAATTGTAGAAATATTTTCACTGTTATAATTATATATTTCCTATTTATCATAATAAATTGTAGAAATAATTTTCAATATTATAATTATCATTTCCTATTTTTATCACAATAAATTGGTAGAAATAATTTTTCATGTTATAATAATTTCCTATTTTTCATAATAACTGGTAGAAATAATTTTCCATATTATAATTTCATTTCCTATTTTCACAATAAATTGGTTAAGAATAATTTTCATGTTATAATTATCATTCCCCCTATTTTATCACAATAAATTGGTAGAAATAATTTTTCATATTATAATTATCATTTCCTATTTAGCACAATAATTGGTAGAATATTTCATATATAATTATCATTTTCTATTTATCATAATAATTGGTAGAAATAATTTTCATATTAAATTATCATTTCCTATTTATCACAATAAATTGGTAGAAAAATTTTCATGTTAATTATCATTCTATTTATCATAATAAATTGGTAGAAATAATTTTCATGTTATACATTATCATTTCCTATTTTATCACAATAAATTGGTAGAAATAATTTTCCATGTTATAATTATCATTTCCTATTTTTCATAAAAACTGGTAGAATAATTTCATATTAAATATTGCATTTCTATTTATCAACAATAAAATTGGTAGAAAATATTTTCATGTTATAATTATCATTTCCTATTTACACAATAATTGGTAGAAATAATTTTCATATTATAATTATCATTTCTATTTATCACAATAAATGGTAGAAATATTTCATATTATAATTATCATTTCCTATTTATATCACAATAAATTGGTAGAAATAATTTCATGTTATATTATCATTTCCTATTTACACAATTGGTAGAAATAATTTTCATGTTTAAATTCTTTCTATTTATCAATAAACTGGTAGAAATAATTTCATGTTATAATATCATTTCCTTTATCACAATAATTGGTAGAAATAACTGGACCGGGAGGTGTTAAATTAATAGCGTCGATCCAGAGGGCCATCCTCCAGGCAATCCTGCCCCTTTGGGGGCAGGGCTGGGTTTATTGCCCGCGCCTGAGGCCACCCCCTTGAGGGGGAATGCCGATGGGATCAACGCAATTTTTGTTCTCTCCCACCCATTAGCTTCAGCTTGTGGGTGGGCCCACGTTAAAACGGAAGCCTTGTGCCCAGTCCATACAGGTGAGGTATGAGACAATAAAACTGTCTTTAACTTGCAAAATAAATCTACTGTTCAAACTTTTAAATAATTTAAATATCATTGACAATAAACAATAAACATTTCTGTGATTTCTAAATATTTTGGAGACCTTACCTTTGGGATAACCACATAAAATCAACAACTCTCTTTATTTAAAAATAAACAATACTTTTTATTTATCTTGATGGGAATTCAGTTTTTTTTACTCAACTTTATTCTATTATAATATATAATTAATTATACTTAAATATTTGCCCCTGTAGGGCACATATTCTTATTAATAATAAAATAACATAGTATAATGAAGAGTGTATCAACCCAGAGTGTTTAAAAAAAGGCACAATAATAAGAATGGAGTAAAACTAGTTTAGTGATACAATTGTAGTTGGTGCACTTGGAACAGTCCAAAAGGATTGGAAAAGGGTTTGGAAAGTTTGGAATCAGAGGAAGGATTGAAAACCATATCAGAACACTGGCACTGCTGCAATCTGCCAGAATACTGCAGAAAGAGTCCTGAGACCGAGGAGATTTGCTGTCACTCAGAACTCCAGTGAAGACCATCAAGTTGACACTGATGTAAAACTCAAAAGGAGTAAATAATAATGAAAAGTAAGATGAAATGATTTAACTCCCAAAATGACTTCAAACTCTTTAAATAATTAATTTAATAAGAAATGTACTTATGTAAACTTTACTTTTGTAAACTTTTCTTTAAAAATGAACTTTGACCCTACACATACCAAAAACTTTAATTAGAATGTTCCAATGTACTTTACTTTTAACATTTTGGACTTTGAAACCTTCGCAATACAAATAATTTAAATAAGAATGTTTTTTTTAAATAAAAAATGGACTTTGGACCCACACATTACAAAAAACTTTAGAAAGGGTTAAATTTAATCCCTAGGGGTTAGGGAATTGTATTCACTGCATTTTTATATTTTACATTATTTGTGCAAGTTCTTCTTGAATTTTTTTTTTTTTTTTTGCATACGATTATCAAATAAAAATTATTTTTAAACAGATCTATTTGACCCATAGTGGCCCTAACAATTTTGAAAAGGGTTTATTTATCCCAAGGGGTTAGGGAATTGTATCATTACAGTTTCATAATTTATATTATTTGTGCAGTTGCTTCTTGAAATTTTTTTTTTTTTTTGCATACGATTTATCAAAAAATTATTTTTAAACAGATCTATTTGACCATAGTGGACCCTAACAAATTTTGAAAAGGGTTAATTTACCTAGGGGTTAGGAATTGTATTCACTGCATTTTTCATATTTACATTATTTGGTGCAGTTGGCTTCTTGAATTTTTTTTTTTTTTTTTTGCATACGATTATCAAATAAAAATTATTTTTTAAACGATCTATTTGACCATAGTGGACCCTAACAAAGTTTGAAAAGGGTTAATTTATCCCTAGGGGTTTAGGGAATTGTATTCACTGCATTTTCATATTTACATTATGTGCAGTTGCTTCTTGAATTTTTTTTTTTTTTTTTTTGCATACGATATCAAATAAAAATTATTTTTAAACAGATTATTTGACCCATAGTGGACCTAACAAAGTTTTGAAAAGGGTTAATTTATCCCTAGGGGTTAGGGAATTGTATTCACTGCATTCTATTTACTTATTTGTGCAGTGCTTCTTGAATTTTTTTTTTTTTTTTTTTTTGCATACGATTATCACAAAAAATTATTTTAACAGATCTATTTGACATAGTGGACCCCTAACAAATTTTGAAAAGGGTTAATTTATCCTAGGGTTAGGGAATTGTATTCACTGCATTTCAATATTTACATTATTTGTGCAGTTGCTTCTTGGAATTTTTTTTTTTTTTTTTTTGCATACGATTATCAAATAAAAATTATTTTAAACAGATCTATTTGACCCATAGTGGACCCTAAAAAGTTTGAAAAGGGTTATTTATCCCTAGGGGTTAGGGAATTGTATTCACTGCTTTTCATATTTACATTTTGTGCAGTTGCTTCTTGAATTTTTTTTTTTTTTTTTGCATACGATTAATCAAATAAAAATTATTTTTAAACAGATCTATTTGACCCATAGTGGACCCTAACAATTTTGAAAAGGGTTAAATTTATCTAGGGGTTATGGGAATTGTATTCAATTACCAGTTTTCAATAATTATATTTATTTGTGCAGTTTTTTCTTATGTTTGTTTTTTTGCGCAGATGATTATCAAAAGAAATGATATTTAAACAAGAATGAAACCGATGTCTGAACATTCCGTGACTGTGTGACACTCCACTTTTCATAACGTCACAACCAACATCATTTTCATGGACAGCGCATGACAACATATGCACAAGTACAAAAAAAACGCGCATTCATGTAAAACATAACAACACGAGAATACAGTTATATAAAAATACCATCATTTTCAAAAAAAAAAAAAAATTATATTTAAATAGAATGGCCATAACTAGACTGCTTCAGTTCCAGTGATCTTTTTAAAAAAAAGATATAATCTAGAAAATTCAAGAATTAATACAGGTTAACACACAACACCATTGTTACCATATTATTATTTTTTTTCTTTACACCTGCATTGTGGATAGCCTTCTAAATCACCTAACCATATATATATGTGTGTGGTGTGTTGTGTTGTGTGTGTGTGTGTGTGGTGTATACATTTTTACAATCTTTGAATAAACTGTATGTGGTCTTATTCTGATAGAAATGTTCAATCATATCACAAGATATGGTTGACAATTATGACTGTTTTGCATTGGAACGGCTGAGGGATCTTTTTGTGGCAGCAAGAGGGAGCCTTTTCTCTATAAATGCCAAAAGGGTTCTTCCTGTCCTGGAAGACTGTAATTTTTTTAAAATTTTTTCATTTTAATCCCTATGTGGGGGATTATCTCCCGCGGTGTTGCCGTTTGTTCCATTAGGGGACCTCTGGTATTTAAGCACCTGATTTGAACTTCTCTTCCTCTTTAGCTAAATCTCCAGTATGTCTGAACAGTCTGTGACTTGTAACACTCACTTTGGCCCTTACTTAGCCTAGACAGGCATCGGAGATGCCTCTCCCAATTAATCGGTTGCTCACGTCAAGATCTAATAACTATATGATTGTCCAACACTATTTGCCCTTATTGAAAACCCAGCCCATTTATCATACAAGTGCTAGAAGGCTCTGTCTGAGGGTCTTAATCTCTGGGTATGGCGTTAAAATGCATCTGTAAGGGTTACTTCCATTTAACCTGTAAAGTTGTCTTCCCCTTATTTGTTGCTCGTTTCTCACCAGGGGCTATATATTAAGCGCCTGTTCAAACGCTTCACTCTTTTTCCTGTTCCTCTAACCACGAGACACATGGGTTAGTTAAGGTCTACCCCTTCTCGTTGGGGTACGTCCCCCCCTTACATACTGTAAGTTATTCACACAGCATGTACTAATCCCTAGTCTCATGTCTGT
The DNA here is from genome assembly GCA_023376005.1 of Doryteuthis pealeii. Taxonomy (NCBI): domain Eukaryota; kingdom Metazoa; phylum Mollusca; class Cephalopoda; order Myopsida; family Loliginidae; genus Doryteuthis; species Doryteuthis pealeii. Next base: position 68,352,704 of record CM042165.1, read on the forward strand.
GGCTTTTATGTTTATCTTGTACATTCATGAATGCTTCACTCTCTTTTCCGTTTCCTCTAACACGAGACACATGGGTTAGTTAAGGTCTACCCTTCTCGTTGGGGCTACGTCCCCTTACATTACTGTAAGTTATTCACACAGCATGTACTATCCCTAGTCTCATGTCTGTGGCTTTTTATGTTTATCTTGTACCATTCATGAATGTGTCTTTATCTTTCTACATGTAACTTTGTTATACCTATGTATTATGTATCTCGTTATATCCATGTGCTGTACACGTATTAAATGTTTTTGTTTATCAAACTTCGTCGGAGTTTGTATCTTCAAGTTCTATCACTTATCATTTTTACACATATAATGGTAAGTTCCAATTCTGGAGGTCTGGTGAGTGTGGAGTACGCTTCCTTGACCATTTCCCAGGTTAACTGTGACCTGGAGGGGTAGTCTTTTTAGGGTTCCATCTATAGATTCAATTGAAAAATGAGTTTTTAAAAATTGAGTTAAAAAATTGAGTAAAAAATATGTTTAATACCTATAATACTGAATAGAACAAAAAGTCTTTTTTGACCCATAGATGGAACCCCAACAGGTTACTACCACTCAGGGTCAGAGCGGACCTGGGAGTAATGACAATGAAATGGTACTGTGGGATTGAAATAAAACAAAAATAAAATTAGAATAAAAACAACAAACCCACGTGGGCCCTTCATCAGAAGAACTCCACTCATGTCAACAAAAAGGACTGTCCCCAACCCCCAAGAATCTTTTAGCCATTTTCAAGTCAGGCCTTAACCGGGTCTGGTTGCTCCTACTAGCCAGGGGGATATCCCCTTTTGCTATAGGCGACTATGGCTTGTCAATATAGCCGAAATCATAAAACACCCTTCTGCTTTTGTCTCTTTCCTTTCGTTCCTTAAATTCCTTCCATTTCAGTGCAACTGCCAAATGAGACTGTTACAGTAAAAAAACAAAGAACATGCAACCGAGAATATTCAAAACATTGAAACCTAAAAACACCCCAAAATCTCTTTCAACCCCATAGTACTCCACAGTCCCCAGAATCGCCAGAAATGGAGGTTCACCATCCGATGCAGTTTAGTGTCATTGTAACGTGATGGGGGTCACAATGTGGTTGACACAATGGGTGTCTTTTCACAATGCACTTCCTGTGGGTGCACTATCAAAAGTTATTCACTGATCGCTGGACGCTCACAAGGCATGTAAACTTCTGGGGTTGTTTACAACTCCACATAGAGTCTCTAGTAGTCATCATCTCTATTAAGCGGATTCTTCCTCACTTCTGCGTGTGGTCAGGGAAGGTATCACCTTACGCACACCGTGGGCTCTTAGTCACAATTGACTATCTCCACGGGTGTCTAGTGGTAAGGGGGATATCGTCCCATTCACAATAATACTGTCGTAGTATTTTTCGTAGTAACGATGACTATAACGCTGAGTCTATTTTTCATGAGTTTATTGGAGTAATTTTAATTTCAGCTTCTTAACTTCAAGAGAGAGTGGTCAGTTTATTGATATCTTCATATGTCCTTAGAGTTTCAGTCCTTGTGGTGACAAACTTTCGTCAGTTGGTAATTATATTAAGGCCCGCCCTTTTTTCGTCCTCAGGACAACAGATCATTCACGGATCTCGGCTTCCAGCACCAAACTCGACTGCCTTGACTCTCTGACTGGGTTCCTAGTCGGTTCTTATATACTATCTCAAAGGAACAATCCAGAAGAATTATTTCCATCTAGAACAATCCATTCCTTTCCAGAAGGAAAAGAATATTCCATTCGTTCCAATGATCAGATCAAAGAGAGTCCCAAGCCCCCTAGATCAAAGGACACTTAGCCGTCAAGAATACTGGGTTTTCGTTAAACGTAGAGCCCCACGCGGAAATCTCGTTAAAGTTTTTTTTATTTCTTTTTAGGCCGGTTCTTCAAAGACCACCCAGTAATATCAAGAGAATCAGTATACATTTTTTTATGGTTTCTCTGTGTGTCTGGCACAAGGCCACATATAGGTGTTCCCGGCTAGGGCCCGTCCATTTTGCACATCATATCCAAGATAACCGTTTTTGGGTATGGGTCAGGGTCTAAACCCCCTGCAGGGGGAATACATCAGCATATTCTAAGTATAGAATAAGAAAGATTCTTATATTAAACTTGAGGCTTAATGTAACTTCCAGCGTGGGTACAGGAATGTTACATAAACATCTGACAAAGTGTAGAATATAATAATATTCATTCCGTAAGCGATGAAGAAACACGTACAAGACAGAAACATAGTTAACAAGTATACAACCATGTATAAAGAAGTAGGACTTTGTCCTAATAGAAGTGATAAGAGTTCTGAAGATGTCACTTACTTATAGCAGGCTGGGGGGAAAGGCCCCCACATACAGGTAGAGACAAGCGTCTAACATGTGGTATTTTTTGCCTTTCCCGGAGAAAGGAGAACTCAAAATTTGCGGTTTTCTGACGAAATAACATGGCCCCTAGGGGCAGAAACCTGCAGCAAAGAAGATAACTCTTCTGGACCAAACAGGGGCAGACAATCGCTAATGAGCACCACTGACAGGGCAGGATAAGAACATTTTGAAATAAAAAAGCAACAATAATAAGATGAAAAAACTAATAATAAAATAAATGTAATGGTGAAAATGTATCAGCTCAGAATGCTGCGAATAAAATGATAGTAATCTTATTTAATAGCGATTGTGTGTTCATCTGTCCTTTAACCAAATTTTGCAATAGCTCTTAAGTAGGGGAAAGACAGAAAGAAGGGGTGAGGGCAACAGAATCAGTACAACTAATCTGTTCAATCAACCATAATAAAAGAAGGAAAGAAAGAAAAAAGTGAGAGAGGTTGAATCAAGATTATATACTTTTTACATATCGAACTATTTAGCAATAGCTCTTAAGTAAACATATCAAACATTGTAATAATTAAATTATCATACTGTGGTATATCACAGGTCCTGCTAGTAAGGAGAGTTAAATCAAGATTATTACTTTTTACATATTGAACTATTTAGCAATAGCTCTTAAGTAAACATATCAAATGTTGTAAATAATAAATCACCATACTGTGGTTATCCAGAGGTCTGCTAGTATGATATTATGAGGGTATTCAATGAGAAAATAATTTTGCATGGATATAATTTCATATAATTTCAGCAGGAAAGAAAATTCTGCTTCTGAATATAATCATTCTTTAAAACATTTTTTCAATTGAAAAAAAAAGCTTTTGTATTCCTTCAGCATTTAAAATCTTTGGACTAAATTTTTAGTAATTTATGGGGGGACATGTGTGCCAAGGGCTAAATGGTGGGAATTAAAATAAAATTTAAAAAATAAAAAAAACAACAAATCTCATGGGGCCTTCACTAGAAGAACGCTCCGCGCATATCACAAAAAGACTGACTCACTACCCCCCATTTGAATTTAGGCCGCAACTGAGTGTAGTCGCTCTCTTAGCCAGGTGGGATAGTCCCTTGCTAGAGACAACTATGACAGGTCAATAAGCCAAAGTCATAAAGCCACTTCTGCTTTTGTCTTTTTTCTTTTCTCGTTCTTTGAAAGCCTTCTTTTCAGCGCGACCACCATAATTACTTAAACCCATATCACTACTCAAATCACAATTCCCTTAGTTATTTACATCACAATTTCTAGGATTTTATTTGATTTAAAATCGCAATTATTAATAAAATTGTTTAACAATTAATCTGTTGACCTTATCTATATACTAATAATATGCAATTGTATTTATATATACTACAAATAGCGGTTTACAGTGTGAACCGGGAAGGCTAATTTGCATAATGATATTAAAAAATTTGATTTTAATAAATATGTGCTTAGTATTATTGATTTCTAATTGTTTGATTTTATCTTAATGTATATGAACAAAAGTCTCAAGGATAAATCTAAAAGAAATCCATTAACAAGAAGAAATAACTGTCATTTTATTCTTTATTTTATATCTAACTAAATAGTTAAATTAGGAAAATTAGAGCAATGAAAGACAGGAGTGATGGAAGAGTAAGTTTCAGTTGTTCTATTTATCGATTATACCCCCTTTCTGTTTCAAATCTTTTTTCTGTATTCTTATTTAGTTTCATTAGCCTTCCTAATTTAATATAATATTTTATTACATCAAAACTTCAAATACTTGCAGCACCCGGAGGTGCATATATTTGCTATTAATAATAATAATATAATATAATAATAATAATAATAATAAATATAATATTAATAAGGAGGAGGAGGAGGAGGATTCTGCAGGTCTCCAGGATGGGTAATTCTAGGTGGGTGTTGAGATAAAAAATAGAAAAATAAGATGGAGTAAAATTAGTTAAAAATTATTGTAATAATGAAGAGTGATAAAAAGCAATGATGATGATGATGATGATGACTCCACAGGTCTCTAGGACTTTTCTAAGTATTCTAGCCGGATTGTTGGGATAAAAAGTAACAATAATAAGATGGAATAAAACTAATTATATAATAATAATAATAATAATAATAATAATAATAACTGTAAACCATATACTCTGCCGAATGTAGCAAACTAGCACAACGAGAATACAAAACTAGACACGACTGGGTTGGGAAGGTGATCCACTGGGAATTATGCAAAAATTTTAATTTTGACCATACAACAAAATGGTATATGCATAAACCAGAATCTGTTCTTGAGAACGAAATGCATAAAATTCTCTGGGACTTTGAATAAAAAACGGATCACCTTATCCCAGCAAGAAGACCAGACCTAGTGTTGATAAAACAAAAAAGAAAGAACTTGTCAACTGGTGGATTTTGCAGTGCCAGCAGATCACAGGGTGAAGCTAAAGGAAAATGAAAAAATGGACAAATATCTGGACCTTGCCAGAGAACTGAAAAAGTTATGGAATATGAAAGTGAAAGTGATACCAATTGTAGTTGGTGCACTTGAACAGTCCCAAAAGGATTGGAAAAGTGTTTGGAAAGTCTGGAAATCAGAGGAAGGATTGAAACCATTCAGAACACTGCACTGCTGCAATCTGCCAGAATACTCAGAAGAGTCCTGGAGACCTGAGGAGACTTGCTGTCACTTAGACTCCAGTGAAAGACCATCAGCTAATGCTGATGTGAAAACTCAAAAGGTGTAAATAATAATGATAATAATGAAAAGTGTATTAACCCAGTGTGTTGTGATAAAAACAACAATAATAATATGGAATAAAACTAGTAATAATAATAATAATAATAATAATAATAATAATAATGAAGAACGTATCAAGCCAGAGTGTTGGGATAAAAAGCAACAATAATAAGATTGAGTCAAACTAGTGTGGTGAAGCCGGAAGTTATCGCTTCAACAGACAGAGGTCGAATGACAAAAATAAGTAGTTTGCACATATGGATCACGCAACCTTAGTAAAAATAAAATCTAAAATAAAATTCGTAAAATTCAACCAATCAGAGGCGTTCCCGCCTAATACGAAAATTTATCAACTAGACCCCAATTTGGAGCCTACTCCTTTCTTATAAAATACAGAACTTTCGGATCCTAACCAGAAAGATCTCAGTTGCCTAAGGGAATTCACGTCACCCTTTTTTAAGAACATTTCACTTACACGCTGAAGGTATTTATCTCTCTCTCTCTTTGAATAACCTATGCTTTCGGAGATAAACTTTATATTCATTCAACTTATGCCTGACTGCTTTTGAGTTGACTTTAAACTTTCACCTTTTCTTTCTCACTTTTGAACTGTGAAATACCAGCTTACATTTTACATTTGAACTTTAAAAAAGGAACTTTGGCGGAACTTGCCCAGTATTCAATGCTACCTTTTGTAAACTTCTGTTAATACAATTTTGTTTGTTTAATCAAGAGTTTTGTCTCTATGCCATTTTGCTTGATTTATTTATGGTCTTTAAATTTTTGAACACTTTTATTGAATATTGACATCAAACATCCCACATCTACCACCATACTAGTAATAAAATAATAGTAATTATTCAGAGTTTGGGATAAAAAGCAACATAATAATAATAATAATAATAATAATAATAATAATAATGAAGTGTGTATTAACCCAGTGTGTTGTGATAAAAAGCAACAATAATAAGATGGAGTAAAACAACTAAATTAGATGAGAATATTCTAGATAATGCTGCACATTTGGACTGACTTGCTGTCACTTATTTCCTTCTGAAATGAAGTTGTAAACTTATAA
>CM042165.1:68363927-68370698 GCA_023376005.1 Doryteuthis pealeii
ATATATATATATATCTATATATATAATATATATATATATAATCAAAATCAGAGAAGAAATCTTTCCTTACGACATAGGTTTTTTTAAAAACAACTTGTCGCAGTTTTGAGAGCTCAATGTGTGCTCTTATTGTTACGAGTCACAGAGTAAATTTATATTTAAATAAATAACAAAAGACTTATAGATCTTGCCATTATAGACTATTTCAGGGAGCTAGACAAAAATGTCTAATCTCCCGACTCATCAGATGCGAATGATGAATTCTTTTATTTTTAAGGCATTTAAGACTCTGTTTTCAAAATGCCTTAAAATAAGAGAATTCATCATTCGCATCTGATGAGTCGGGAGAATTAGACATTTTGTCTAAGCTCCCTGAATAGTCTATAATGCAAGATCTATAAGTCTTGTTATTTATTTAAATAATATATATATGATATATATATATATATATATATATATATATATAATGCGTCCGAATATAGGATAGGCAGACAAAGAGATAGATAGATGGATAGAAAGATAGATAGATGGATAGTTAGATAGATATAGATTGATATATCAACATATCGATAGATGAAAGAAAAAGAAATAGATAACGGATATGATTGATTCATGATTGATTGATAGACAAATAGATAGATAGATAGATAGATAGATCTTCATAGTCAGATATAGGCAGACATATATATATATATATATATATAAAATATATATATATAGAGAGAAGAGAGAGAAGATAGATGATAGATCTTCATATGCAGATATAGGCAGACAAATAAATAACAATATATATATATATATATATAATTATAATATATATATAGAGAGAGAGAGAGAGAGAGAGAAAAGAGAGGGGGAGAGGATTAGATAGATAGATGATAGATAGATAGATCTACATATGCAAAGAGAGGCAGATAGATAGATGGATGGATAAATAAAATCTACATATGCAAAGAGAGGCAGTCAACATATGCACAGATAGACAGACAAATAGATAGATAGATAGATAGATAGATAGATCCAGATATGCAAAGATAGGCAAACAAATAGATAGATAGATAGATAGAGAGATAGATAAATAGAAATATAGATAGATAGATCTACATATGCACAGATAGACAGACAAATAAATAGATAGATAGATAGATAGGTCTACATATGGAAAGATAGGCAGACAAAAAGATAGATAGATCTACATATGCAAAGATAAGCAGACCAATAGATAGATAGATAGATAGATAGATAGATAGATAGATCTAAATATGCAAAAATAGGCAGACAAATAGATAAATATATATATATATATAGATAGAAAGATAGATAGATAGATCTACATATGCACATCTACGCAGACAAATAGCTAGCTAGCTAGATAGATAGATAGATAGATAGATGTACATATGCACAGATAGAAATATAGATAGATAGATAGATAGATAGATAGATCTACATATGGAAAGATATGCAGACAAATAGATAGATATATAGATAGATAGATAGATAGATCTACATATGGAAAGATAGGCAGACAAAGAGATAGATAGATAGATAGATAGATCTACTATTGGACAGATAGGGCAGATTAGAAGTAGATAGATAGATAGATAGATAGATAGATCTACAATATGGAAAGATAGGCAGACAAAGAGATAGATATTATAGAGATCTACATATGCACTTGATAGACAGACAAAGAGATAGATAGATAAATAGATAGATAGATAGATCTAGATGTGGACAGATAGACAGACACTATATAGATAGATAGATAGATAGATAGATAGATCTACATGTGGACAGATAGGCAGACACATAGATTGATAGATAGATTGATATATAGATCTACATATGCACAGATAGGCAGACAAATAGATAGATAGATAGATAGATATATAGATAGATAGATGGATAGATAGATAGACAGATCTACATGTGGACAGATAGGCAGACAACGAGATAGATAGATAGATAGATAGATAGATCTACATATGCACAGAGGCAGACAAATAGATAGATAGAAAGATAGATAGATAGATAGATAGATAGATCTACATATGGACAGATAGAACATTTAATAGATAGATAAATAGATAGATCTACATATTCAAATATAGGCAGACAAATAGATAAGTATAGATATGGACAGATAGGCAAACAAAGAGATAAATAAACATGTTTATGAATAGACAGACAAACAAAAATAGATCAATTCATAGATAGATAGATAGATAGATAGATAGATAATGATTCTTATCAAATCTCGACAGTAGACAAATCAGTCCAGTTAAGTTTGACTCATATTATTGAAACTTTCAAAATAAGTCTATTTACAATAAATTTGATTTACGAGCCAAATAATTGCTTTCACTGACAAATTGAACTTTCATAAAAGCTTTAGAATTTCTAATGTTTTTTTCTCTCTTTCAAGTCTTCAGACGTTTAACGCCAGAGTTTGTTTAATATAAATTTAGCACTAACATTAGAAACATGTTATTTGATTACACGTCATTTTAAAAGAATTAATAGTAGCCTTTTTTATTACCGTTACCACTCGAGACAGCATATATATATATATATATATATATATATATATATATCCGCAATAAAATTCAAATCACCCCATAGCACGATAGCACTTCACTTTAACACCCCACCACCCAACCTTACATACCTCAAATGTATCTTAATAGACCACGCATTTCCAACAACACGACCTCAAAAACAAGCAGAAACCTAATGGATTTTAAAACTACGAACTAACGTGAAGGGACTAAACGCCGATATCGGAATACTTAGTAATTACAAATACTTTACAGACGCGGCCGCTTTCAATAACAACAAAGACAAAGGATCCGTTCAACAGGAGCGACATTCATCTGAAGAGGGGAATCTAAAGATCCCGAAAATTTATGATAATAAATAAATAAGAATGAATAAGTGAATCATGTACTCCCCAACATCGAGTTCCTTCATTTATTTATTTTTATATTGTTTTTAATGCTTCATAATAACGCCCAACTTCAAAATAAACACACACACACACACACACACACACACACACACACACACACACACACATACATATATATATATATATATATATATATATATATATATATATATATATATTAAACGGAATTTGTGAACTCCTACTACTATTAATTCTACTGAGAGACAACGAAAGCATTTTACCTGTTTAACACCTGAAGATGGCACAAAGACATGCCGAAAGTGCTCCTAAAGAAACCGTTGGTGGATTGCTACACCCATTCAACCCTGACATTAAAAAGATGGCCAGACAGTTCGAAAAGACCGAACAAAAACTTGTCCGACAAGAATCGTCAGAAGAATTTAACAAAACACACACACACACACACATACACACACACACACACACACACACACACACACACACACATATCTAATATATAGAGTAAGTTTTTTGTATGTACGTGTCGACACATAAGTTCAAAACGGTAGGTCACTCTGATTCGAAATCTTGCATACATATCAATATCCTTCTAACTAGGAAACACGCCAAATTTGGTTATTGATTTTTCTGATTAAGGGATATAATTAGTTAATTAAGCCAAAATCACCCAATTTGCGAAACTGTCCGTATACCAACTCCTGCTGATGATAAGATATTGTCCCCTGCCTGACTTTTTGTTAAAGCGAATATCAGCAGTGAATTAAATTTTAGTGAATAAATTTCGCAGTCTTAAGCCGTTCGGCACAGAATTTATCGCCTATTTTTAGTCCAATCTAAAAAAATATCCATAGGTTGAAAAGAAGAGAAAATAATCTTGCTCAATATATAATTTGTATGAGTCTTTATCCATTGAATTATTTCTTAGAGCGAGTTAGAAAAATTTTTTTCAACGAAGAATCAAATATTATTCATATTGCAATCTTTTTATTCCTGTTTAAAAATATTAATTTAGTTAGAAATGAAATGAAATAATCTATCTTACAAATATTTATTTGGCAAGAAAGAGCAAAATAAATAACAATAATAAGCATGAGCTACATAAATTAAGCAACAGGTAATATCCAAGATGAGCTACATGATTAGGGGACAGGTACTTTCCAAGATGAGCCACATAAATTAGGGGGCAGGTAATTTCCAAGATGTGCTACATGAATTAGGAGACAGGAAATTTCTAAGATGAGCAACATGAATTAGGGGGCAGGTAATTTCCAAGATGAGTTACATAATTAGGAGACAGCCATCTCCAACATAAGCAATCTCCAAGGTGAGCTAAAATAAATTATGATGTAGCAATCTCTAACATGAGCTACAATGAATTAGGAGACAGCAAACTCCAAGATGAGCTACAATAAATTAAGAGATAGGCAAACTCTGAACATGAGCTACATAAATCTCCAACACGAGCTACATAAATTAGGTGACAGGCAATCTCCAACATGAGTTACATAAGTTAAATGACAGGATATCTCCAAGATGAGCTACATAAATTAGGAGACAGGTAATCTCCAACATGAGCTACATAGATTAAGAGACAGGCAATCTCCAACATGAGCTACATAAATTAGAAGACAGTCAATCTCCAACATGAGCTACATAAATTAGGATACAGGCAATCTTCAACATGAGCTACAATAAATTAGGAGACGGGCAATCTCCAACATGAGCTACATAAATTAGGAGAGAGGCAATCTCCAACATGAGCTACATAAATTAGGAGACAGGCAATCTCCAATATGGGCTACATAAATTAAGAGACGAGTAATCTCCAGCATGAGCTACATAAATTCGGAGAGCAGGCAATCTCCAACATGAGCTACATAAATTAGGAGACGGCAATCTCCAACATGAGCTACATAAATTAGGAGACGGTCAATCTCCAACATGAGATACATAAATTAGGAGACAGGCAATCTCCACATGAGCTACATAAATTAGGAGACAGGCAATCTCCAACATGAGCTACATAAATTAGGAGACAGGCAATCTCCAACATGACCTACATAAATTAGGAGACAGGCAATCTTCACACATGAGCTACATGAATTAGGAGACAGGCAATCTCAAACATGGGCCTACATAATTAAGAGAACGGGTAATCTCCAGCATGAGCTACATAAATTAGGAGCCACAGGCAATCTCCAACATGAGCTACATAAATTAGGAGACAGGCAATCCTTCCAACATGAGATACATAAATTAAGAGACAGGCAATCTCCAACATGAGCTACATAAATTAAGGAGACCGGGTACTCAAGCAGTGAGCTACATAAATCGGAGACAGGCAATCTCCAACATGGGAGCTACATAAATTAGGAAGAGCAGGCAAATCTCCAACATGAGCTACATAAATTAGGAGACGGGGCAATCTCCCCAACAAAAATAAAAAACCCCGGACATATTAGGAGAGAGGCAATCTTCAACATGAGGCTACATAAATTGGAGACAGGCAATCTCCAACATGGGCTTATATAAATTAAGAGTCGGGTAATATCCAGCATGAGCTACATAAATTCGGAGACAGGCAATCTCCACATGAGCTACATAAATTAAGAAGACGGGCAATCTCCACATGAGCTACATAAATCGGAGACGGGTATTATCCAGCATTGAGCTACAATAATTCGGTAACAGGCAATCTCAACAATGAGTACATAAATTAGAAGACAGGCAATCTGCCAACATGAGAATACATAAGATTAGGAATACAGGCAATCCTTCAACATGAGCGTACATAAATTTAGGAGACAGGCATCTCCCAATATGAGCTACATAAATTAACGGAGCACAGGCAAATCTCCAAACCATGAGCTACATAATTAGGAGACAGGGCAAATCTCCAAACATGAGATACCATAAAATTAGGAAGACAGTCAATCTCTACATGAGAACATAAAATCTCAAACATGAGTTACATGAATTAGGAAAGGCAATCTCCAACATGAGCTACATAAATTAAGAGACAGGTAATTCCATAAGCATACATTAATTAACGCACGCGGGTAATCTCCAAGCATAAGCTACATAAATTCGGAACAGGCAATCTCCAACATGGCTACATAAATTAGAAGACAGGCAATCCTCCAAAACATGAGATACATAAATTTAGGATACAGGCAATACTTGTCGAGACACCGTGATATCGCCACGACATTAATTTATGGAGACAGGGCATGGCACGACAAGCTAGAGCGGGAGATCGTAGATTAGGAGACAGGTCAATCTGAGAGCTATGTAAAGACGTAGCGCATCCAATATATTAGGAGGATCACAGCGCAAAGGTCGTCCAATGATACGTGGCTAGCATAAAGTTAAGAGACGGGTAAGTGCTCGCAAGCATGAGCGAAATGTAAATTTGGAGACAGCGAATACTCCAACATGAGCTAGCATAAATTAGGAGACGGGCATCTCGACATGAGCTAACATAATTAGAAGACAGGCAATCTGCCACATAGCTACATAAATTAGGAGACAGGCCCAATCTTCCAACATGACCGTAACATAAATTAGGAGACAGGCAATCTTCGACATGAAGCTACGCATAGATTAAGGGGAACAGGACAATCTCAATACAGTGGGCGGAGCATAAATTTAAGGACGGGTAAATCTCCAGCATGAGGGCTACATAAATTAGGAGACAGGCGTCGAATCTCCAACATGAGCTACATAAGTGAGGAGACAGTGCAAATCTCCAACATGATATAACACGAAATTAAGAGACAGAGTCAAATCTCCAACATGAGCTAGAATAAATTAGGAGAGCGGAGTAATCTCAAGCATGA
>CM042165.1:68370798-68412032 GCA_023376005.1 Doryteuthis pealeii
ATAAATCAAATTTATTGTAAATAGACTTATTGAAAGTTTCAATAATATGAGTCAAACTTAACTGGACTGATTTGTCTACTGTCGAGATTTGATAAGAATCATTATCTATCTATCTATCTATCTATCTATCTATGAATTGATCTATTTTTGTCTGTCTGTCTATCCATAAACATGTTTATTTATCTATTTGTCTGCCTATCTGTCCATATCTAGATTTATCTATTTGTCTGCCTATATTTGAATATGTAGATCTATCTATCTATCTATCTATCTATCTATTAATGTGCCTATCTGTCCATATGTAGATCTATCTATCTATCTATCTTTCTATCTATCTATTTGTCTGCCTATATTTGAATATGTAGATCTATCTATCTATCTATCTCGTTGTCTGCCTATCTGTCCACATGTAGATCTATCTATCTATCTATCTATCTATCTATCTATCTATCTATATAGTTGTCTGTCTATCTTTGCATTTGTAGATCTATCTATCTATCTATCTATCTATTTGTCTGGCTATCTGTCCACATCTAGATATATCTATCTATCTATTTATCTATCTATCTCTTTGTCTGCCCATCTTTCCATATGTAGATCTATCTATCTATCTATCTATCTATCTCTCTATTTGTCTGCCTATCTGTCCATATGTAGATTTATCTATCTATCTATCTATCTATCTATCTATTTGTCTGTCTATCTTTGAATATGTAGATCTATCTATCTATCTATCTATCTATCTATCTATCTATCTATCTATCTATTAATCTGCCTATCTGTCCACATGTAGATCTATCTATCTATCTATCTATCTATCTATCTCTTTGTCTGTCTATCTTTCCATATGTAGATCTATCTATCTATCTTATCTTTCTATGTGTCTATATGTGCATATGTAGCTCTATCTATCTATCTATCTATCTAGCTAGCTATCTATTTGTCTGCGTAGATGTGCATATGTAGATCTATCTATCTATCTTTCTATCTATCTATATATATATTTATCTATTTGTCTGCCTATTTTTGCATATTTAGATCTATCTATCTATCTATCTATTGGTCTGCTTATCTTTCCATATGTAGACCTATCTATCTATCTATCTATTTATTTGTCTGTCTATCTGTGCATATGTAGATCTATATATATTCATCTATCTATTTGTCTGCCTATCTGTGCATATGTAGACCTATCTATCTATATTTCTATCTATCTCTCTATCTATCTATTTGTTTGCCTATCTTTGCATATTTGGATCTATCTATCTATCTATCTATCTATCTGTCTGTCTGTCTATCTGTGCATATGTTGACTGCCTCTCTTTGCATATGTAGATTTATTTATCCATCCATCTATCTATCTGCCTCTCTTTGCATATGTAGATCTATCTATCTATCAATCTATCTATCTATCTCTCCCCCTCTCTTTCTCTCTCTCTCTCTCTCTCTCTATATATATATATATATATATATATATATTTAATATATATATGTATATTTGTCTGCCTATATCTGCATATGAAGATCTATCTATCTATCTCTCTCTCTCTCTCTATATATATATATATATATATATATATATATATATGTCTGCCTATATCTGCATATGAAGATCTATCTATCTATCTATCTATCTATTTGTCTATCAATCAATCTATGAATCAATCTATCCGTTTATCTATTTCTTTTTCTTTCTATCTATCGATATGTTGATATATCAATCTATCTATCTAACTATCCATCTATCTATCTTTCTATCCATCTATCTATCTCTTTGTCTGCCTATCCTATATTCGGACGCTATATATATATATATATATTATATATATATATATATATATATATTTAAATAAATAACAAAAGACTTATAGATCTTGCATTATAGACTATTTCAGGGAGCTTAGACAAAAATGTCTAATTCTCCCGACTCATCAGATGCGAATGATGAATTCTTTATTTTTAAGGCATTTGAAAACAGAGTCTTAAAATGCCTTAAAAATAAAGAATTCATCATTCGCATCTGATGAGTCGGGAGAATTAGACATTTTTGTCTAAGCTCCCTGAAATAGTCTATAATGCAAGATCTATAAGTCTTTTTGTATTTATTTAAATATAAATTTACTCTGTGACTCTAACAATAAGAGCACACATTGAGCTCTCAAACTGCGACAAGTTGTTTTTTAAAAAAAACCTATGTCGTAAGGAAGATTTCTTCTCTGGACTTTTGGATATATATATATATATATATATATATATATATATATATATATATATATATATATATGAGGAAATAGGATTGGAATAAATCCGACAGAATGTCGTAGAGATATGAGGAACGCTAAGACAAAACTCAGACAAACGTATGTAGGATATATTTTGCTAGAGCTTTGAGCTCGGCATCATCGGTCTTTTTATTGATTATCAAAGGTATCATACAAGTGTTTTATAGAGGGGGAAATGGACGGGGGTGGGGGTGGATGGGAAAAGAGGTCAAGTGGGTGGGTTAGTGTTTGTGAGGAAAGAGTTTGATTGGTCAGACAGGGATCATTGGGAAAAAAAAGGGAAGGAGATCGAAAGCGAAGAGAGAGGATAATCAGAATGATAGTGGAAAAATACATTGTGAAAGGGGACGAGTTTGTAGCAGGGGTGGGTTAGCCTTCTTGGAGAGAAATATGATCCAAAGAAGCAGTAAAGGGAGTAATAAAAGGGGAGAGGATAGGTATGGGTGGATATAGGGGGAGTTGATCACTCAGTATGAGGGAAAGGGGGTCAGAAGAGGAAGTTTGGTTAATGTAAGGGGGTTGGGGAATTGGTTAGATGAAGGGAAAAAAGACTACGGCATCTTCAGGTAATCACAAGAATATGACTCTTGTGATTACCTGAAGATGCCGTAGTAATACGGCTGAAATAAATTATTGTAATGAAGCAAGTTTAGAGTTTTTTCCTACATTTACTGAATATCTTGCTCTGTCCTTCCATTCACTGGCACTAGGCACATTGAGCTCTCCTTATGGTCTACCTGCATCAGCTTGGTTAAACCACACGTGGAAATATCCTAACTACAGGAATATATATATATATATATATAATCCAAAAGTCCAGATAAGAAATCTTCCTTACGGCACAAGAGTTTTATTTAAACAAAACCAAGTCGCAGTTTGAGAGCTCAATGTGTGCTCTTAATGTTCGAGTCACAGAGCAAATATATGAGTAAAGAAATAACAAAAGACTTAGAGATTTAGCGTTATAGTCTATTTCAGGGAGTGTTACGTAATCGCCACCCAGCACCTATATTTGTGGCCTTGTGCCAGACTTAGAAAAAAAACCTTAAAAAATTCTCTTATATTACTGGGTGGTCTTTGTGGAATCACCGAAAAAGTAGTTAGGAAAGATAAAATCTTTTAACGAGAGAAAGGAGACGATAAGTCTATGTTTAACGAAAAAATAGGATTAGTGACTACAGGGAGTCTGTGATCTTTAGGATTGTGAACTCTGGTTGACCAGTGTGATTCGAAGGAATCGAACATTCGATTCGGTCCAGAAGGAGCTCGAAAATACGAGAAATAGAAACTTCTGGAAAATGACTTTGAAATACTATTTAAGAGACCCGTCAATAGAATCAGGGTCAGTTGCAGTCGGTGGCCGGAGAGAGTCAGAGGCAGTCGGTGATTCAGAGTCAGTCAGAGATTGGGGCCAGTCAGTGATCGTACGGAGTTAAGCTGTTGTCGCTGAAGACGATAAGGAAAGGCCTGTTACTGCTAAGAAGAGCTTGTTCACCGAGAAGTTTACTAAGGACTAAAAACTCGAAGTTGAATTAGAATACAATTAATTAATTATTAAGCACAGAGAATATTAGAGACTCTCTCTCTCTCTCTCAAAAGTTAGCGAAGTTTTGGATATAATAAACTTCTGAAAAGTAAACACAGTATTATCATTCTTCTTTTACTACCACGAGAAAAATACTAGGGGAATCGTTTTATCAATGAAATTCCCCTGACCTCTGGATACCCGTTGAGATAAAGTCAATTGGCCGTAACGAAGAAGCACGCGGCCGTGAAACGTGATACCTTTCGCTTGGCCATAAACGAAAGGAGTGTGGAAGAATTTTGGGGCTAGAAGAGACTGACTGCTAGATCGTGTCAGTTGTAAACAAACTATCGTACGAATATACAATACACGATTTGATACTGTGAAAGGAATAACGACCGTACGTACGAAGATACGAATTGTAGTGCCGTGAAAGAAAAGGCACTACGTTACGTATCACGAATTGGTACCGCCACGTTACATATTCCTAATTGGTACCGTAACGTAACAGGAACTTAGACAAATAGTCTAAATCTCCTCACTCATCAGATGCGAATGATGAATTTTTTTAATACTTTAAAAGCATTTGAAAACAGATTTTTATTTATATTTTTAAATTTTTTTTTAGAATTTTGTAGTCCTGTGATATGAATTCCAAATGTAAATCTTTGATGTAGCAAAAGGAAAAAGTTTTTATGTTGCAGTTTCAACTTCCGCCCTAAAAAATCGGTCGGCGAAAAAAGTATCTCTTAACTGTAGCCAATGTTTTGACAGACTAGAAAAGAAAGACAGATTCAAGCTACGTCACCAAGCGAATTCCCTATTTGAAAAAAGGAATGGAATATAATGCTAGCTCCCTGAAATAGACTATAATGCTAAATCTCTAAGTCTTTTGTTATTTCTTTACTCACACACTTATATATATATATATATATATATATATATATATATATATATATATATATACTAGCAAATATATGCACCCTCCGGGTGGAAGTATTTAAGTTTTAATATAATAAAATATCATGTTAAATTAGAAAGGCTAATGAAACTGAATAAGAATGCAGATAAAAAGATTTGGAACAGAGGGGGGTATGATTGAAAAATAGAATAACTTTTAAACTAACTCTTCCATCATTTTCTGTTACTCCCGCCTTTCATTGGTAAATTTTCCTATTTTAACTATTTAGTTAAAATAGGAAGTAAACAATAAAATTACTGTTATTTCTACTTGTTAATGGATTTCTCTTAAGATTTATCCCCGAGATTTTTTCTCATATTCAATAAACAATTAGAAATCAATAATACTAACCATATATTTATTAAAATCAAATTTTTAAGATCAATATGCAAAGTAGCCTTCCCATTCACACTGTAACCTGCTATTTTGTTGTATATATAAATACAATTGCATGTTATTAGTATGTGGATGTGGTCAACAGTCTTAAGGATGTAAAACAATTCTATTAATAATTGAGGTTTAAATAAAAATAAAATCATGCAGAATGATTAAATGTAAATAACTAAGGGAATTGTGACTTGAGTAGTAATATAGTTTCGGTTACAGACAGACTAACCCACAATCTACATTATAATAAGAAGATATATATATATATATATATATATTATATATATATATATATATATATATATATATTATATATATATATATATATATAATTTGATATACCAAGCGTGCTGGTAAATCCTCGCGGTGAGAAAAAAAACAGCAAATAGTTTGATTGTAAAAATATACTACCAAACATCAACCGGAGAGAAAAAAAATTTTGAAAATAAGAAAAGACCAAGATAGTCGAACCAACAAAAAATAATCTATTGGTACAGTATTTGACCAAAAGAAAAAACAATTTATATGTATATATATGTATATAAGATATTTATGTATTCATATAACCGCTAGGAGAAAAAGCTAATAAGTAAAAAGTGCTCAATACCTAAGTAGAGCAAATAATAAAGATAAATCTAATAAGTCAGACGAACCTACTATTAGTTTTGCTTAATGCTCTTCAGGGCTAAGATCTGACTACAGAGACAAGAAGCAAAACGAATTAAATAGTACTAACCACCGTAGTCATTTAAATTAGCTGAACCGTCCGTCTGGTTCAGCTAATTTAAATGACTACTGTGGTTAGTACTATTTAATTCGTTTTGCTTCTTGTCTCTGTAGTCAGATCTTAGCCCTGAAGAGCATTAAGCGAAACTAATAGTAGGTTCGTTAGATTTATCTTTATATATATATATATATATATATATATATATATATATATATATTATATAATGAGGGGCACCCAGAATAACATTTATCAGCTCCTGAACTTTTGCTTGTACATCTTGTAAATGACGTACGCCAATTGACTGATTGTCAGAACAATTTAGACTTGATTAACCATCAAATCTTAAAGAGTTTACAAGAATTCTGCCGAAACCCATTATCGTCCTTCCATTTATCTCGTCTCTCTCGCGATACCAACCAACCAGCATGATTCCTGACACTAAAAAGAACGTAATCCATTCTAATATCACACAGCCTTTAGCTGAAATGAATACCTATCAGCCAGTGACATTGACGATCAACGTTTGAATCGAGTTTAAATACCAGGATTCTCTCCCCCCCTCCGGTTTTATCCGCTGATTTCCAGCTGTTTGCAGACTCATTCTGGAACTTCTCCAAGAAGGCCGTCAGCAGTGACAGGCGTAGAATTGTCGGTTTCACAATTTGTATTAATTTTCTTTTCTTTTTTTCTCTCTTTCGTTTCCCCCCCCTCCCTTTGAATTTCACATGTCCTTTCAAGTTGATTGCTTCGTCTATTAGAAATGAAAAGTCCTCTATGAAAAAAAATGTTTCCTTAATTTAATTATAATAACAACGGGGTCTTCACCTCTGACCTAAATTTGCTGACCTGAATTTGCTGACCTGATTTTAATTCAAAGAATTAATGACCGTCTAATCAGTGTGATATAAAACTAGTGAAGTTGCTGCTTTTTTCTGTTGTTATTATCTTAACTAGCAAATATATGCACCCTCCGGGTGCAAGTATTAATGTCATAAAATATCATATTAAATTAGAAAGTCTAAATAAACTAAATAAGAATGCAGATAAAATGATTTGAAACAGAGAGGGGTATAATCGAAAAATATAATAGCTGTAGCTACCTCTTCCATCACCCCCGTCTTTCCTTGCTAAACTTTTCTAATTTAACTATTTAGTTAAATTAGGAAGTAAAGAATAAATTACAGTTATTTTTTGTTAATTGATTCTTTTTAAGATTTATCTCCGAGATTTTTGCTCATATTCATTAAGATAAAATCAAATAATTAGAAATCAACAATACCAAGCACATATTTATTAAAATCAAATTTTAAATATCAATATGCAAATTAGCCTTCCCGTTCACACAGTAAACCGCTTTTTGTTGTATATATAAATACAATTGCATGTTATTAGTGCGTAGATATGGCCAGCAGTATTAATAATGAAAAACAATTTTATTTAATAATAATTGAGGCTTAAATAAAAATTATTCATGGAGAATGTGATGTATAATAACTAAATGGATAGTGACTTGAATAGTGATATAGTTTCGGTTACAGACAAACAAACACATAATCTCCATTATAATAAGATATTACATTTTGGGACCAGGTTATCTTTAAGCACCCCAGCGGTGACCTGGATTCCGAAGGACATTTTCGCTTTGCACCGTCAACATTCGGTCGTTTGTTACCAGACAATACTTTTTTAATTATAAAACTAAATGCTAATCCTAACCCTACCCCCTAAACCTAACTCTAATCAACAACCGGATGTTGTTTAGAGTTAGGGTTAGGGGTTAGGGTTAGGTTTAGGGGGTAGGGTTAGGGTTAGCTGTTAGTTTATAATTTTAAAAAATCCGTCTAAAAATCGTCTGGTAACAAACAACAGGATATTGACGGTGCAAAGCAAAGCATGTCCCACTGAATCGAGGTCACCCCTGGAGTGCTTAAAGGTAACTTAGTCTAAATTTCGTAGCAATGCTGATGCCTATATACAATTTAAAATAAAACTCCATGTTATATGTATTCTTCTCATATTCATTTTTTGTAAAAATAAGGAGTCCGAAATAAATTATAAGATTTTAAAAATTGAGGGTTTCTTTAAAATCACCGTTTATATATATATATATATATATATATATATATATATATATATATATATATATATATATATAACAGCAACTACCCTTTCTAGACGGCTTACAATCCACCTTACAGGCAATAGCTCAATAGCCCAACATCTAAAAACACACTCTTGTCCCAATACTAAATTCCGGAAAATACTTAACGATAACACTACCATTATAGAAACACAAACATGTAAACATCGATTAAAAATCTTAGAAGCACTTCATATTAGACACAAAAATCCAAAACTAAACAAAATAAACTTTGATAATAGCACTAATGTTTTAAAATGCCTATAATTACTATAAAATTATAATAATAGTAAAAGTAATAATAATGACAACAATAATAATAACACTAATAATAATAACAACAACAATAATAAACACGACCTATATAAATAGAAAATGGAATAGCCCATTGTTGTAGGGTTTCAAAATACCCTGAAGATGGCCGACGATAGGGCGGAAAGTACTTGGTCTATGACATATGGCAAATACATCAGCCAATTTTCGCCAGATATTACAAAAATAATCCGGCAATACGAAAAAACAAAGGACAAAACTTGCAGACAGAAAATGGCTGCATTATTTAAGAATATATATATATATATATATATATATATAAGATGTGTCAAAAAGTATCGAGATTTTTTGTACTTTTTGACACATCTTGTATTGTGAAAAATTAACGTTCCATTCATTATTCATTCCTATTTTGGTAAATACAGCTTCAAATCCGGCACTATTTGACACACCTTGTATTCTGAAAAAAAAAATGAACGTTCCATTCATTGTTCATTTCTATCTTGGTAAATACAGCTTCAATCTCGGTACTTTTATGACACACCTTGTATTCTGAAGAAAATTAACGTTCCATTCATTGTTCATTTCTAGTTTGGTAAATACAGTTTCACTCTCGATACTGTTATGACCCACCTTGTATTCTGAAAAAAAGTTAACGTTCCATTCATTGTTCATTTCTATCTTGGTAAATACAGCTCTAATCTCGATACTTTTATGACACACCTTGTTTATATGAACCCAATACATTTAACTAAAAGGAAAACTAGGATCACAGAGTATTCAAATTCAGGCTCAGATGTAGCAAGAGGCTGTATGTTAATTCTTTGATGCTGTATTATAATTTTATTTTTATACATTTTGTTTTTCATTGCGTTACGCATGACATTCACGATCATTTTGGCATGGACATGCTAATGTGGGCCGCTCAGCAAACCCCCACATTGACCAACTCTGCGCGGATGCTGGATACTGTGCAGAGGACCTCCCTGGGGACAATTAATGATAGAAACGGTTGGTGAGAGATTGTCATGGATATCTTTGCTAATTGCGCGACATGACGATGATGAAACTATAGATGAGAACCTAACAAGCACTACCACTCCCGGTCAGAGTTAGCCTGGGAGTAATGGCAATGAAAGAGTATTTCACTCTCTCCAGAATTAGTTTGGTTAGTTTTGTTTTACGGCATATCAACCTCAGTGGGTCATTTAATGCCGAAAAAGTTTTGAAATAAATCAATTCTTAATGGATAATACATTTTTTTATAAATACATTTTTCTATTGAAACTATAAATGGGACCCTAACAGGTACTACCACTCCGGGCCAAGTGGACCAGGGAGCAATGGCGATGAAGGGGTGCTCCACATTACCCAAACCTCCAAAACTGGAACCTCACCACCAGATAGATTTTAACGTCATTCCCAGGACATGTAGATCCTCAGTCATCACCGTCTAGCACCCATATGATAAAAAGGGTTGGGGCTTTCCATGAGGGCAATACGGTTGGGGCAATCATATAGGTGCTAGGGCTTGACGTGACCAGCCGATTGATCGGAGGGAGCCTCTCCAAAAGCTGAATTTCGATTAATCAAAGTAAATTTCGATTAATCAAAGTAATTTTTTTAATTGCAACTAAAAGAAAGAAATGAACGAATTATGAACGCCATTCCCTAACCTCTCGGCATAAAATAAACCTAAAAATGTTGATATGTCGGTAAAATGAATGAATCAATCAATTGATTAAGCCTGAGTTATTTATTCAGCGCAGATGGCTACTTTAATCGGTCAAAAATACATCCTGAAATAGTAATCATGAAAAGACCATGATTAAATTGATATATATATATTATTTTAGAGTTTAAATGTAGATCCAGACATATTCTGTGCGAATGTTTCAGACTAAATACATTGACATTCGCGGAAAAAATCAATATCCCATTTAGATTAAAAGTAGATTTGTATTAAAGAAGTGTAAGCTTGATATATATATATATATATATATATATATATATATATATATATATATATATATATATATATAATATATAATATACTAAGCGTGTTGGTAGATCCTTGCGGAGAGAAAAAAACCCAGCAGAAAGTTTGATTGTAAAAATATACTACCAAACATCAACCAGGAAGAAAAAAAAATTGAAAAAAGAAAGGACCAAGATATTCGTACCAACAAAAATAATCTATTGGTACAGTATTTGGCCAAAAAAAAAAACAATTTATATGTATATATATGTATATAAGATATATATATATTCATATAACCGCTAGGAGAAAGCTAATATGTAAAAAGTGCTCGATACCTAAGTAGAGCCAATAATAAAGATAATCTAATTTTATCTAATCGGATTTTAGCCCTGAAGAGCTTTATGCGAAACTAATAGTAGGTTCGTCTGACTCATTAGATTATCTTTATATATATATATATATATATATATATATATATTGTTGTCGAAGGGTCTCCGCATGCTTCTCGTAAGTGTATATATTTGTGTTTATTTAAGTATATATAAACGTTTATTGGAGGCATATATATATATATAGTTTGGGATTTAGTGTGAAGCATTAAAGAAATTAAAAATATAAGGAACTCGGTTGTTTGGGAGAACAATTTCGAAACTCTTCTCCAAAACAACCGAGTTTCTTATATTTTTAATTTCTTTAATGCTTCACACTAATGACCAAACTAGATATATATACCTCCAACAAACGGTTATATATACTTAAATAAACACATGTATGTATATATAAACACACACACACACATACATTATATATATATATTATATATATATATATTATATATGTGTGTGTTAAGAAAAAGGAAATGAATCCAACGTATAGAAAAAGAATATGAAACACACAACAATGAAAACATCATATTCATAGTTAAATTGAAATTTCATTTACATCTCGAGCTTGCTCGGACTCATCGAGCTGAAAATAATTTGAATTCAAAACGAAACATTGATGTTCCAAAATTTGCGGTAGTTTCAATTAAGCACATTTTTCTCGATCACGACAATCATTATATTTATTACATTTTGAAAAAAGAAGACATATTTCAAATTCGAAATAGAAATTCTCTTTTTGATGAGTTTTAAGGTAGCCCTACAACGGATTTTCAGATTTTTTTTTATATTTTGTTTCATTCAAAAATTATAATAAAGAAAAAAAGGAATGGTTTTTTCATGATTTCTGTTAAATAAATATTAAATTCATTCTTTATTTTCACTCAAAACATTGAATATTTTACTATTAATATATCTATTCAATTCAGATATCTCATCCTACATTTCCTATTATTACACTCATACAACATATAACACATATATATATATATATATATATATATATATATATATATATATAAAGGAATATCGTGGTAAGTGCGTTTGTCTTATAAATCAAAAAAAGACTTCCTTCAGAAGTGAAATCTCGCATTCACCTTAATAAATTAATAAGGAAACGTACAAAATCTAGCTTTTGATTTTTTAACTGGTTAAGAGATATAATTCAATTATAATTCAAAAAATCAATCGATCTGAGGAATTGTTCACAGTTCATCATAAGCATGTAGAAAAAGCACGTGTGCCAAAGGTTAATTTGTATATGAATAATACTCTGCTTATAAGATAACGGGCGGTTCGTTTCTCTCTCTTAGCTCAGTCGGTAGAGCGTTCGGCTAGAAACCCCAAGTTTCCTAGTTCGAACCGGCCCTCGCCAACTCAGCGTATGAGTAGCACAGGGATCTGTGCGGTAAAGTAAGGAGCTGATGCCAGGTGTGGCGCTCCACCTCAGACGCAAAAACAATCTCCTTAGTCTAGCGCTAGTGAACAGAAGATAGACTCCCTCGCTGATTGGCTGATACGGAATTTAGGCCACCCCGACGGCTTTACTTACTTTAGTTACTGGCGTGGTAGCAGCGGTGGGGTGAGAGTGAGTGCAACGTATGTCGGAGCACTTGGCCAGTGTTTTTTTTCCCCAATTGGAACCTGTAATAAAGGGCAGTTTGGAGTGGTTCTGGAACTATCTTGAAGGGTGATGTTGCGTACCACAGAGTTCTGAAGCGTTAATACGAATGTGCAGGGTTAAAGCATTCTAAAGGGGGGTTCTTTCTTGGAACACCGTTGGCAGAGCTGTTGAGGCGTTTAATTGCAATTTAATTGCAGTTTACGCTATTATTTGATACACCACATAGCAGAAATCCATCCGTGAGAAGCATTCCTCTCACCACCAGTAAATACAGAGACAAATGTTTTCCTTTTTTTTTGTAGTATTAGAAATCAATAACAGCAAATAATTATTTGTTAAACCCATTTTTTAAAAGTCATTATGTAAATTATTCCCACCGTATACTATGTAAGTCTTTATTTCTTAGACAAATAAAACACATATTTAAGGATTTGAAATGGATTAATAGTATGGGCAGTTTTGGGGCAAATCTAACTCAGCTAGACTTTAATAGAGATGTTAAAAAATGAGATGCTAATTAAGATTAAATAATGACTATTTGATAATTGTTAAGAATATAAATTAAATAACTAAGTAAATCATGATATCAGTGGTGACATATACTAAAGGTAAGCGAATCAATGTTTGTCTACTAAAGGTTGTTTTACTGTTTAGTTTAATGACACGAAAGTTATACTAAATTATTTCTTACTTTTAGGATTGTGTTATGTTTGAAAAAAATTCCATTTTAAATAGTTCTAATTAGTCGTAATTTGCAATTAAGTAAAAGAACTGACCCGTTCCTTACTATACATTCTGTCTATCACTTTCGCCCTCTCTATGTATCTCTTGATTATCTTTTCATTATATATGTTAGTTTCTCTGGGAGAGTAGAGAGGAGAGCGAGTGAGAAGAGAGAGAGAGAGAGATGGGAGAATTTGAAATGTATTTGTATGTTAAATCTCATAAGCAGCAACCCGTAGCTTATATTAAGTCAAACCTCCCCTTTCTTAGAAATCTTACAAAATGATTTTACTTTTTTGTCCGGTCGTATTTATTTATTTTTTAAATTTAATTCACTTTGCAAACTCATTTTTCCCTAATCTAAATTATCCATGCAGAGTTCAATGAGTGACCCATCGTGTCACGTTTTGTCTAGTATATATATATGCTCCCAATTTGGTTGAGCACTTTAATTAGAAGGGATTTAATTGCAAAATTCACCGTATTCGGTGCACAGCTAAGCCTCGCTTTGTTAACATAAGTTTGAGGCCTCTAGTGAATTCATTTCCGCTTAGAAATGTAGCGATTAAATAGCCTCCTATATTTGACAGCTGCCTGTGGCCGTACGCGTAAGATGATTGGCAAACGAAAGTTCATTCGGGTCTCGAACCCGGCCAGAGGTAGCTGTTAAACGGTATAACCACACTGATGAGAGATGATACCTCGAAACACTTGTCTGTGGATTACTATATATATATATATATATATATATATATATATAAAAGATTACGGAAATTTGATCGCTCAGTGACTGAAACATACATACATTCCTATGTACTTGATATTTTAAAAACACCAGTCCCCGCATCAGCTGTCAGTGGGCGAGGGGATAAGATATCGGACTACCATGCGGTCAGTCTGAGTTCGACCCTACCCAAGGATAGTTGTGTCTAGGCACACTGAAGAGGCATGATATGCCGAAACACGTGTCTGTGGATGACTTATCAATATATGCTCCCATAAATTTGGTAATGAGCTCTCTAATTGGTAATTTAAATTAACTCTCACTATTAAGCAAATAAGTAATGATCATTTCTCCGGAAATTTGATCTCTCAGTGAGCGAAAGATACATACATTCCTATGTACTTAATAGTTTAAAAACACCAGTCCCCGCAGCAGCTGTCAGTGGGCGAGGGGATAAGATATCGGACTACTATGCGGTCAGTATGAGTTCGACCCTACCCAAGGATAACTGTGTCTAGCCACACTGAAGAGGCATGATATACCGAAACACGTGTCTGTGGATGACTATATATATATATATATATATATATATATATATATATATATGCGGAATCACGTCATACCAGTATCGAAGTCATATGAACAAACCCCTCCGCTTTATTACTATATATCGTGATGGTTCTTCGTAACATCTTATATAAGACAATCCGTCAGCATAAAATTCGATTTGTACCAGTAGTTTCGTGAATACGGTCACGTGGCAGATTAGTACGAATTCGGGGCCTCTAAACCAGGCGATGCGTTTAAAGTGTGCGTGCGTAGGGGAGGGGTATAACCATCGGCTTCTCAGTCAGCGGGAAATCTCCATTGACATTTCAAGCCTCTGGATTACATGAGAATTTCGGATTGTTTCATAGGGCCGAGGCTACCCCATCCCCCCACACACACACCACACACCACACAAGCTCTGATAGCAGATCAGTTGTGGATTAGGGTCACCTCCAGACCAGCTAATATTCTACGTGTTGTTTCGGATCAATACAATGAGAGAAACGCCGAATCTAATTTCGCACTTTATAGGTCTATCGAATTTTCTCCTTAACAACCGGTTCAGTCCATCTTTGTGTTACAAAATTCATAAGCAGCTCATGATTTATGTACGGTACGTATGTAGTTAAAATATTTGAATTAAGTTTGTTGGTTGGTTGGTTTATTGATTTTAACGTCATTTAATGTTGTCTAGTGTGTGTCTTCGTTTGTTAAAATGTCTAGCTATAGGTGAGTATGCAGAGAGATAGACAGACAGAGAGAGAGAGACAGACAGACAGAGAGAGACAGAGAGACAGAGAGAGAGAGAGACAGACAGACAGACATAGACAGAGATAGACAGATAGACATACAAACAGAAAAAAGGACATACAAAGACAGACAAAAGCAGGATGTGACACATGGTCAATTTCCATGCAGTGTTTAACAGAGTTGAATTCCTTTTCCTTCTCCTAGATAGGTTACCGCTTGAATAAAGCAATTACCCTTTTCAGATTTTATTACAAACACCAAAATGTATCATATATGTTTCTTTGTTTATTGATTTTAACGCCATATCAACCCGTCTGGAGTTATGTCATGCCTAATGGTTAGGAAGTAATACATATCGTGTATTTATATTTATACTTTTTACTAATTGCTTTTAACAATGTGTTAGAATTATTGGGGTTTATGTTGTATGGTATTGATTTGTTTCATATCTACATTTTATGGTATGATTTTATTTCCTTCACAAAGGAGAGAATATCCTCCATGTTGACATTTTCAAATAGATCTTTCATATTGTTTGCTTTAAAATAACGGTTTCTGATGTGAGCAAAAAAACATGCAATCCATGATTAAGTGTTTAACTGTCAAAGGTGTTCGACAGGTTTCACATTGTGGTTGTTGTTCTTCTTTGAGTATGTTGGAGTGCGTTAGTTTTGTATGACCAATGCATAATCGGGATACAATGACTTGTTCCTTTCTAGACTTCCTTAAAGTTGGTCTGCAGCCTCCCAAAGTGGGTTTGATTAGGAAGAGTTTATTGTGGATGTTGTTATTCCAGTTTTGTTGCCATTTTGTATGAAGGATTCTATCTTCACTACAGATTTCACTTCCTCGTCACTGGAATAATGTTTGCCTCTCAGACCCTCTTTCATGGGTCCGAAGAGAGGCAAATATTATTCCAGTGATGAGGAGGTGAAATCTCTAGTGAAGAGTGGCTCAAAGAACAGTCAACAGAATTTTACGGGGCCGGGATACATGCTCTCATTCGAAGGTGGAACATTGCTGTTGAGAATAACGGTGACTATGTGGGGAAGTAGGGATGTGATCCACAGAGGACCAGCTTCATTTTGATGTATGATAAATATTCCTGTGTTGGTAATTATACCTGTCCTAAACAAAATG
Source organism: Doryteuthis pealeii (assembly GCA_023376005.1). Taxonomy (NCBI): domain Eukaryota; kingdom Metazoa; phylum Mollusca; class Cephalopoda; order Myopsida; family Loliginidae; genus Doryteuthis; species Doryteuthis pealeii. The sequence goes on from CM042165.1 coordinate 68,386,968, forward strand.
GCATTACTGTTTGACTCACTGACGTACATCAATAATTTTTTAACGTTTGTTGTGATCATTAGCTGAATGTATTATCGTATGGTAATATTTATTTCTGTTTCATCTTTTTTTGTAGCTGATATGTATTTGGTAGAGTAGAATGTATGTTTACTATACGATTCTGTTGTGTTGTTATTATTTTGTGGAACCGGGCCTTTTTTTCTTGATCAACAACATAATTGGAACACCGTTATTAATCAATGATTGTTTTATGTTATAAAGTTTTTTTTTGTGGAATAATATTTGATAAGAGGAAATGAGATAATCTTTAATGATTGATTTTTTATGGTAATTGTTTTCTATCCATGTGGGAATTCGCAATTCAATAAATATAGGAGAAATAAGTAAGACAAATTAGCTTATATATATTTACCAACCCCTCCGCACGAGCTGGATGTGACACAAGGTCAATTTCTTAAGCGGAGTTCAAACAGGTTTGAATTCAGAGTTTTCCTTCTTTCTCCTAGACCGGTTGCCTAATCAAGGTTAAAGAGCCCAATATGCCCTACTATTTATCCATAGCTGAAGGGAGAGTAGGATTCATACCTTTCCCAAGGGTATTAGCGCTAAGTGAAAATGCAATTGCCACATTCAGGATTTGAACTCGGGGTGACGAGTCCATTTCTCATGACTTTAACCATTACACCACGTGCTTCCACAAGTTAGCTTATAGGAAAGTATAGAAATAATGGACCATACAACCTTTAAGCACCCCATCTGCGATCTCGATTCATAAGGACATGTTTTTCATTTATACCGTCAAAGTTTTTTTTTTAATTATAAAACTAACCCCTAATCCTAACCCTTAAGCATAACCATAACGCCTAACCCTAACCTCTCTAAATCGTCTGTCAAACAACCGGATTTGACGGTGTATATGTCCTTATGAATCGAGATTGCAGATGGGGTGCTTAAAGGGTATATGGTCCGAAATAATATATATTTGTCTCAGTTCGACTGAATAATAAATTCAACTTCATCATCATCATCACATCGCACAATTAGCACGGACATCCGTGACAATCTCTCGCCAACCTTCTTTATCATTCATTGTCTCTGCGAGGTCTTCTGTGCAGCACCCAGTATCCTCGCAAATCTGGTCAATGTAGGTCCTTGCTGGGCAGCCCACACTAGCATTTCCATGTGTCGACTTCCACAGCAGAACATCGCTTATGAGTTCGTCTTTGCTTCTCCAACAGTGTCCAGCATGCCTTGTCTGTCTCACTCGGATGGTTTGTGAGATAGGGGGCAGGTGGTCGTACAGCTGCTTCCTTGTCGGGTGTTGTTTCCACGACTCGTACAAGACCGCACACAGCATTCTTAGGGTTCTGAAAAGATCGTAGTGCGCTCGGAAGCGATAGGGCTAATCTTTTTTAATTTGTGTATTATTATAAGTATTGAACAGGCTCATCTCTGCTTAACTTCGGTGATCTAGCGGGTACCGGCGCTTTCAGCGTGACTTGGCCGTAAACTTGGATAAATACATAGCTACTCAATTATCTTGTAGAACGTTATTCTCGCAATCAAATCACGTTGTAATGTTATTCTAAAGTTGTCCAAACTAAAGTAAGTAAAGTAGGCAGAGTTGGCTCGGGGTTTCTATACGCATGCGAAAGTTTGGTACCTTGGTAATTTTGTGGCCAATTCTGTTTTGTCTGTGAGGTGTTCAGAGATCATTTTTTCCAATAATTGAAATCGAGACTTGATTATTAAATACTGGCTTAATTTGTCTCGGTCCTTATCAGTTCCGAAAAAAAAAGCGTCAACGAAAAACTGGCAAAGTTAAATTGCTTAGCACTATCCATAATGCTGATTAATGGGTCTCGTGAGATTTCTTTTTTTTTTACTTAGTAGTTAAGAAATGTGACTTTTTTCTAAGTCGCCATTTTTTTAAAAGGTTGCATAAAGTTTATCAACTCTTTTATAAACTATTTCAAAATATCATGAAAGAATTTTACTTCATAAATATTTTCTACGCAGAAGCAAGAAACTTACAGTTACCAATGTTGCATAAATGATGGATGTACTACCAATTATGTATGGTTAGTGCAGAGAATTTATTTGACTTCGAAATTAAAGATAACCGTTAACACTGGGGTAATTCCATGTCAAATAATCATTTAAAATATTTATCTTATGCGTCAAATTTGATATACTAAATATATGATATATATATATATATATATATATATATATATATATATATATATATATATATATATATATTGGGAGAATTATGTTATTAATTAAAGTCATACCTAATTTGTTAGTTAATTAATTATAATTAAATGAATTGGGCGTGCATATCGGTTTAAATGTAAGGCATAAACAAATCGAGAAAAGTCGATCTCTGTATGTACATTTCAGCCCATTAGGCCTCATCAGCAGAGCTATATACAGGGCAGTGCTTTGTGCGTGATTCGAACCCTACCTGTCAGGCTCAGGCTGACATTCTAACCACTACACTAGCTGGCTTCCCCAGAATCTCTCGTTTATTTTAAACTGATATGTATATCGATATGCACGCCTAATTATTTAATTATAATTAATTAATTAACAAGTTAGGTATGACTTTAATTAAGCACATAATCTCCCCAAAAATTGTCGACCTTCGCCATTTCAAACACATTGTTTGACCCTTTATATATATATATATATATATATATATATATATATATATATATATATATATATATATTAAAATAGGAAAATTGCGACACTCGATCTATGAATATATAAAACTTCATTATATTAAATCTATGCATTTAATAGAAATTATACTAAATCTTTAAATATATAAAAAAAACTATTATATTTAACATAAACCCGTATGAAAATTATTACAATAAAACGATAAATCTATAAAAATATTATTAAATTCATATAAATACGTGGAGTTTAAATATCGAAATAAATCCGACAATATATAGAAATTAGAAAAAACAAAGTTAAAAAAATGATTCTATTTTGATATCGACATAGACTCATCTTTTTTGTAACATTGTTTCTAATTTGTATTTTTACATGTTAGCTCAGTCGGTAGAGCGTTCGGATAGAAACCACAAGGTTCCTAGTTCGATACCGGTCCCGCCAACTCAGCGTATGAGTAGCACAGGGATCTGTGCGGTAAAGTAAGGAGCTGATGGTAGGTGTGGCGCTCCACCTCAGATGCTAAAACAATCTCCTTGGTCTAGCGCTATTGAAAAGGGATAGACTCCCTCGCTGACTGGCTGATACCGACTTTAGGCCGCCCCGACGACTTTACTTTTTTACTTACATATGTTTAAATTATTATATTTAATTTACAAAAATATAAATAAAAGTATTAAATTAACCTCTCTCCCAACCTCTCTCTCTCTCTCTCTCTCTCTCTCTCTCTCTCTCTTCTTTGTATATATACACACACGCACACATATATGTAGATAGATAGATAGATAGAGAGAGAGAGAGAGAGAGAGAGAGAGAGAGAGAGAGAGAGAGAGAGAGAAATAAATGAACAAATAAAAGTTTTAGCTTTATTTTTATTAACATATGAACAATCTTTACAACCGAGCGGTTTCATGCTAGTGCATTCGCCAGGTAAAACGAAATAGCTTTTGAAAATGACAGAAATGGTACAAATGGTTAAGTGTGTGAGTTTTTTAACTGTATTCTCGTGTTACATGTTTACATGTTTACGTGTTTACGTGATGTCGGATGCGCCTTTTTGTTTGTACGTGTGCGTATGAGTGGGCAGTCTGTGTGCGGGCCGCACCTGTGCATGCTGAGGGCCGCGTTTTGACATGCCTGTTTTAAGCTACGTATCTGCGTATCCTCGTGGCTGTATACCATTCTCAATCTCGTTCTTTATTTCTTCGTACTGTCGATCCTGTCTTGCGTTATAGTTATTCTTACTACGTATAGCTTGGTCTGTTTAGCGTCTTAAGATCTGGACTGGTTGAGCGCTGTTGTTTGTCTTCACTAACAACACAAGACATTACTTTCGTGAATTCACATTATCATTAAAGTCTTGGGCCTGGATCAATCACCACGCGTGCAAGAATTGTCTATTCAGACGAGAGTCGCCATTGCGAGCTTTCTCGTTCCGTGACCAAGCCAAAACAAAATCTAAACTCTCTCTCTCTCTCTCTCTCTCTCTCTCTCTCTCTCTCTCTCTCTTCTCTCTCTCTCTCTTACACTCACATTCTTTCTCCCACGGTTCTTACTCACGAACAGGAAGAGAGGTCAACAAGTGACGTTACTCATAAATTCGTGAATTGTTAACCATTAGGTTTGAATCCAAATTCCTTACACTAACCTTGCATAATTGATAGGACACCCATCAATTAGGCAACACAAGAGACCATAGCCCAATATCTCTTATCATTTTGGAATCAGCCCAATCAGTGTTAGTGTGGCGTTGCCGTTAAAGAAGGCGCTACGCCTTCTTTACCGTCACTAAATCGTACATGTTATATACTGGCATCAAATTCTATATATGTTATATAGCGGCTTCTTCAAACTCACGCTGTTAAATCGGCGTACGTATCGTGTATCGTCACTAACCCTAGACGATATATGTAGTGATCGCTTAACGAAGACACAATACATCTGTATCTAGTAGGTGATTGAACTTTTTATTTCTTTCAATTCCCTCGTGGTGCGTGTGAGTGGCGAGCGTTGACAATCTACCACTACTTACTACTACTACTACTACTACTATTGTTGGGATCTGGCGATGTTGGGGTAAAGGGGTGGCTGGTGGCGTCTCACCACCCTTAGCCGTGGCGGTGCGTGACCGCGTCGGTCACTCCGTTCTCCGTACGCCGTCTCTCTGGGGTCTGTTCACTCTGACCCCCTTTTATATATCTCAAACGCCTACGCGTTTTCATTGTTCGCTCCCACCAGGAAACAGTCCTTTGTCACCTTTGTCGTACCCCCTCTGTTTAAGTCAACCGGAAATTCCTATTTCCGTTTGTACAATATACAACATTAGGGGAGGACAAACTCATATTTTTCATACTCGTACTTAGTTTCAAAATTGTTGTCTTACAGAATTGTTGTTTGAAGATAGTGCCGATTTTGAAAGACAACATTATATAATTGGTTTCATCTATGAGGGCCAGCTGAAAAGTTCATAGGCTGACCAAGATTATCTCATGGAATGTGACCAAATGAGGTTTATTTTTTTCAACATAGTTCACACACTTTCATTGGTGTTTCAATGCTTGGATCCCATTTGTCAAAAAGTCTTCATAAGCAAATATGATGTCATCACATGAACATTTCAGCCCACCCTTATATATAAAAACCATTGTTATTTTTGTCTGGTCATCCTAAAGTGTCATCCTGGTGCAAACCAAAAAAGAAAGGAAAGAGGTACTCGAACACACAGACACATTCTATGCTGAGTCTAAAGTAAGGTTCTGTGAGTCGGTTAGTAATATCCCTACTACTACTACTACTACTACTACTACTACTACTACTACTACTAATGGCTGCAAATGTTATGGTTTACATTTTGTTTGTAATGGGAAGAAGTTATGATTTTTCTATTTTTTAAAATTCAGTTTAAGTTTACATTTTAACAAGAACATTACTCCATTATATAAGTATTTGGTTTTGTTTTTTGTTATATTTATTAGCAATAAATAATCCGGGCATAATCATTTAAGTGAATCTGTGCAAGTTAAAAACCTTCCATTTCTTAGCATTTTGGAATCAGTCCAACTCCCTGTGCATTTTCATAGTAGAAATCATTTCCAATGCATTTATATAGTGAAAATTATTTCCAATGAATTTTCATAGTAAAAATCGTTTCCAATGAATTTTCATATAGGAAATCATTCCCAATGCATTTTCATAGTGAAATCGTTTCCAATGCATTTTCATAGTGAAAATTATTTCCAATGCATTTTCATAGTAAAAATCTATTTCCAATGCATTTTCATAATAAAAATCGTTTCCAATGCATTTTCATAGCGAAAATAATTTCCAATGCATTTTCATAGTAGAAATCATTCCCAATGCATTTTCATAGTAGAAATCATTTCCAATGCATTTTCATAGGGAAAATAATTTCCAATTCATTTTCATAGTAGAAATCATTCCCAATGCATTTTCAAAATAAAATCATTCCCAATGCATTTTCATAGTAGAAACCATTTCCAATGCATTTTCATAGTAGAAATCATTTACAATAGATCTTTTGGACTGTTGCTCTTATCATTTTTCTTTCATTTCATTCATGGACTATTTTGTCCTTATTTCCTCATCTTAAAAAGAGAATCCGGACACACAATTCTGAAATTTTGTGTTCGAAAGTTTTAATTACTGCGATTGTTTTTGACAATCTTTTACGTGGAATAATTCCTTCTGATCTTGGACCATATTACTTTTAGGCACCCCTTGTTGATATCTATTAAGAAAGGATATGTTTTTCATTTACATCGTCAATATCCGGTTGTTTGTTAGGGGTTAGGGTTAGGGGTTAGTTTTAGAATTTAAAAAAAATCTAAAAATCGTCTGTTAAAACAACCGGATATTGACGGTGTAAATGTAAAACATGTCCTTTCTTAATCGAGATAAAAAAGGGGTGCCTAAAAGTCATATGGTCCCTGATCTTCCTTTTGAGCCTTGGTGGCTGGAGATGTATAATACATCGACTGCACCTCTGCAGCAGGGTTAAATCCCCACCACAATAGGGACACCTGTTGGCCGTGGTTGGTGGCCCGATATATCTCTCTCTCTCTCTCTCTCTCTCTCTCTCTCTCTCTTCTCTCTCTCTACATATATATATTATATATATAAAGGATCACTCTGACTCGGAGTGGTAGTACCTGTTAGGGTCAGATGCATGGGTTAAATAGAACAAAAATAGGCTCTAAAAATGTATTTAAAAATTGATTTAAAAAAGAAGTACCCATCAAAATGACCGCCCTGTCGACTGGGACGTTAGAATGCACCGACTGCACGTCTGCAGAGGGGTAAGACTTCCCCAATGGGGCCACCTGTTGGCCGTGGGTGGTGACCCGTGATGCTTAAGGATAGAACCCAGGTAGCTGAGCAGTTCATGGCAGGCAATACTCCACTTTGGCCCTATCTTGGGCTAGACGGGCGGTCGGATAGGCTCCCTCCGATCAATCGGCTGGTCACGTCAAGCCCTAGCACCTATATGATTTTCCCAACCCTATTGCCCTCATGGCAAGCCCCAACCCCTTTTTATCATATGGCTGCTAGAAGGCGGTGACTGAGGGTATACATGTCCTGGGAATGACGTTAAACTATCTGATGGTGAGGTTCCAGTTGGAGCACCCCTTCATAGCCATTGCTCCATGGTCCACTCTGACCCGGAGTGGTAGTACCTGTTAGGGTCCTATGTATGGGTTAAATAGAAAAACATGAGTTTATAAACAAAATTGTATCATGCATTAAGAATGAATTTATTTCACAACTTTGTCGGCATTAGATGATCCACTGAGGTTGATATGCCGTAAAACAAACCAAACCAAACCAAACCATCAAAATGAATAAAACAAAATGTTTTCGGTATAAAATGTCCCAAATGGATTTACATGCCGTAAATCCCACCAACCAACCAACCCACCAAGAATGAATAAATCTAACCAACCAGCCCCCCTCCCCACACACAAAATGGCTTTACGTTTTCTAACACTTAGCACCTGAAAATCTTGAACATCACGAGGATATTTTCTTCGTGAAAATTATGTTAAAGATAGGAAAGAGTTGATGTGAAAATCATGAGTCGATATATTAGCTTTTTATCTAAAAATCTCACACGTCTGCTACTGGCAGAACCTTCGCAAAGCCTGGCATGGTGCCATAATTACGAAGCCCACAGTGAGATTTTAACTTAATATATTCAAGACATATCACAAAGCGAAAAAGCCAGTCGAAGTAAATGAATATCATGGCCGTCTCGCACCAGCAGTGAACCTGATGCTCGGTTGTGTGACACTTAATGTGGCAGACAGTTGTAGCGTTGCCGCTGGCGATTCCATTGTTCACGATGGTTATTCATTGGCTGAGGTGGGAAAAACACAATTTATCTTAGCTTTCATACCCCTCCAATCAATCGGCTGGTCACGTCAAGCCCTAGCACTTATAGGATTGTCCCAACCTTAGTCTCTTTTTATGATGTATGTGCTAGAAAGCGGTGTATGAGTGTCATAATGACCTCAGACCTCCAGGACTGGAACCTCACCAACTTTCTTTATTGTAAAAACGGTGGGGTCCACTATTTAGCTATGGTGACGACACTCATAAGAAATATATATTTACCAACCCCTCCGCACGGGAAGGATGTGACACATAATCAATTTCTTCAGAGGAGTTTAGCAGGTTTGAATTTAGAGTTTTCCTTCTCCTAGACAGGTTGCCTTACCAAGGTTGAAGAGCCCAGTCTGCCATACAATTTACCCATAGCTGGTGGGAGTATAGTTGGATTCATACCTTTCCCAAGGACATTAGCGCTATGTGAAATGCAAACAGTTTTGTCTAGGATTTGAACGAGTCCATTTCCTACGACACTAACCATTATGACACGCGCCTCCATACACTCATAAGGAATAATAATTCGGTGAATAAACAACAGCAGATAATCAGGATTTACATTTTTGTATTCACCTAGCATCCGCTCCCCACATTACCACACAGATCCAAGCTGTCCTACACATGTACTGAATTAGCGAAGGCCGGTATGAAAACCACGTTGTGGTTTATAGGCGAGTTGTCTTCCGACTTAGCTTAACCGGTCCCTACGTATGTCTTCTGGTAATTTTCACTTTTAGTTGGCTAAATTCCTGGCATAAAATTGTGCGTGCGCATTATCTGAAATTAACTTAATTGTTATTAAGAATACATTTTATGATATGTTTATGTTAAAGCATGCAGTTGTATTGTTTTCGAAAAGTTTCTAAGATTTGTGTATTTCGCACGGAGACTTTCAAAATGGCTACCGGATTGATTCAAAGTGAAAATCTGTTGGCTAACTTCCTAGCATAAAATTATCTGAAATGAACTTAATTGTTTTTACGAAGACATTTAATGATAATTTGTATTAAAGCATGCAGTTATATTGTTTTCAAAAAGTTTCTAAGATGTGTGTATTTCGCACGGAGACTTTCAAGATGGCTACCGGTTTGTTTCAAAGGGAAAATCAGTTGGCTAAATTCCTAGCATAAAATTATCTGAAATGAACTTAATTGTTATTAAGAACACATTTTATGATATTTTTATATTAAAGCATGCAGTTGTATTGTTTTCAAAAAGTTTCTAAGATTTGTGTATTTCGCACGGAGACTTTCAAGATGGCTACCGGCATGTTTCAAAGTGAAAATCAGTTGGCTAAATTCCTAGCATGAAATTATCTGAAATGAACTTAACTGTTATTAAGAACACATTTTATGATATTTTTATGTTAAAGCACGCAGTTGTATTGTTTTCGAAACGATTCTAAGATTTGTATATTTCGCATGGACACATTCAAAATGGCTACTGGCTTGTTTCAAAGTGAAAGTCAATTGGCTAAATTCCTAGCAAAAAATTATCTGAAATTAACTTAATTGTTATTAAGAACACATTTTATGATATTTTTGTGTTAAAGCATGCAGTTGTATTGTTTTCCAAAAAGGTTCTAAGATTTGTTTACTTCGCACGTAGACTTTCAAAATAGCTACCGTCTTGTTTCAAAGTGAAAGTCAAGGAAGATTACTCTAATTGCCTTATTTGCTGGGAATTTAGCCAACTAAAGGTGAAAATTACCAGTCTTCTAATATCTGTATCGATTGGGTGTCTTCTTACTTTTATCGAGGATTGTGCTTCTCTATCGAGTCTGGCGTCTCTCTTGTTCTTTTATTATCAACGAACTGCAAGTAGACATATCCTGCATCTATACATCTATTTCATCGATTACATTATCTATTTCCGACACTCTGTTACCCGTGCACACTTGCGGGTAATCTACAAGCAGAGAAGGTAATAACGTCTTACTCAAACGGGCGTCCTAAGACAACTCATTAAATTCTAAATCTATTTTCCTAGCGCCGTCTGGACATGTAATTCTGTAAGCCAATTAAAAAGCCTCGTCCCAGACGGACCTGAGTTCAAGGCCTGTCAATCAAACCATATGAATCCGGTACTTTTAAATATTTACTGTTATTTCAAATATATTTACACTCATTGCTAAAAAGGATAGGTTATGCCTATCCATTATCTAGCATTATACAGTGATAATATCATGTTTACTCATGGTATGAAGCAGCGAAATCATTGTATATAGTAAAGAAAATGCATCGGATGGTGAGTCTACAGTTCTGCTGCTTTTTTCTTCTTAGTTGGACATAAATAGAGCATCGCGTTGGGTACTTCTCGTTGTGTATTTGTTAGCAAATAAACTTCGCAGACTATTGTTAGTGAGTTAAATTTTCATTAGGCGCCCAATACCTATGGCCTTGTGCCTAATCTAAACAAAGATTGGTAAATAACTGTATAGAGGATCACGTCTTGATGTGGCCAGAGATTCCGGATACTTATGGAATAGAAAATTATTTTAGAGTTTTAACTTTTAACGTTAATTATATATATAAACAAACAAATACGCCCATATGAATACATGTACCCCCATATATATATATATATATATATATACATATATATATATATATATATATATATATTGGGGGGGGAGAATATGTGCTTAATTGAAGTGATACCTAATTTTGAAAATTAATTAATTGATAATTAATGAATTAGGTGGGCATATCTGTTCAAATGTAAGGCTAAACAAATCGAGAAAAAGTCAATCTCTGTATGTACATTTCGGCCTATTATGCCTAATCAGCAGGGTTATAGACAGATGAGGCATTTGAACAGATATGCCCGCCTAATTCATTAATTATCAATTAATTAATTTTCAAAATTAGGTATGACATCAATTAAGCACATTTCTCCAAAATTGTCGCTAAGTCCATATCAAACAAATTGTTTGTTTGTTTACTTCTCATATATATATATATATATGTATATATTATATATATATAATATATATATATATATACAATTTCAAATTATTTTGGGAGTATCGAGATTCAGAAAATTTATGGAGTTGGAAATTCTTTGAGGTATATATATATATATATATATATATATATAATATATATATATATATATATATATTATATATATATATATATATATATATATTATTATATAATATATATATATATATATATATATATCAGGAGTAAACAAAGTCCTAAAATTGTACCCATATTCAGATAAGCGGTAGCGGCTCTTTTCGGCAGATGTGTGGCTAACGAGCTATTCGGGCAGACGTGTCTTTTTGTTTCTGTTCACCCCTATGCGCGTGGGGGTGGACAGTGCATAGTACACAGGGGTTATACCTTCCAAAATATAAAGAGGTGTCCAGGGTATGAGACTAAATGCGTCTGCTGAGGAGCTCTGGAGACTGTGGAGTACATTGATATTATCAATTCAACGCTGACCTGGAATGGTAGTACCTGTTAACATTCGATTCAGTTAAGGAATGTGGTCGGGTGTTGGGTTATTTTGTATATAAGCCGTGGTGCGATCTACCACTTAAATTTATAGACTAAGCGAGGTCAAGTGCTTTAAACTTCAGCCAATTAACAGCCCTAATACGTGGTTGGTTAACTACATAATCGGCTGATATTGACAGATGACCATTTGCACTCATTGCCGAACGACGTGCAAGACTGAGGAGCACCAAGGAACAACCAAAGCATCATACCCAATATTAAGGGACACTAATGAAGAACGCAAGGAATCTTCACTAAGGATCACGCTCTGCTGGACAGCGCTCTTGCCCGAAACTCAACGGATGGTCACAAAAATCGTAACATCGGGACAAACATATAGGTGCTAAGGTTTGATGTGACTAACCGATTGATCGGAGGGGGAAATTCTGGCAGTCCGTCTAACCCAAGTAAAGGCCAAAGTAGACTGTTGCAAGTCATGGGACTGCTCAGCCACCAGTATTACATCCTTAAGCTTCGCGGCTCACCACCCTCGGAGGGCTTAACCCTCTGCAGAGGTGCAGTCGGGATATTACACAGCCCCCAGCGTTTTTTGTTTGTTTTTGTTTTTGCATCAACATATTTTTCGGGTTAGCTCAGTCGGTAGAGCGTTCGGCTAGAAACCACAAGGTTCCTAGTTCGATACCGGTCCTCGCCAACTCAGCGTATGAGTAGCACAGGGATCTGTGCAGTAATGTAAGGAGCTGATGGTAGATGTGGCGCTCCTCCTCAGACGCTAAAACAATCTCCTTCGTCTAGCGCTAATGAAAAGGGAATATACTCCCTCGCTGACTGGCTGATACCGACTTTAGGCCACCCCCACGACTTTACTTACTTAATGTGCCAAAACTGCTGTAGAAGAGAAGGACGAATTCATTAGTGACGTTCTCCGAGCCACGTCAGTGTGTGCCGTCCATGAAAAACTTATATTGACCAGCTCTGCGCAGATACTGGATGCTGCACAAAGGACCTCTCAAAGGCAATGTGTGATAGGGACGGTTGGCGAGACATTGTCATGGATATCCGTGCTACTAGCGCGAAATGCTGCTGCTGCTGCTGATGATGATGATGATGATGATTTTGACAAGAGGAATTTTGCAAACTTCTGGTTCAATTAAAGTCTGTTGGATCATTTTGTCATATAGGTTTGCTAGAATCCACCACTTAAACTTATAGACTCGGCGTAGGTTTTAATACCAGCCTATCAAAAGCTCGAATACGTGGATAGTTAACTATATAATCGCCAATATTAATAGTCATTCATTTGCACGTATTGGACCTTGATGAACGTTTATCCAACACTAGGGGACACCGGAGAAGAACCAAAGGATTCTACCCAACACTAAGGGACAGCGAGAAACAACCAACGGTTTCTTCACTAAGGATCAGCCTATGTTTAACACAAGGGATCTCCACTGTAATGTGCACTCAATTGAAGCCTAAAAAATGCTATAAAAATCGTAACTTCCCATTTGTATCACAGCCGACTATTCATCCATATAAATTACTAACTTAAAAAGTGGGCAATATTTTTATCGGCTTTTACAACGGCCTAATGAACTCTGACAAGTCTGATGTGAAAATCAAAATATTTGAGAGCAAAATATTATTCGTAGGATGCACGAAGCAATGAAAACATAACGAAAAAAATAATAAAAGAATGGAAAATAGAAATAAACGATGAGATTTTAAAAGAAAACAATGAATATTTTGAAAACATCCAACGGGGAAAAATATCACAAAAAAAGAAAGTTTTATTATGCAGTTTATGAGGTTTTATACAATTAGTACGAAGAAAAATAAATCAAACCCCAATACATTCATTTCAAAGCGTCAGAGAAGTTTTTAAAAAAAAATATTTAGTAATTCTAATTCAGTGTTTAATCTGACATACATAAATTAAACCAATAACCTAAATATATATATATATATATATATATAATATATATATATATATATATATATATATATATATTTATTTTACAAAGTTTTCACAGATCAATGTTCATATAAACAGCGACCCAGGTTTCATGCCAAGGGCAATCATCAGGCTGTTAAGCAAGATCCCATGTGACATTGAGTAAAGAACTTCAACAAACACCATGGGATCTTGCTCAACAACCTGATGATTGCCCCTTGGCATGAAACCTGGTCGCTGTTTATAATGAACATTGATCTGTGAAACTTTGTAAATAAATAAATATTAGCACTTACAATTTGTGATTGAGCACTGTATTTTCTTTGTTTCATCACAAAAAAATTTGTTTACATATACCTATATATATATATATATATATATATATATATATATATATATATATATATATTATTCTTTCAATTCTGTGTTTTTCAAGACAGGATATGAGTTAAGAGTAAGTAAACGAATCTGACGGTATATGTATAGATAAAAGGGTATGAAAACACACAATGTCGTTAAAATGAATATATTTTTATATCATTTTTCATTGTTAATATTGAACAAATTCGATTTATAAAAAATCACCATCAGAGCATAATGATAATTGGGTCCATTTTTAGATGTAAATGTTTTTAATCCCGGACTCATCGAGAGAGAAGCAGAAAATAATTTAAATTCAAGCCGGAAGCATTGTTTTTCCCAAAAAGCGTGTAAGCCATGCGATCACTTCGTCTTTGTTCATTCGCTGCGTTCGCGCTTTCGCTAACGTCATGTACATTTCGCTACATCGTGTTTCCTCAGTGTAACAGTTTTTGAAAGAAAATGAAATACTTCAAATTAAAAAGTAACTCTTCTTTTTGAAAAAGAGAATTTTTCTATTTTTGTGTGTTTCTCTCTCTCTCTTCTCCTCTCTCTCTATATTATATATATATATATATATATATATATTTATATACGGTGTTTATTGTTGGACGGACACACACACATATAGACTTACATATACACACACAGAAATTGGAAGATATAATACGGCATGCAACAGAATGGACAGATCCGAGCGACAAGGTAACAGTTCCAGACTTAGCTTTCAGAAATCTTATGACGAAGGGATCATTATCCCGAAATATTGAGAATAAATCAAAGGCAAACAAACAACATCATAGTTACCTCATTTTTCTTTACACTTGCATTGTGATAGCCTTCAAAACCAACCACCAAACCAATATAAACACAAAGCTTCAAGCAAATTTATAACTCTTACATATACAGGGTGTTCAGGATAAATTTGACAGTTTCATAAAGAAAAAGAAAAAGTGCTTGGTAACAACAAAATTTAATGGATTTTAAAGAAATTCAACAGGCATGGGAATTACACTACTGTCAACAAGTTTCACTTAAAATAACCGTCATTAGCGTCGATCACAGCCTAAAACGTGTTCTGGAACCTGGAACAAGCTGATATTAGTTTCCGTGGGATGACTCTCAAAAACCACCTTAATTCTGTCGATTAACTGGGCTTTTGTAGTACTGGAACGGCGATTGATGTTTTTCTCAACAGTGCCAGATACATGATAATCCATTAAGATCTGGGGAGTTCGGAGGCCAAACATTGGGACTGGTGTAGTCGTAAAAATTCTTCCACAACCATTTTTAACTTTTCCCAGATGTATGGCAGGGGCGCCGAATCCTGCTGCCATACATATGGCCTATCATTGGCTACCCTTGTTATCCAGAACTTGACTACAGTGTTTCGCAACTCCACGTAGGCATCTGAATTCAACCTGATACCCTCTCTGAAAAAATACGGAGGCGTCACATCATCCTCAGAGGACACACATCCGAAAATCATCACAGTTTGGGGAAATTTAGTCTGCATTACACGAGGGGTGTCCTTTCAAATGTATACAAGCCATCTGTTATTCTGCGTGTTGTGCTTTTGATCTTGGCAAAAGTTTTTCTCATCGGAACAGAACCACATTGTTTGTGGTTGAGCAGGATATTTCACTTTGCTCAGAAGTTTCTTCGCCTTTGTCAGACGATTTTTAAGGGCCTTTTCTGTGGGAAGTTAACCTCTGTGACACTTGCATGAGTAGTAGCGAAGGTCTTCATTGAGTGCAAGGTTCATGGTAGAAGCTGAAACATTCAATTCACGTGGCAAAGCCCGAATTCCAAATCCAAAGCCCTCTAATACTTTTTTCTGCAAATATTCGAGGAATTCTGCTGTACGTTCGCAATACGATCGTCCGTTATTTTGCTTTCTTCTAGCCACCGCCTTGTAGTCTCCATTGTAATTCTCCAGTTCATGCCTGATTGTTTTTACAGTGTTCGGGGAGCAACCATAATTGTTGCATAGCCCTTCTTTACCGGCACTAAATAGGTATATGTTATATACTTCTCTTACTTCTTATTCTGGTCGTCTATTCTTCTGGCCGGCTTTGGTTCTGATCGTCTATCATCTATCTTGGTCTGGTATATATTCTATGGTCTCATCTGGTCTTCTATTGAGGATTCCGGGTCTGGTTTCTGTTGCTAGGGATTTCTTGTTATCAGAATCCCTGTGTCATTGTTAGTTTTTAGTAATAAACACAAGACTTCGATTTACGATGATGTTACTTTATTCGTAGATCCCTAGACCAGACATCTGCGCAGTGAGACTCACATCTTGCTAGCTTGGCTTCTAACTGCCTCTTACTCACTTAGTATCCTTAAACCGGAAGAATGCTTTCTATGGGGTTCTCACGGTCTATCCCCAGAAAGCAAGGTCAGAGTGAGGTCAAACGCTGTCACTCACTCTCAATGCCATCAGCTTTACTGATCGCCATAATGATTTCTACACAACCTTAAAAATGTATAAGGGATCCAATTATTACGTAACATAATCTCCTTATTTTGATGGCCGGCGCAGAACATCAAGATACAAGTTATTTACTTGGATGATTCAGGTTTGTTCCAATAATCCATTCTATCTGTCATCACGTATATGAATGAAGAAGGGTCCAAGGTTTCATATGATGCGTGGTGTGCGTCAATACCTCCAACCTGCGAAGAAAAATAACCAAATATAAGTTTATCAAATTAATCCCGAACACCCTGTATATATATATGGGTGTCTGTCTGTCTGTGTGTGTGTGTGTGTGTGTGTGTTTGTGTGTGAGTGTGCGTGTGATATATATATGTATATATATATATCACACGCACACACACACACACCTATATATATATATACAGACCACCCACACCATATATATATATATATATATATATATATTATATATATATATCAATAAAGGAAGGAAGAACTCAACACCGTAATTCCATAATAAATTTATTTCGACCAAAATTGGGGCGAGAGAGAGAGAGAGAGAGAGAGAGAGAGAGAGAGAGAGAGAGAGAGAGAGAGAGAGAGAAGAGAGAATGGTTATCTATTATTTAAGAAATGTAAATATCTAATATCAGATGCTATGGCAACTAAATAACTTATTGCTTGAATTGAAAGTATTGAACACAAACACAAATATATATATATATATATTATATATATTATATATATATATATATATATATATATATATATCAACCTACACAATTATCTTGATTGCATATAATATATATATATAATATATATATATATATATATATGTATATATATATATGTATATGAAGTTTTAATGACCAGTTTATCTCGGCGACTTACAACCCGTTACAACTAAATCTGTCTTAATCTCCTCTCTCTTGTCCGTCTGGGCTTAAGCATTGATTGGCTGAAATATATTAGTGCAAAAGTCAGCTAAATTACTTTTTCTAAAATAAAGTCTATAATAATTGTTTGGCTGTAAACTTTTCTAAACACCTTATATCTCGGATTTCTGTCTATACCGAATCATTGCAACCCAAATGAAAGCCCCCAATTACGACATGATCCAGAGTTCGACAAGAAGGTTCAAGAGTTCGAAGAGAAGTTTCCGGATTCCGAAGAAAAGGTTCCCGAGTTCGACAAAAAACACCCAACGAAGATCGGTGGTTACATCGGTCGAAACGTGGTCTAGTTAACAAGAAATATGAGGACAACAGTCCAATAATCCAAATCATCCAAATTATCAAGCCTCAAAATTTCAGAGAAATAGCACTGCAACATTATTAAAACTGTTGCATTTAATGGTCATTTCTCAATGTTTTATGTATTTACCCAACCCCTCCAATGGCCAGGATATGACACAAGGTCAGTTTCTTAAGCGGTATTGAACAGGTTTGAATGCAGTGTTTTTCTTTCCCTAATGTTAAAGAGCCCAGCCTATTACACTGGTTTACAAAAAATACTATTTTGTCTGAGGCAAGAATATGAATATGTGTTTTTTTAAACTAAGTTGGGTGTGCTAAACTCAAATTTATAAACAGTTTTGCTCTATCACCTCTAGTTTTCTGTCTTTTAAATAGTCTCATTTTAGTATATACAGAGTATATACGTGTTTATTTCAACAGTTGCAGCAGCTTATTACAGACAAAACAGGATAGATAAAGAACATTGACGGAATAAATATACTTGGATGACACAATGTACACAATTCATAGTACCGCAGACGGTTAGAAGTGTGTTTTCTTAGATGATCTGCTGTATTTTGCCTCCGGGATGTCACGAAAGAGCATCCAACAAAGTAAAATTAAATCATATCTAAGGCAATAAAATGTGCGTCGTTGGAAATTGTAATACAAATATATGCCCAAAAGATTGTGTAACACAGTTGTCGAGTTACACTGCGAGGTATGACAACCTCCTACACCAACCACCAGTGCACTACTGGCTGTTGATTGAGACGTGTTGGCTACGCGTAACTGCCAAAATCTGTCTTGATATATAGCTATATATGATATAATGCTATTCCTTACATTTAATGCATAATAACTAAATTGCATATAATAACTAAATTGCATATACGCCTTTATGTACAGTATGTGTACAAAATGTACAGTATGCATATCTAAAAAACTAGAGGTGATGAGTAAAAACGGATTTCAACTCTGAATTCAGCACCCCAAATTAGGTTAAAACAGCTATTTTTGTGCTTCAGAATTCAACTCGTCACCGTCTCCTTTTGCTACCACGATTCGCATTACACGACAAGCGATCCCATTGCTCAAAGTTGTAAGCACGAAAAAGTTCGAATCTCGCAGGATGCCCCATAATTTCGACCTTGTGTCACATCCTACCAGCGACGAACGGATTGGGTAAATATTTAGAGCGTCCTATCGTGGTGTAATGATTAACAAGCCATTCTCGAATATCCATTACTACTGAATAGCGAGTTCGATCCCCGGTGAAGGCCCCACACATGCGACCTTATGTCATATCGTACGAGTGGCGAACGGGCTGAGTAAATATGTAGAGCGTCCTATCGTGGTATAATGGTTAACAAGCCAATCTCGCAGATCCTTCACTGCTGAATAGCAAGTTCGATCCTTGATGGAGACCCCATACTTGTGATATTGTGTCCCATTCTACCTATTCTACTAACTAAATCGGCTTTAAATTACCCATAAGGAGATGATATGCCGTTAAAGAAATAAGCCAAAGCAAGACTAAGAAAACGAGAAATTTTATTGGATTTATCAGTTGAAAATAAACGTTGATTGTTAGGAAACCAAGTAAGTGAGATTTGTCAGCTGGGGTTTTAGAATACACCGACTGCACCTCTGCAACAAGCCCTAGCACCTATATGATTGTCCCAACCCTATTTTCCTCATGCCAAGCCCCAACCCTTTTTTTATCATATATGTTCTAGAAGGCAGTTTCTGAAGGTCTTATTGTCTTGGATAAGACGTTAAACTCTATCTTATGAGTAGGTTCCAATTCTGGAGCTCTGGGGATTGTGGAGCATCCCTTATCACCATTGCTTCCAAGTCCACTTTGATCCGGAATAGTAGTACCTGTTAGGGTCCCATCTATAGGTTAAATAGTAAAATGTGTTTAAAACAAATTGAGCACTCATCAAGAATGAATAAAACAAAATGTCATCGGGATAATATGACCAAATGGGTTGACATGCCTTAAAACCCAAACAACCTAAAAGAAAGTGTGAAACGTTTTAAATTATGTTCATGACATAATTTATAAAATCAAATAGAACGTCTTGTGTTATTGTTAAGAACTATAAATGGCAAGATATCCTCCCGTGGACCCCAAGTAGTTCCAGACTCAAAAGAGCAAGAATGCCAGCCAACTCAACATCAGATCAAACAATCAGATTACAGCATTGTGAAGTAAAAAAAACAAAAACAATAAGAATAGAAGATAAGTACATTAACATTTCTAGCATTAACAGGTTCGCATTTTAAAGGGCCGGGTTAGCTCAGTCGGTAGAGCGTTCGACTAGAAACTACAAAGTTCCTAGTTCGATACCGGTCCTTGCCTACTCAGCGTATGAGTAACACAGGGATCTGTGCGGTAAAGTAAGGAGCTTATGGTAGGTGTGGCGCTCCACCCCAGACGCAAAAACAATCTCCTTGGTCTAGCGCTTGTGAAAAGGGGATAGACTCCCTCGCTGTTTGGCTGATACCATCTTTAGGCCACCCCGACGACTTAATTTATTTAACTGATGAGTGTGAAATGACATATCGAAACGTCATATTTCTAGCGTTGCAGCTCTGATTTGAAGGAAGTGATGGTGTGTTAATGCTAGAAATGTTAATGTACTTATCTTCTATTCTTTTTGTTTGTGGGGGGGGGGGATTACGTCACGAGGCTGGAATCTGATTGTTGGATCTGATGCTGAGTTGGGCTAGGCATTCTTGCTCTTTTGAGTTAGGAACAACTTAAGATCCACTGAGGATATTTTGCGGACGTGCCATTTTATGGTTCATAAATAACACAGACGTTCTTTTTTTTTCTCATGAGCTATTATTTCATCCCCAAGTCTAAATGCCTTGGTGACAGACACACGTATATTGCGTCTGACCTAGGCCACTACTTCGTTACAAACTGATCTTTCTTTCCCTATCTGTTTCTTTCACTCCTCATTCCCTTTTCATAACCAATCAGATTCTTGCTTCGTCATAAAAATTTCTTCCACGTTAACTACACGTAATCTCTTTGCATTCCTGGCTTTTCCATCCTATTATGTTACAATTTTAATCGGTAAACACTCTATTAAACTAACTTTCGCACCAAAGTTTCTCTTCTATTCATTCCTGTATTATTCCTATTTTCCTCCAATATTCATCTCTCTCTATATATTATCATTATCTTTTTTGTGCGCCTTCACATTCTTTCTTAGCATTCTCTACTTCAATGATCTAGCTCGTTTTTTGTTCTTAGTCCTGTTCCTCCACTTCGTTTTCTTTCTCTCTTTTTAAATTTAGTTACGGACCATCTATGGGTATATAGAAAACATATTTTAGAAAATTGTGTTAAAAGATTGTGGTTGAATAAGAAAACAAAAAGGACAAGGAAAAATTGTTTTGGTTTGTTTTGTTTATATTGTGTTTTACGTTGTTTTGTCTGTTTCGTTTTTTTTTTTGTTTCTTTCTTTTTCTCAATTACCTGTGAGAGGTTAAGTTTAGTGTCCCCTTGGCATTACTCATTTAGAATGTACTGCCTTCAAATATTTAAAAAGACGCAATACATTTATTTTGCCTTTAACAATTACAGAAACATTATAAGTTTGTGGGCAAGGTCCATATATATATATATATATATTATATATATATATAATATATATATATATATATAAGGATATCTCTACTGAGTCAGACGAACCTACTATTAGTTTCGCATAAAGCTTCTTCAGGGCTAAAATCTGAGTTCAGATTTTACCTGAAGAGCTTTATGCGAAACTAATAGTATAGGTTCGTCTGACTCAGTAGAATCCTTATTACTTGCTCTACTTAGGTATCGAGGCACTTTTTACAAATTAGCTTCTCTATCGTTATATGAATATATATATAGTCTTATAACATATATATACATATAAATTGTTTTTCTTTTGGCCAAATACTATACAATAGATATTTTTTGTTTTGGTACGAATATCTTGGTCTTTTCTTTTTCAAAAATTTTTTTTTTCTTCCTGTGTTGATGTTTGGTAGTATATTTTTACAATCAAACTCTCTGCGCCGGTTTTTTTCTCTCCGCCAAGGATCTACCAACACGCGGTATATTAAATATTATATAATATATATATATATATATAATATATATATATAATATATATATTATATATATACCAAGCCCTCCGCCACAAGCAGGATGTGACAATTTCTTACCCGGAGTTTAACAGTTTGAATTCGAGAATTTTACTTATCCTAGACTGGTTGCCAAACCAAGGTTAAAGAGCCCAGTCTGCCCTACTATTTAACTTGATAGAGATAGAGAATTGAGAGATTAGTAAAAAACAGATCAAGCGTAGATAGAAAGACAACATAGAAACAGGCTGAGATAGATAGAAAAGAGGCAGATATAATATAGATGGATGGTCATCATTGATAGATAGATACATAGATAGAATAGATTAGAATTTTATTCTCATTTGACAAAAATTAATTTTCTTTTCTCATATAATGCCCGCAGGAAGGTTTTACATAAACTGAACCCCCGTGTAAACGGTCGACATCAACATAAAAAATTATTTCTCTTTCGTACTCTATTACGATATATATATATATTATATATATATATATATAATATGTAAAGTAAGGTAAACAAATAATGTGTTTATTTTTTATATGGGCTAATTGAAGTCATACCTAATTTTTGCAAATTAATTAGTTAATAATATATGAATTTTAGGTGGGCAATATGTTTCAATGTAAGGCTAAACAAATCGAGAAAATGTCAATCCCCTGTATGTACATTTCGACCTATAGGTCTTCATCGCCAAGGTTAAGACATGAAAAATATATAGATAAACTACTGATATATATATATATATATAATATAGAGAGAGAGAGAGAGAGAGAGGAGATGAGAGAGGATAGGAGAGAGAGAGGGGGGGAGACAGACAGACAGAGCAGACATAGGAGAACACAGAAGAGCGAGATATTGATATGATATATAAATAGATATATTGAAAGAAAAGACTAGATATGATGGATAGTAGATGGATGAGAACGGACAGATAGGAGTAGAAAAAAAAAACTCTCTCTCTCTCTCTCTATATTATATATAAGATATAATATATATATAGAGAGAAAAGAGAGAGAGAGAGAGAGATAGTTAGATAGATAGATAGATAGATAACAAAAGAAAAACGATAGCTAGATAGCTCGATAGATAAAAACAATGCTGAGATACATTAAATGAAAGATAGATAAAACAGACTGAATAGATAGATAGAAACAGACCGAAGATAGATAAAAATAAATAGATAGATAGCATTGTATATTAGATAGAAAAAGACCGAGAATTTAGATAGATAATAAATTAGATAATAGATAGAATATGTAGTAAAAAGACCGAGATAGATAGATAGGTAGATAGTTAGATGATAATGCCTGAGATAGCCTAGATGATAGATTAAGATAGAACATACTGAGATACATAGAAGATAGCAGACAGGGCTGTTGATAGATAGAAACAGAGCTGATAGATAGATAGATAGATAGATAGAAGATAAAGGGCCGAGATAGCTAATATTTCAAATAGATAGAATGGATATAGATGATAGAAAAGGCGCGAGATAGGTAGATAATAGATGATAAAACATCGAGATAGATATTGATAGATATGATAGATAGAAACATACTGAGACACATAGAGTAGATAGAAAACAGGCTGAGATAATAAAACAATTTTATATATAATTTATATATATATTATACCTATATATATATATAGATAATAGATAGATAGATAGAAGAAACAAACCGAACAAGATAGATATCCAAGGATCCCTGTGAATGATACATGTGATTAGGCATATTCAGTAGTGCAGAGTTAAAAGTTGATGTGGCACTTGAGTAAACAGGAAAAGCCAACATGTCTGTGGACGTTTCCGAAGTCTGTCAAAAAATCGTTTGAAATCCGAGCAATTCTTTGCTTCCGCTCCTCTTCGAGGGTTTTTTTCCGCGTCTTTTGTTCTTGTCTTTTTTTCTCTTTTTTTTCAATTCTTTTTTCTTTTCTCTTTTTTTGTTTTGTTGTTTTCTTTATTCATAACATTCAGCCGTTCTCGTTGCTACTAAAAGAAAAATGGCGCATTCATTCGTTATATGATTTGGAATTCGGCTGCGTTGGTTCGTCTTTGGTAACTTCTAAATTCAATGTCATTGCATCACGGGAAATCTCTATGACCATATTACCTTTAGGCACCCCTTTTGATCTCAATTAAGAAAGGGACATGTTTTTATTTCACCCTCAATTCGTTGTTTTTAAGGTTAGGGCTAGGTGTTAGGGGTTAGGGTTAGGGTTAAGATTAGGTTAGGGCTAGGGGGAGGGTAGGGGTTAGGGGTTAGTTTTATAATTGTTAAATCTAAAAATCGTCTGGTTGAACAAGCGGAATGACGGTTCGTAAATGAAAACATGTCGCTTTCTTAATCGAGATCAAAAAAGCGGTGCCTAAATGTCATATGTCCAATCATAATCCACATCACCAAAGCATATAAGAAAAAACACAAACAAACATTAACTCGGTTTGAATATCGCATATCCGCATATCTCGGCCTTTATCTATCATCTATCTATCTAATCTATCACAGGTATGTTTATATATCTGAGGCCTGTTTCTATCTATCTATAAATCTCAGTAATGTTTCTATCTATCAATCCATCTAGCTATCTCGCATTTTATCCTCTATCTACCTATCTATTTAATTCATTAACTGGTTGAATATCGCATATCGAGAACTGTCAGTTACAAAGGACCCATTAACTTCATGGACTCTCTAAATATATATATATATATATATAGATATATATATATATAATATATATATAATATTAGTAGTATATATACATGGAGTAAAATATTGGAGGAAAATAAAATCCGAAATATTAAGAAAATTTTAAAAGCAAGTGTTCCGAAAAAATAGGTATGAATTTTCTTTAAACCCTTCGTCAGGAGTGTTTCTTGGGTGAAGAAAATGATGGATGTTTTATAGATGACAGGAGCATGAAAAATCTTTTTATGGTTACTGTATTTTGTTTCAGTTATATTTTGAAGATGTTCATGATAAAATAATCGATAAATAAATGTCATCCTATTTTCGGAAACCACTTGTTTTTCAAATTTTCTGGAATATAACACCCCCTTAGCCTATTATGGTAGAGGGTGTAAGTATCACTTGACAAGCTTAATTTCGCCTAGGTGCGTCAGCTGCTGTACTGGGCCGAGGCGATAAAACGTGTTTCACTACGTGTTTCACTGTGTCTGCGTGAGAAGCTCCCGGTTCGATTTCTGTCGGAGGGAAATCGTTAGTATTATACCGCTGATGAGACTAATAAAGTCGAAACCAGTCTGTACGGTATTCTACACACCGAGCCATCCTTTGCCGGATTACACTTTGTAAGATTCATTTTCTATAAGAAAAAAGTATCGAATTTTATTGCGCATACATGCGTCTTAAGTG
>CM042165.1:68412132-68472132 GCA_023376005.1 Doryteuthis pealeii
CCGCCTTATAACACAACGTGGTTTTCATACCGGCCTTCGTAATTCAGTACAGTGTAGGACAGCTTGGATCTTGTGTGGTAATGTGGGGAGCGTGGATGCTAGGTTAATACAAAATGTTAAATCCTGATTATCTGCTGTTGTTTTATCATCGACATTTTTATTCCTTCATGAGTGTATGAGGCGCGTGTCTAATGGTTAGAGTCGGAGGAAATGGACCGTCGACCCAAGTTCAAATCCTAGACAAAACTGTTTGCATTCACATAGCGGCTAATGTCTTGGAAAGGTATGAATCCAACTATACTCCTCCAGCTATGGGTAAATTGTATGGCAGACTGCTCTTCACCTTGGTAAGGCAAAAAACTGTTTCTAGGAGAGGAGACTCTGAATTCAACCCCTGCTAAACCCTCTGAAGATAATTGATTATGTGTACATCCTTCGTGCGGAGGGGTTGGCTAAATTATATAATTTCTATGAGTGTCGTCACCATAGCTAAATAGTGGAGCCACCGTTATTTATAATAAGAAAGATGGTGAGGTTCCAGTCCTGTAAGTCTGAGGTTCTTATGACACTTCGAGCTACCGCTTTCTAGCCAACATACATTCATATAAAGAGACTAAGGTTTGGGACAATCCTATAAGTGCTAGGGCTTGACGTGACCAAAGCCGATGTTGGAGGGGTATGAAAGCTAGATTAAATGTGTTTTTTCCACCTCAGCCAATGAAAACCATTGTGAACAATTGGAATCGCCAGCGGCAACCCACTACAACTGTCTTGCCACATTAAGTTCACAACAACCGAGCATCAGGTTTCACTGCTGGTGCGAGACGGCCATGATATCATTACTTATCGCTGGCTTTTCGCTTTGTGATATGTCTTTGAATATATTAAAAGTTAAAATCTCACTTGTGGGCTTCGTAATTATTGGCACCCATGCCAGGCTTGCGGAAGGTTCTGCAGTGCAGACGTGTGAGATTTTTAGATAAAAAGCTAATATATCGACTCATGATTTTCACATCAACTCTTTCCTATCTTTTAACAAATTTTCACGAAGAAAATTCCTCGTGATGTTCAAGATTTCAAGTGCTAAGTGTTAGAAAACGTACAGCCATTTGTGTGTGGGGGGAGGGGCGTATGTTGTTGTAGGAAAGAATCCTGGTTTGCTGGTTGGTTAGATTGTATTCATTCTGAAGGGGTTGGATTGGTTGGTTGGTTGTTGGTTTACTGGCATGGTAATCCATTTGGGTCATTTTATGCCAAAAACATTTTGTTTTATCATTTTGATGGGTTTGGTTTGGTTTGGTTTGTTTTACGGCATATCAACCTCAGTGGATCATCTAATGCCGACCAAGTTGTGAAATAAATTCATTCTTAATCATGATACCAATTTTGTTTATAAACTCATGTTTTCTATTTAACCCATAAATAGGACCCTAACAGGTACTACCACTCCGGTCAGAGTGGACCAGGAAGCAATGGCTATTAAGGGTTGCTCCAACGGAACCTCACCATCGATAGATTAACGTCATTTCCCAGGACTGTTACCCTCAGTCCCGCCTTCTAGCAGCCATATGATAAAAAGGGTTGGGCTTGCCATAAGGGCATAGGGTGGGAAATCATATAGGTGTAGGCTTGACGTGACCAGTCCGATTGATCGGAGGGCGAGTCTATTCCGACCGCCGGCAGCCCAAGATAGGGCCAAAGTTCGAGTATTGCAAGTCATGAACTGCTCAGCTACCTGGGTTCTATCCTTTAAGCATCACGGGTCACCACCACGGCCAAACAGGGTGCCCCATTGGGGAGTCTTACCCCTCTGCAGACGTGCAGTCGGTGATTCTAACGTCCCAGTCGACAGAGCAGTCATTTTGATGGGTACTTCTTTTTATTTAATCAATTTTTTAAATACATTTTAGAGCCTATTGTTGTTCTATTTAACCCATGGATCTGACCCTAACAGGTACTACCTACTTCGAGTCAGAGTGACCTTTATATATATACCATATATATATATATATATATATATATATATATATAATATATAATATATATATAGAGAGAGAGAGAGAGAGAGAGAGAGATCGGGCCACCAACCCGGCCAGGTGTCCCTTTGTGGTGGGATTTTAACCCCGCTGCAGAGGTGTAGTCCCGATGTATTATACATCTTCAGCCACCAAGGCTCAAAAGGAAGATCAGGCGACCATATGACTTTTAGGCACCCCTTTTTGATCTCGATTAAGAAAGGACATGTTTACATTTACACCGTCAATATCCGGCTGTTTTTAACAGCGATTTTAGATTTTTTAAAATTCCTAAAACTAACCCCTAACCCTAAACCCTAACAAACAACCGGATATTGACGGTGTAAATGAAAAACATATCCTTCTTTAATAGATATCAAAAAGGAGGTGACTAAAGGTAATATTGGGTCCAAGATCAGAAGGAATTATTCCACGTAAAAGATCGTCAAAAACAATCGCAGTAAATTTAAAACTTCGAACACCAATTTCAGGATTTGTGTGTCCAGATTCCTCTTATTAAGATGAGGAAATAAGGACAAATAGTCCATGAATGAAATGAAAGAAAAATGAATAAGGCAACAGTCCAAAAGATACATTGTAAATTGATTTCTACTATGAAAAATGCATTGGAAATGATTTCTACTTATGAAAATGCATTGGGAATGATTATTTTGAAAATGCCATTGGAATGATCTACTATGAAATGAATTGGAAATTATTTCCCTATGAAAATGCATTGGGAAATGATTTCTACTATGAAAAATGCATTTGGGGAATGAATTTCTGACTATTTGAAAATGCATTGGAAATATTTTCGGCTATGAAAATGCATGGAAACGATTTTTATTATGAAAATGGCCATTGGAAATAGATTTTTACTAGAAAATGCATTGGAAATAATTTTCCACTATGAAAATGCATAGGAAACGATTTCACTATGAAAATGCATTGGGAATATTTCCTTATATGAAAATTCATTGAAAACGTTTTTTACTATTGAAAATTATTGGAAAATATTTTCACTATTAAATGCATTGGAAATGATTTCTACTATGAAAATGCACAGGGAGTTGGACTGTTCCAAAATGCCTAAGAAATGGAAGGTTTTAACTGCACCAGATTCACTTAAAATGATTATGCCGGATTATTTATTGCTAATAAATATAACAAAAAACAAACACCCAAATACTTATATTAATGGAGTAATGTTCTTGTTAAAATGTAAACTTAACTGAATTTTTAAAAATAGAAAAAATCATAACTTCTTCCCATTACAAAACAAATGTAAACCATAACATTTGCCGCCATTATTAGTAGTAGTAGTAGTAGTAGTAGTAGAAGTAGTTAGTAATATAGTAGAGGGATATTACTACAGGATCACAGAACCTACTTTAGACTCAGCATAGAATGTGTCTTGTGTTCGAGTACTCTTTCCTTTCTTTGTTTGGTTGGCACCAGGATGACACTAGGGATGACCAGACAAAATAACAATGTTTTTTTTCCTAAATAAGGATGGGCTGGAAAAGTTTATGTGATACATTCTATTTGCCTTTGAAACTCTTTGACAAATCGGATCCAAATCATTGAAACACAATAGTAATTGTGTGGACTAGTTCGAAAAAAATAAACCTCATTTAGGTTCACATCCTTGAGATAATCTTGGTAGCCTATGAACTTTCAGGCTGGCCCTCAAGATGAAACCAATTATATAATGTTGCCTTTCAAAACGGCACTATCTTCAAACAACAATTCTGTAACACAACCATATATGGGAGACAAACCCCATATTCTTTCATACTCGTACTTAGTTTCAAAATTGTTGTTTACAGAATTGTTGTTTGAAGATAGTGCCGATTTTGAAAGGCAACATTATATAATTGGTTTCATCTATGAGGGCCAGCTGAAAAGTTCATAGGCTGACCAAGATTATCTCAAGGAATGTGACCAAATGAGGTTTATTTTTTTCAACATAGTCCACACAATTACATTGGTGTTTCAATGATTGGATCCGATTTGTCAAAAGAGTCTTCAAAGGCAAATATGATGTCATCACATAAACTTTTCAGCCCATCCTTATATATAAAAAAAACATTGTTATTTTTGTCTGGTCATCCTAAAGTGTCATCCTGGTGCAAACCAAAAAAGAAAGGAAAGAGGTACTCGAACACACAGACACATTCTATGCTGAGTCTAAAGTAAGGTTCTGTGAGTCTGTTAGTAATATCCCTACTACTACTACTACTACTACTTCTACTACTACTACTACTACTACTACTACTAATGGCGGCAAATGTTATGGTTTACATTTTGTTGTAATGGGAAGAAGTTATGATTTTTCTTTTTTAAAAAATTCAGTTTAAGTTTACATTTTAACAAGAACATTACTCCATTATATAAGTATTTGGTTTTGTTTTTTGTTTATATTTATTAGCAATAAATAAATCCGGCATAATCATTTAAGTGAATCTGTGCAAGTTAAAAACACTTCCATTCTCTAGCATTTTGGAATCAGTCCAACTCCCTGTGCATTTTCATAGTAGAAATCATTTCCAATGCATTATATATAGTGAAAAATTATTTTCCAATGAATTTCATAGTAAAATCGTTTTCAATGAATTTTCATATAGGAAATCATCCAATGCATTTTCAAGTGAAAAATCGTTTCCTATGCATTTTCATAGTGAAAATTATTTCCAATGCATTTTCATAGTAAAAAATCTATTCCAATGCATTTTCATAATAAAAATCGTTTCAATGCATTTTCATAGCGAAAATATTTCCAATGCATTTTCATAGTAGAAATCATTCCAATGCATTTTTCATAGTAGATCATTCCAATGCATTTCATAGGGAAAAAATTTCCAATCATTTTCAGAAATCATTCCAATGCATTCAAATAAAATCATCCCATGCATTCATAGTAGAAATCATTTCCAATGCATTTTCATAGTAGAAATTCATTACAATGTATCTTTTGGACTGTTGCCCTTATCATTTTTCTTTCATTTCATTCATGGACTATTTTTTCCTTATTTCCTCATCTTAATAAAGAGAATCTGGACACACAATTCTGAAATTTTGTGTTCGAAAGTTTTAATTACTGCGATTGTTTTTTGACGATCTTTTTACGTGGAATAATTCTTCTGATCTTGGACCATATTACCTTTAGTCACCCCTTTTTGATATCTATTAAGAAAGGATATGTTTTTTTCATACACCCGTCAATATCCGGTTGTTTGTTAGGGGTTAGGGTTAGGGTGTTAGTTTTAGAATTTTAAAAAATCTAAAAATCGTCTGTTAAAACAGCCGGATATTGACGGTGTAAATGTAAAACATGTCCTTTCTTAATCGAGATCAAAAAGGGGTGCCTAAAAGTCATATGGTCCCTGATCTTCCTTTTGAGCCTTGGTGGCTGGAGATGTATAATACATCGACTACACCTCTGCAGCGGGGTTAAATCCCCACCACAATAGGGACACCTGGCCGTGGTTGGTGGCCCGATCTCTCTCTCTCTCTCTCTCTCTCTCTATATATATATATATATATATATATATATATAATATATATATATATATATATATGGTATATATATAAAGGATCACTCTGACTCGAAGTGGTAGTACCTGTTAGGGTCAGATCCATGGGTTAAATAGAACAAAAATAGGCTCTAAAAATGTATTTAAAAATTGATTAAAAAAAGAAGTACCCATCAAAATGACTGCTCTGTCGACTGGGACGTTAGAATGCACCGACTGCACGTCTGCAGAGGGGTAAGACTCCCCCAATGGGGCCACCTGTTGGCCGTGGGTGGTGACCCGTGATGCTTAAGGATAGAACCCAGGTAGCTGAGCAGTTCATGACTTGCAATACTCGACTTTGGCCCTATCTTGGGCTAGACCGGCGGTCGGATAGACTCCCTCCGATCAATCGGCTGGTCACGTCAAGCCCTAGCACCTATATGATTTTCCCAACCCTATTGCCCTTATGGCAAGCCCCAACCCCTTTTTATCATATGGCTGCTAGAAGGCGGTGACTGAGGGTATACATGTCCTGGGAATGACGTTAATCTATCTGATGGTGAGGTTCCAGTTGGAGCACCCCTTAATAGCCATTGCTCCCTGGTCCACTCTGACCCGGAGTGGTAGTACCTGTTAGGGTCCTATTTATGGGTTAAATAGAAAAACATGAGTTTATAAACAAAATTGTATCATGCATTAAGAATGAATTTATTTCACAACTTTGTCGGCATTAGATGATCCACTGAGGTTGATATGCCGTAAAACAAACCAAACCAAACCAAACCATCAAAATGAATAAAACAAAATGTTTTTGGCATAAAATGACCCAAATGGATTTACATGCCGTAAAACCAACCAACCAACCAACCAACCAACCCTTCAAGAATGAATACATCTAACCAACCAGCAAACCAGGATTCTTTCTACAACAACATACCGCCCCTCCCCCCACACACAAAATGGCTGTACGTTTTCTAACACTTAGCACTTGAAAATCTTGAACATCACGAGGATATTTTCTTCGTGAAAATTATGTTAAAGATAGGAAAGAGTTGATGTGAAAATCATGAGTCGATATATTAGCTTTTTATCTAAAAATCTCACACGTCTGCTACTGGCAGAACCTTCGCAAAGCCTGGCATGGTGCCATAATTACGAAGCCCACAGTGAGATTTTAACTTAATATATTCAAGACATATCACAAAGCGAAAAAGCCAGTCGAAGTAAATGAATATCATGGCCGTCTCGCACCAGCAGTGAACCTGATGCTCGGTTGTGTGACACTTAATGTGGCAGACAGTTGTAGTGTTGCCGCTGGCGATTCCATTGTTCACAATGGTTATTCATTGGCTGAGGTGGGAAAAACACAATTTATCTTAGCTTTCATACCCCTCCAATCAATCGGCTGGTCACGTCAAGCCCTAGCACTTATAGGATTGTCCCAACCTTAGTCTCTTTTTATGATGTATGTGCTAGAAAGCGGTAGCTGAGTGTCATAATGACCTCAGACCTACAGGACTGGAACCTCACCATCTTTCTTTATTATAAAAACGGTGGCTCCACTATTTAGCTATGGTGACGACACTCATAAGAAATATATATTTACCAACCCCTCCGCACGGGAAGGATGTGACACATAATCAATTTCTTCAGAGGAGTTTAGCAGGTTTGAATTCAGAGTCTTCCTTCTCCTAGACAGTTTGCCTTACCAAGGTTGAAGAGCCCAGTCTGCCATACAATTTACCCATAGCTGGAGGGAGTATAGTTGGATTCATACCTTTTCCAAGGACATTAGCGCTATGTGAAATGCAAACAGTTTTGTCTAGGATTTGAACTTGGGTCGACGGGTCCATTTCCTCCGACTCTAACCATTATGACACGCGCCTCCATACACTCATAAGGAATAATAATTCGATGAATAAACAACAGCAGATAATCAGGATTTACATTTTTGTATTAACCTAGCATCCGCTCCCCACATTACCACACAGATCCAAGCTGTCCTACACATGTACTGAATTAGCGAAGGCCGGTATGAAAACCACGTTGTGGTTTATAGGCGAGTTGTCTTCCGACTTAGCTTAACCGGTCCCTACGTATGTCTTCTGGTAATTTTCACTTTTAGTTGGCTAAATTCCTGGCATAAAATTGTGCGTGCACATTATCTGAAATGAACTTAATTGTTATTAAGAATACATTTTATGATAATTTTGTATTAAAGCATGCAGTTGTATTGTTTTCAAAAAGTTTCTAAGATTTGTGTATTTCGCACGGAGACTTTAAAGATGGCTACCGGCTTGTTTCAAAGTGAAAATCAGTTGGCTAAATTCCTAGCATAAAATTATCTGAAATGAACTTAACTGTTATTAGGAACACATTTTATGATATTTTTATGTTAAAGCATGCAGTTGTATTGTTTTCGAAAAAGTTTCTAAGATTTGTTTATTTTGCACGGAGACTTTCAAAATGGCTACCGGCTTGTTTCAAAGTGAAAGTCAGTTGGCTAAATTCCTAGCATAAAATTCTCTGAAATGAACTTAATTGTTATTAAGAACACGTTTTATGATATTTTTGTGTTAAAATGCAGTTGTATTGTTTTCGAAAAAGTTTCTAAGATTTGTTTATTTTGCACGGAGACTTTCAAAATGGCTACCGGCTTGTTTTCAAAGTGAAAGTCAGTTGGCTAAATTCCTAGCATAAAATTCTCTGAAATGAACTTAATTGTTATTAAGAACACGTTTTATGATATTTTTGTGTTAAAGCATGCAGTTGTATTGTTTTCGAAAAAGGTTCTAAGATTTGTTTACTTCGCACGGAGACTATCAAAAGAGCTACAGGGTTGTTTCAAAGTGAAAGTCAAGGAAGATTACTCTAATTGCCTTATTTGCCAGGAATTTAGCCAACTAAAGGTGAAAATTACTAGTCTTCTAATATCTGTATCGATTGGGTTTCTTCTTACTTTTCTCGAGGATTTTGCTTCTCTATCGAGTCTGGCGTCTCTCTTGTTCTTTTATTATCAACGAACTGCAAGTAGACATATCCTGCATCTATACATCTATTTCATCGATTACATTATCTATTTTCCGACACTCTGTTACCCGTGCACACTTGCGGGTAATCTACAAGCAGAGAAGGTAATAACGTCTTACTCAAACGGGCGTCCTAAGACAACTCATTAAATTCTAAATCTATTTTCCTAGCGCCGTCTGGACATGTAATTCTGTAAGCCAATTAAAAAGCCTCGTCCCAGACGGACCTGAGTTCAAGGCCTGTCAATCAAACCATATGAATCCGGTACTTTAAATATTTACTGTTATTTCAAATATATTTACACTCATTGCTAAAAAGGATAGGTTATGCCTATCCATTATCTAGCATTATACAGTGATAATATCATGTTTACTCGTGGTATGAAGCAGCGAATTCATTGTATATAGTAAAGAAAATTTATCTGATGGTGAGTCTACAGTCCCGCTGCTTTATTTCTTAGTTGGACATAAATAGAGGATTGTGTTTGGCACTTCTCGTTGTGTATTTGTTAGCAAAAAAACTTCGCAGACTATTGTTAGTGAGTTAGATTTTCATTAGGCGCCCAATACCTCTGGCCTTCTGCCACATCTAAACAAAGATTGGTAAATAACTGTATAGAGGATCACGTCTCGATCTGGTCAGAGATTCCGGATACTTATGGAGTAGAAAATTATTTTTCGAGTTTTAACATTTAACGTTAATTATACATATAAACAAACAAATACGCACATATGAATATATGTACCCCTCCATATATATATTATATATATATATATATATATATATATATATATATATAGTTGGAAATTGTTTGAGAGTTATATATATATATAATATATATATATATATATATATATATATATATAAAAAAATTTGAAAAAACAAGTGTTCCGAAAATGTGATGAATTTAATTATCGATGTTTAAAACATTTCGGTTACATTGAACCTTCATCAGGATGTCTCTTGGGGTGAAGAAAATGATGGATGTTTTTATATGTGACAGGAGATGAAAATCTTTTTAGTTATGTAACTGTATTTGATCAGCGTTTTATTTTTGAAAGGCAAGTCGCGATCTACTCACGCGAAGGTGTCATGACGCGTGACGCAACTCGAAGAAATGCAAAAGACGAGAAAAAGTATTAATGGACTGATTATTTTTAAGAGAACATAGGGAAACAAAGTGGGAATGATAACTAAATAACTAATTAAATGAAGCCTGGTATTTAGTAATTATTTAACACTATTTAACTAGAAACGGAGATATAATAAATACATGTCGGTTATTAAGGGGAATGATAACTAAATAACTAATTAAATGAAGCCTGGTATTTTGTAATTATTTAACACTATTTAATATATATATATATATATATATATATATATATATATCAGGAGTAAACAAGTCCTAAAATTGTACCATATTCATATAAGCGGTAGCGGCTCTTATCGGCAGATGTGTGGCTAACGAGCTATTCGGGCAGACGTGTCTTTTTGTCTCTGTTCACCCCTATGCGCGTGGGGGTGGACAGTGCATAGTACACAGGGGTTATACCTTCCAAAATATAAAGAGGTGTCCAGGGTATGAGACTAAATGCGTCTGCTGAGGAGCTCTGGAGACCGTGGAGTACATTGACATTATCAATTCAACGCTCACCGGGAGTAGTAGTACCTGTTAGCAATCGATCCAGTTGAGGAATGTGGTCGGGTGTTGGGTTATTTTGTATATATATATATTTACCAACCCCTCCGCACGAGCAGGATGTGACACAAGGTCCATTTCTTAAGCGGAGTTCAACAGGTTTGAATTCAGAGTTTTTCCTTCTCCTAGACCGGTTGCCTAACCCAGGTCAAAGATCGCAGTCTGCCCTACTATTTATCCATAGCTAGAGAGTAGGAATCATACCTTTCCCAAGGGTATTAGTTAAGTGAAATGCAATTACCAAGTCCGGGATTTGAACTCGGGGCGACGAGTCCATTTTCCATGACTTTAACCATTACACCACGCGCTTCCATAATTTTGTATATAAGCCGTGGTGCGATCTACCACTTACATTTATTAACTAAGCGAGGTCACGTGCTTTAAACCTCTGCCAATTAACAGCCCTAATACGTGGTTGGTTAACTACTTAATCGGCTGATATTGACAGATGTCCACTTGCACTTATTGCCGAACGACTGAGGAGCACCAAGAAACAACCAAAGGATCATACCCAATATTAAGGGACACTAATGAAGAACGCAAGGATTCTTCACTAAGGATCACGCTCTGCTTAACACAAAGGATCTCTGTTGGACAGTGCTCTTGCTTGAAACTCAAAAGATGGTCACAAAAATCGTAACATCAGGACAAACATATAGGTGCTAAGGTTTGATGTGACTAACCGATTGATCGGAGGGGAAAATTCTGGCAGTCCGTCTAACCCAAGTAAATGCCAAAGTAGACTGTTGCAAGTCAGGGACTGCTCACCCACCAGTATTACATCCTTAAGCTTCGCGGCTCACCACCCTCGGAGGGCTTACCCCTGTGCAGAGGTGCAGTCGTGATATTACACAGCCCCCAGCGTTTTTTGTTTGTTTTTGTTTTTGCATCAACATATTTTTCGGGTTAGCTCAGTCGGTAGAGCGTTCGGCTAGAAACCACAAGGTTCCTAGTTCGATACCGGTCTTCGCCAACTCAGCGTATGAGTAACACAAGGATCTGTGCGGTAAAGTAAGGAGCTGATGGTAGGTGTGGCGCTCCACCTCAGACACCAATACAATCTCCTTAGTCTAGCGCTATTGACAAGGGGATAGACTCCCTCGCTGACTGGCTGATACCGACTTTAGGCCGCCCCGACGATATTTACCAACACTGCTGGACAAGCGAAGGACGAATTCAATAGTGACGTTCTCCGAGGCACGTCAGTGTGTGCCGTCCATGAAAAACTTACATTGACCAGCTCTGCACGGATACTGGATGCTGCACAAAGGACCTCCCAAAGGAAATGAGTGATAGGGACAGTTGGTGAGACATTGTCATGGATATCCGTGCTACCAGCGCGAAATGATGATGATGATGATGATGATGATGATGATGATGATGATGATGATGATGACAAGTGTGCCAAGAGGAATTATGCAAACTTCTGGTTCAATCAAAGTTTGTTGGATCATTTTGGCATATAGGTTTGCTAGAATCGACCACTTAAACTTATAGACTCTGCGTAGGCGCGTGGAGCCTATCAAAAGCCCGAATACGTGGTTAGTTAACTATTTAATCGCCAATGTTAAAAGCCATTCATTTGCAGGTATTGGACCTTGATGAATGTTTATCCAACACTAGGGGACACCCAGGAACAAATGTAACGTTATGCCTTATTCACGATACTACAAATCGTATATATGTTACGTAGCGCCTTTTCACGATACTTTCGGTTGTTTACTATATCCAAATATCCAGCAGTTCTCCGTTGCTAGTGGCAGGTCAAGGGAGTATCATCTTACGCACGGCGCGTGCCATTCGTTACGGCCAATTGACTCTCAACGGGTATCAAGAGTTCAAGGGAATTTCATTCATAAAAAAGATCCCCCTAGTATTTTCTTGTCGTAATAAAAGAAGAATGATAATACAGTGTTTATTTTTCAGAAGTTTATTAGAATAAAAACTTCACTGCAACTTTTGAGAGAGAGGGTCAGTTTAATTGATATCTTCCTATCGTTCTTAGAGTTTCAGTTCTTGTGGCCAACCATCCAGTTCTTTATAGAAAGAATAGAGTATTCCATTCCTTCGAATCATTCTGGTCAAAGAGAGGTCACAACCTTTTAGATCAAAGGACCCTCAGCGTCACTAATACTAGGTTTTCGTTAAAACCCGTCATTGTGTCGCCAACATCTCGTTAAAAGGTTTTATTTCTTTTTCGACCGATTCTTCATAGGCCACCCAGTAATATCAGAGAATCGGTAGTACATTTGTTAAAGGTTTCTCTGAGTCTGACACAAGGCCACAAATATAGGTGTAGGCACGGCAATTATGTTACACAACCAAAGGATTCTACCCAACACTAAGGGACAGCGAGAAAGAACCAACGGTTTCTTCACTAAGGATCAGCCTATGCTTTACACAAGGGATCTCCACTGTAATGTGAACTCAATTGAAGCCTAAAAAATGCTACAAAAATCGTAACTTCCCATTTGTATTACAGCCGACTATTCATCCATATAAATTACTAACTTAAAAATCGCGAAATATTTTTATCGGCTTTTACAACGGCGTAATGAACTCTGACAAGTCTGATGTGAAAATCAAAATATTTGAGAACAAAATATTATTCGTCGGATGCACGAAGCAATGAAAACATAACGAAAAGAAAATAATAAAAGAATGGAAAATAGAAATAAACGATGAGATTTTAAAAGAAAACAATGAATATTTTGAAAACATCCAACGGGGAAAAATATCGCAAAAAAAGAAAGTTTTATTATGCAGTTTATGAGGTTTTATACAATTAGTACGAAGAAAAATAAATCAAACCCCAATACATTCATTTCAAAGCGTCAGAGGAGTTTAAAAAAAAAATTTAGTAATTCTAATTCAGTGTTTAATCTGACATACATAAATTAAACCAATAACATATATATATTATATATATATATATATATATATAATATATATATATATATATATTATATATTTTATTTATTTTACAAAGTTTTCACAGATCAATGTTCATTATAAACAGCGACCCAGGTTTCATGCCAAGGGGCAATCATCAGGCTGTTGAGCAAGAACCCATGTGACATTGAGTAAAGAACTTCAACAAACACGATGGGATCTTGCTCAACAACCTGATGATTGCCCCTTGGCATGAAACCTGGGTCGCTGTTTATAATGAACATTGATCTGTGAAAACTTTGTAAAATAAATAAATATTAGCTCTTACAATTTGTGATTGAGCACTGTATTTTCTTTGTTTCATCACAAAAAAAATTTGTTTTTACATATATATAATATATATATATATATATATATATATATATATATATATATATATATATATATTCTTTCAATTCTGTGTTTTTCAAAGACAGGATATGAGTTAAGAGTAAGTAAACGAATCTGACGGTATATGTATAGATAAAAGGGTATGAAAACACACAATGTCGTTAAAATGAATATATTTTTATATCATTTTTCATTGTTAATATTGAACAATATTTCGATTTATAAAAAATCATCATCAGAGCATAATGATAATTGGGTCCATTTTTAGATGTAAATGTTTTTAATCCGGACTCATCGAGAGAGAAGCAGAAAATAATTTAAATTCAAGCCGGAAGCATTGTTTTTCCCAAAAAGCGTGTAAGCCATGCGATCACTTCGTCTTTGTTCATTCGCTGCGTTTCGCTGTTTCGCTAACGTCATGTACATTTCGCTACATCGTGTTTCCTCAGTGTAACAGTTTTTGAAAGAAAATGAAATACTTCAAATTAAAAAATAACTCTTCTTTTTTGAAAAAGAGAATTTTTCTATTTTTGTGTGTTTCTCTCTCTCTCTCTCTCTCTCTCTCTCTATATATATATATATATATATATATATATATATATATATATATATATACGGTGTTTATTGTTGGACGGACACACACACATATAGACTTACATATACACACACAGAAATTGGAAGATATAATCCGGCATGCAACTGTATGGACAGATCCTAGCGACCAGATAACAGCTCCAGACTTAGCTTTCAGAAATCTTATGACGAAGGGATCATTATCCCGAAATATTGAGAATAAATCAAAGGTAAACAAACAAGATCATAGTTACCTCATTTTTCTTTACACTTGCCTTGTGATAGCCTTCAAAACCAACCACCAAACCAATATAAACACAAAGCTTCAAGCAAATTTATAACTCTTACATATACAGGGTGTTCAGGATAAATTTGACAGTTTCATAAAGAAAAAGAAAAAGTGCTTGGTAACAACAAAATTTAATGGATTTTAAAGAAATTCAACAGGCACGGGAATTACACTACTGTCAACAAGTTTCACTTAAAATAACCGTCATTAGCGTCGATCACAGCCTAAAACCGGTTCTGGAACCTGGAGCAAGCTGATGTTAGTTTCCGAGGGATGGCTCTCAAAAACTACCTTAATTCTGTCGATTAACTGGGCTTTTGTAGTACTGGAAAGGCGATTGGTGTTTTCTCAACAGTGCCAGATACATGATAATCCATTAAGATCTGGGGAGTTCGGAGGCCAAACATTGGGACTGGTGTAGTCGTAAAAATTCTTCGACAACCATTTTTAACTTTTCCCAGATGCGTGGCAGGGGCGCCAAATCCTGCTGCCATACATATGGCCTATCATTGGCTACCCTTGTTATCCAGAACTTGACTACAGTGTTTCGCAACTCCACGTAGGCATCTGAATTCAACCTAATACCCTCTCTGAAAAAATACGGAGGCGTCACATCATCCTCAGAGGACACACATCCGAAAATCATCACAGTTTGGGGAAATTTAGTCTGCATCACACGAGGGGTGTCCTTTCAAATGTATACAAGCCATCTGTTATTCTGCGTGTTGTGCTTTTGATCTTGGCAAAAGTTTTTCTCATCGGAACAGAACCACATTGTTTGTGGTTGAGCAGGATATTTCACTTTGCTCAGAAGTTTCTTCGCCTTTGTCAGACGATTTTTAAGGGCCTTTTTCTGTGGGAAGTTAACCTCTGTGACACTTGCAAGAGTAGTAGCGAAGGTCTTCGTTGAGTGCAAGGTTCATGGTAGAAGCTGAAACATTCAATTCACGTGTCAAAGCCCGAATTCCAAATCCAAGGCCCTCCAATACTTTTTCTGCAAATATTCGAGGAATTCTGCTGTACGTTCGCAATACGTGTTGGATTTTATTTGATATAAGGCATGAAGTAAATGGTCACTCCTAAATATAGACTCGTTGACTACCACGTGACCTGGGGTGGATTTCTATTGTCCAATCACTGGCACTGCTGCTGCTGCTTCTGCTGTATTAATAGACATACCATTCTGAGTTATTTCATTGACATTTGGATTCTCTCGGACGACGGACTTACAAGGAATACGTTAACACTAGATTCTTATTGGATTGCTTACTTATTCATTACATCTGGAACGAAGGATGGCTGCCAGATACTTAACAATACGATCGTCCGTTATTTTGCTTTCTTCTAGCCACCGCCTTGTAGTCCCCATTGCAATTCTCCAGTTCATGCCTGGTTGTTTTTACAGTGTTCGGGGAGCAACCATAATTGTTGCATTGCTCTTCTTTACCGGCACTAAATAGGTATATGTTATATACTTCTCTTACTTCTTATTCTGGTCGTCTATTCTTCTGGCCGGCTTTGCTTCTTCTATCGTCTATCATCTATCTTGGTCTGGTATATCTTCTAAGGTCTCGTCTGGTCTTCTATTGACGATTCCGGGTTTGGTTTCTGTTGCTAGGGATTTCTTGTTATCAGAAGCCCTGTGTCCTTGTTAGCTTTTAGTAATAACCACAAGACTTCGATTTACGATGATGTTACTTTATTCCATAAACCCCCAGACCAGACATCTGCGCAGTGAGACTCACATCTTGCTAGCTTCGCTTCTAACTTCTAACTGCCTCTTACTCACTTAGTATCCTTAAACCGGAAGAGGGCTTTCTATGGGGTTCTCACGGTCTATCCCCAGAAAGCAAGGTCAGAGTGAAGTCAAACGCTGTCACTCACTCTCAAGGCCATCAGCTTTACTGATCACCATAATGATTTCTACACTACCTTAAAAATGTATAAGGGATCCAATTATTATGTAACATAATCTCCTTATTTTGATGGCCGGCGCAGAACATCATGATACAAGTTATTCACTTGGATGATTCAGGTTGGTTCCAATAATCCATTCTATCGGTCATCACGTATATGAATGAAGAACGGTCCAAGGTTTCATATGATGCGTGGTGTGCGTCAATACCTCCAACCTGCGAAGAAAAATAACCAAATATAAGTATATCAAATTAATCCCGAACACCCTGTATATATATATGGGTGTGTGTCTGTGTGTGTGTTTGTGTGTGAGTGTGCGTGATATATATATATATATATATATATATATATATATATATATATATATATCACACGCACACACACATACCTATATATATATACACACCAACCCACACCTATATATATATATATATATATATATATATATATACGATGTTTGTTGATATGGCTATTTTCAGCCGACAATATTTGGGAGAATATGTGCTTAATTGAAGTGGAACCTAATTTTTTAAAAGTTAATTCATTAATAATTAATTAGGCGGGATTTAACTATTTAAATGTAAGGCTAAACAAATCGAGAAAAATCAATCTCTGTATGTACATTTCGGCCTAATGAAGCCTAATAGGCCTGATGAGGCCTAATATGCCGAAATATACATGCAGAGATTGATTTTTCTCGATTTGTTTAGCCTTACATTTAAATAGTTAAATCCCGCATAATTAATTATTAATGAATTAACTTTAAAAAAAATTAGATTCGACTTCAATTAAGCACATATTCTCCCATATATATATATATATATATATATATATATATATATATATAGAGAGAGAGAGAGAGAGAGAGAGAGAATGGCTGTCTATTATTTAAGAAATGTAAATATCTAATATCAGATGCTATGGCAACTAAATAACTTATTGCTTGAATTGAAAGTATTGAACACAACACACACACACATATATATTATATATATATATATATATATATATATATTATATATATATATGAAGTTTTAATGACCAGTTTATCTCGGCGACTTACAACCCGTTACAACTAAATCTGTCTTAATCTCCTCTCTCTCTTGTCCGTCTGGGCTTAAGCATTGATTGGCTGAAATATATTAGTGCAAAAGTCAGCTAAATTACTTTTTCTAAAATAAAGTCTATAATAATTGTTTGGCTGTAAACTTTTCTAAACACCTTATATCTCTGATTTCTGTCTATACCGAATCATTGCAACCCAAATGAAAGCCCCCAATTACGACATGATCCAGAGTTCGACAAGAAGGTTCAAGAGTTCGAAGAGTAGTTTCCGGATTCCGAAGAAAAGTTTCCCGATTTCGACAAAAAACACCCAAGATCGGTGGTTACATCGGTCGAAACGTTGTGTAGTTAACAAGAAATATGAGGACAACAGTCCAATAATCCAAATCATCCAAATTATCAAGCCTCAAAATTTCAGAGGAATAGCACTGCAACATTATTAAAACAGTTGCATTTAATGGTCATTTCTCAAGGTTTTATGTATTTACCCAACCCCTCTCATGACCAGGATATAACACAAGGTCAGTTTCTTAAGCGGTATTGAACAGGTTTGACTGCAGTGTTTTTCTTTCCCCAATGTTAAAGAGCCCAGCCTATTACACTGGTTTACAAAAAATATTATTTTGTCTGAGGCAAGAATGTGAATAGGTGTTTTTTTAACTAATTTGGGTGTGCTGAATTCAAATTTATAAACAGTTTTGCTCTATCACCTCTAGTTTTCTGTCTTTTAAATAGTCTCATTTTAGTATATACAGAGTATATACGTGTTTATTTCAACAGTTGCAGCAGCTTATTACAGACAAAACAGGATAGATAAAGAACATTGACGGAATAAATATACTTGGATGACACAATGTACACAATTCATAGTACCGCAGACAGTTAGAAGTGTGTTTTCTTAGATGATCTGCTGTATTTTGCCTCCGGGATGTCACGAAAGAGCATCCAACAAAGTAAAATTAAATCATATCTAAGGCAATAAAATGTGCGTCGTTGGAAATTGTAATACAAATATATGCCCAAAAGATTGTGTAACACAGTTGTCGAGTTACACTGCGAGGTATGACAACCTCCTGCGCCAACCGCCAGTGCACTACTGGCTGTTGATTGAGACGTGTTGGCTACGCGTAACTGCCAAAATCCGTCTTGATATATAGCTATATATATAATATATAATGCTATTCCTTACATTTAATGCATAATAACGAAATTGCATATAATAACTAAATTGCATATACGCCTTTATGTACAGTATGTGTACAAAATGTACAGTATGCATATCTAAAAAAAACTAGAGGTGATGAGTAAAAACGGATTTCAACTCTGAATTCAGCACCCCCAAATTAGGTTAAAACAGATATTTTTGTGCTTCAGAATTTCAACTCGTCACCTTCTCCTTTTGCTACCACGATTCGCATTACACGACAAGCGACCCCATTGCTCAAAGTTGTAAGCACGAAAAAGTTCGAATCTCGCAGGATGCCCCATAATTTCGACCTAGTGTCACATCCTACCAGCGACGAACAGATTGGATAAATATTTAGAGCGTCCTATCGTGGTGTAATGATTAACAAGCCATTCTCGAATATCCATTACTACTGAATAGAGAGTTCGATCCTCGGTGGAGTCCCCACTCATGCGACCTTATGTCACATTATACCAGTGGCGAACGGGCGGGATAAATATGTAGTACGTCCTATCGTGGTATAAGGATAACAAGCCAATCTCGCAGATCCTTCACTGCTGAATAGCAAGTTCGATCCTTGATGGAGACCCTATACTTGCGATCTTGTGTCCCATTCTACCTATTCTACTAACTAAATCGGCTTTAAATTACCCATAAGGAGATGATATGCCGTTAAAGAAATAAGCTAAAGCAAGACTAAGAAAACGAGAAATTTTATTGGATTTATCAGTTGAAAATAAACGTTGATTTTTAGGAAACCAAGTAAGTGTTTTAGGCTGGGGTTTTAGAATACACCGACTGCACCTCTGCAATTGGGTGGTCAGGTGAAGCCCTAGCACCTATATGATTGTCCCAACCCTATTTTCCTCATGCCAAGCCCCAACCCTTTTTTATCATATATGTTCTAGAAGGCGGTTTCTGAAGGTCTTGGGTAAGACATTAAACTCTATCTTATGAGTAGGTTCCAATTCTGGAGCTCTGGGGAATCTGGAGCACCCCTTATCACCATTGCTCCCAAGTCGACTTTGACCCGGAATGGTAATACCTGTTAGGGTCCCAT
Organism: Doryteuthis pealeii; assembly: GCA_023376005.1. Taxonomy (NCBI): domain Eukaryota; kingdom Metazoa; phylum Mollusca; class Cephalopoda; order Myopsida; family Loliginidae; genus Doryteuthis; species Doryteuthis pealeii. The sequence continues at coordinate 68,431,767 of CM042165.1, forward strand.
CTATGGGTTAAATAGCTAAATGTTTTTAAAACAAATTGAGTACTCATCAAGAATGAATAAAACAAAATGTCATCGGGATAATATGACCAAATGGGTTGACATGCCTTAAAACCCAACCAACCTAAAAAAAAAGTGTGAAACGTTTTAAATTATGTTCATGACATAATTTATAAAATCAAATAGAACGTCTTGTGTTATTGTTAAGAACTATAAATGGCAAGATATCCTCCAGTAGACCCCAAGTAGTTCCAGACTCAAAAGAGCAAGAATGCCAGCCAACTCAACATCAGACACAACAATCAGATTACAGCCTTGTGAAGTAGAAAAACAAAAAAAAATCAATAAGAATAAAATATAAGTACATTAAGATTTCTAGCATTAACAGGATCCCATTTTAAAGGCCTGGGTTAGCTCAGTCGGTAGAGCGTTCGGCTAGAAACTACAAGGTTCCTAGTTCGATACTGGCCCTCATCAACTCAGCGTATGACTAACACAGGGAGATGTGCAGTAAAGTTAGGAGCTGATGGTAGGTGTGGCGCTCCACCCCAGACGCAAAAACAATCTCCTTGGTCTAGCGCTTCTGAAAAGTGGATAGACTCCCTCGCTGTTTGGTTGATACCAACTTTAGGCCACCCCGACGACTTTAATTATTTACTGATGAGTGTGAAATTATATATCGAAACGTCATATTCTAGCGTTGCAGCTTTGATTTGAAGGAAGTGATGGCGTGTTAATGCTAGAAATGTTAATGTACCTATCTTCTATTCTCATTGTTTTTTTTTTGGTGGGGGGTTTACGCCACGAGGCTGGAATCTGATTGTTGGATCTGATGCTGAGTTGGCTGGCATTCTTGCTCTTTTGAGTGAGGAACAACTTAAGATCCACTGGAGGATATTTTGCCTTGTGCCATTTATAGTTCATAATAATAACACAAGACGTTCTTTTTTTTTTCTCATGAGCTATTTTATTTCATCCCCAAGTCTAAATGCCTTGGTTGACAGACACTCGTATTGCGTCTGACCTAGCCACTGCTTCGTTACAAACTGATCTTTCTTCCCTATCTGTTTCTTTCACTCTCCTCATTCCCTTTTCATAACCAATCAGAATTCTTGCTTCGTCATAAAAATCTTTCCACGTTAACTACACGCAATCTCTTGCATTCCTGGCTTTTCCATCCTATTATGTTACAATATTTTAATCGGTAAACACTCTAATAAACTAACTTTCGCACCAAAGTTCTCTTCTATTAATTCCAATATTTATTCCTATTTTCCTCGATATACTCATTCTCTTCTATATACTTATCATTGTCTTTTTGTGCGCTTCACATTCTTTCTTATGATTCTCTACTTCAATATCTAGCACGTTTTTTGTTCTTAGTCCTGTCCTTTCTCTCGTTTTTCTTTTCTCTCTTTTTGAATTTAGTTAGGGACCCATCTATGGGTTATATAGAAAACATGATTTTAGAAAATTGTGTTAAAAAGATTGTGTTTGAATAAGAAAAAAAAAGACAAGGAAAAATTGTTTTGGTTTGTTTTGTTTATATTGGTGTTTACGTTTGTTTGTCTGTTTCGTTTTTTCTTTCTTTCTTTTTCTCAATTACCTGTGAGCGGTTAAGTTTAGTGTCCCCTTGGGCATTACCATTTAGAATGTACTGCTCATAAATATTTAAAAAGACGCAATACATTTATTTTGCCTAAAATTACAGGAGACATTATAAGTTTGTGGCAAGGTCCATATATATATATATATATATATATATATATATATATATATACCAAGCCCTCCGCACAAGCAGGATGTGACAATTTCTTATCCGGAGTTTAACAGGTCTGAATTCAGAATTTTACTTCTCTTAGTCTGGTTGCCAAACCAAGGGTAAAGAGCCCAGTCTGCCCAACTATTTAACTTGATTGATAGAAATATAGATAGATAGATAGAAAGATAGATAGATAAAAAGAAACAGACCAAGGTAGATAGAAAGACACATAGAAACAGGCTGAGATAGATAGAAAAAGGCATATATATATATATATATATATATATATATATATATATATATATATATACCAAGCCCTCCACACAAGCAGGATGTGACAATTTCTTACACGGAGTTTAACAGGTTTGAATTCAGAATTTTACTTCTCCTAGACTGGTTGCCAAACCAAGGTTAAAGAGCCCAGTCTGCCCTACTATTTAACTTGATTGAGATAGAGATTGAGAGATGAAAAGAAACAGATCAAGGTAGATAGAAAGACACATAGAAACAGGCTGAGATAGATAGAAAAGAGGCTGATATATATATAGATGGATGGTCAGTCATTGATAGATAGATACATAGATAGATAGATAGATTTTTATCTCCATTTGAACAAAAAATAATTTTCTTTTCTATTATAATGCCCGAGGAAGGTTTTACATAAACTGAAACATGTAAACGTCGACATCAACATAAAAAATATTCTCTTTGGTACTCTATTATAATATATATATATATATGAAAGTAAGTAAACAAATAATGTGTTTATTTTTTATATGGCCTAATTGAAGTCATACCTAATTTTGAAAATTAATTAGTTAATAATTAATGAATTTAGGCGGGCATATATGTTCAAATGTAAGGTTAAACAAATCGAGAAAATGTCAATCCCTGTATGTACATTTCGACCTATTAGGTCTCATCAGCAAGTTTTGAGTTTGAGTTTTGTTTAACGGCATATCAACCCCTGTGGGTCATTTAATGCCAAAAAGGTTATTTTGGATTTCAGACTTTAAAGTAGTGGTTCTATGGAGATAATTGGTTATGTTCTGTTATATCTTGTTGAAAAAGTTGCTTTTTTTAATAAAATTTAAAATGTTTTCAGGGTTTGTATTCTTGAAGATGTCTTTCAGGTTTCTAGCTTGATAGTAATTTGCGCGGATATGTTTAAGTCTGTTACAATTTAGAAGGATATGCTTGGTTGTAAGTTGTACTTTGCATGTTGGGCACACTGGGGCACCCTCCCCTTTTAACAGGTACGAATGGGTAATGTGGGTGTGCCCAATACGCAATCTGGCGAGTATTACTTCTTCTCTTCTAATACTTCTGTGGCCCGTCGGCCACTCTCCTCAGCAAGGTTATAGACATAGAAAGATATATAGATAAACATACTGATATATATATATATATATATATATATATATATATATATATAGAGAGAGAGAGAGAGAGAGAGAGAGAGAGAGGGGGGAGACAGACAGACAGACAGACAGACATAGAGAAACACAGAGAGAGCGAGATATTGATAGATATATAAATAGATAGATTGAAAGAAAAAGACTGAGGTAGATAGATAGATAGATGGATAGAAACGGACCAAGATATAAAAAAAAAACTCTCTCTCTCTCTCTCTCTCTCTATATATATATATATATATATATATATATATATACATATATATATATATATATATATATAGAGAGAGAGAGAGAGGGAGAGAGAGATAGTTAGTTAGATAGATAGATAGATAGATAACAAAAGAAAGAAATAGTTAGATAGCTCGATAGATAAAAAAAACATGCTGAGATACATAGATAGAAAGATAGATAGAAACAGACTGAGATAGATAGATAGAAACAGACCGAGATAGATAGATAAATAGATAGATAGATGTATAGTTAGATAGAAAAAGACCGAGATAGATAGATAGATAAATAGATAGATAGATAGATATGTAGAAAAAGACTGAGATTGATAGATAGGTAGATAGATAGATGATACTGCTGAGATAGCTAGATGGATAGATAGATAGAAACATACTGAGATACATAGATAGATAGAAACAGGCTGAGATAGATAGAAACAGACTGATAGATAGATAGATAGATAGATAAAGGCCGAGATAGCTAAATATTTAAATAGACAGATAGATGGATAGATTGATAGAAAAAGACCGAGATAGGTAGATAGATAGATGATAAAACATCGAGATAGATATATAGATTGATAGATAGAAACATACTGAGACACATAGATAGAAACAGGCTGAGATAGATAAAGACAGTGATATATATATATATATATATATATATATATTATATATATATATATAGATAGATAGATAGATAGATAGAAAGAAACAAACCGAGACAGATAGATACAAGGATCCTGTGAATGTATACATTGATTAGGCATATGTCAGTAGTACAGAGTTAAAAGTGATGTGGCACTTGGTAAACAGGAAAGCCAACATGTCTGTGGACGTTTCCGAAGTCTGTCGAAAACAATCGTTTGAAATCCGAGCCAATTCTTTGCTTCCGCTCCTCTTCGGGGTTTTTTTCCGGTCTTTTGTTCTTGTTTTTTTTCTCTTTTTTTTTCAATTTTTTTTTCTTTTTCTCTTTTTTTGTTTTGTTTGTTTTTCTTTAGTTCATAACATTCAGCCTTCTCGTTGCTTACTAAAAGAAAAATGGCGCATTTCATTCGTTAATGATTTGGAATTCGCTGCGTTGGTTGTCTTGGTGACTTCTAAAATCAATGTCATTGCATCACGGGTAAATCTCATGGGCCATATTACCTTTAGGCACCTCTTTTTGATCTCGATTAAGAAAGGACATTTTTTTATTTACACCGTCAATATCCGGTTGTTTGTTAAGGGTTAGGGATAGGTGTTAGGGTTAGGGGTTAAGGTTAAGGTTAGGGTTACGGGTTAGGGTTAGGTTAGGGGTTAGGGTTAAGATTAGGGTTAGGGGTTAGGGTAAGGGGTTAGTTTTATAATTTTTAAAAATCTAAAAATCGTCTGTTAAACAACCGGATATTGACGGTGTAAATGAAAAACATGTCCTTTCTTAACCGAGATCAAAAAGGGGTGCCTAAATGTCATTTGGTCCAATCTCATAATCCACATCACAAAAGCATATAAGGAAAAACACAAACAAAACATTAACTTGGTTTGAAAATCGCATATACGAGAAACTGTCAGTTACAAAGACCCATTAACTTCATGACTCTTCTAATATATATATATATATATATATATATATATATATATATATATGTATATATATATACATGGGAGTAAATATGGAAAATAAATCCGACAATATTAAGAAAATTTGAAAAAGCAAGTGTTCCGAAAATAGGATGAATTTTCTTTAAACCTTCGTCAGGATGTTTCTTGGGGTGAAGAAAATGATGGATGTTTTTATAGATGACAGGAGATGAAAATCTTTTTAGTTGTGTAACTGTATTTTGTTCAGCGTTATATTTTTGAAGATGTCATGATAAATAAATCGATAAATAAATTCATCCTATTTTCGGAACACTTGTTTTTCAAATTTTCTGAATATTAACACCCCCTTACCTATTATGGTAGAGGCGTGTAAGTATCACTTGACAAGCTTAATTTCGCTAGGATGGTCAGCTGTGTACTGTGGCCGAGGCGATAAAAGTGTTTCACTAGTGTTTCACTGTGTCTGCTGAAGTCCCGGTTTCGATTTCTGTCGGAGGGAAATCGTTAGTATATACCGCTGATGAGACTTAATAAAGTCGAAACAGTCTGTACGGTATTCTACACACCGAGCCATCCTTTGCCGGGATTACACTTGTCAAGTTCATTTTCTATAAGAAAAAGTATCGAATTTTATGCGATACATGCGTTGTAAGTGCCTTCAAGTAAAAATTTAATATATAATATATATATATACCTTTCAAAGAAAGGAAAAAACTCAACAAACCGTCATTTTGTAATAAATTTATTTCGACCAAAACTCAAAAGGCTTTTAAAAATTTAAAGAAGTTCAGTCTCATCAGACAGAAGACTTTAATTTGTGATTCTCTCTGATGATACTGAACTTTTAAGGAGTTTTAGAAATTTCTTTAAATTTTTGAAAGACTTTTGAGTTTTGGCTGAAATAAATTTATTACAGAATAACAGTTTGTTGAGTTTTTTCCTTTCTTTGAAAGTTAAATTTTGCTCTGTATTTAATCTAATTTATTGATTATTATACATTGAGCTCTCTTTAGGGATTTATAAAAATACTTGTATGAATATATGTTTGCACCTACAGGAGCATACAGTATGGTTATAGAATAAGATTTTGAAGATCCCAAGTAGAATCATCCCTTATTTCCAGTCATTTGGATACCTTACATTTATATATATATATTAATATATACTCCCGCTTGGTTGAGTTCTCTAAATAGGGATTTAATTGTAAAATTCACCGTTCTGGCATGTAGCTAACCCTCACTTTGTTTACCAAGTTAGAGGACTCTAGTGAATTCATTTCCGCTTAGAAATGTATCAATTAAATATTCTCCTATATTTGACAGCCGCTAATAGCCGCTTGGGTAAGAGACTTGGCAGACGAAAATTCAGTCAGGTCTCGATCCCAGCAAGAGGTAGCTGTTAAAGTGTAGCCACACTGATGAGAGGTGAAACCTCGAAACACGTGTCTGTGTATAACTTATTTATCAATATATATATATATATATATATATATATAAGAGTCCAACGATCATTTAGAGAGGGTGGTTTGATATGTAAAAAGTATAATAATCGTGGTTTACGTCTAATTTACTCTTTCTTTCCGTCTTTCCATCTTTTCATTATGTAGTGATATACGAGACTAGCTTGCTAACCATTACACAACGATGAGACGCCCTAATATCTATAATAGTAAAATATTAAGATACAAACAGGACCTTTGGATGTACCACAGTATGATAATTTAAGTATTACAACGTTTGATATGTTTATTTAAGAGCTATCTTAGCTAAGATATATTTCAATAGGTAAAAAGTATAATCATCTTGACTTAACTCTCCCCCTCTCCCTCTTTTTTTCTTTCTTTCCTTCTTTTCATCTTTTCACTATGCCCGATTAAAACAGATTAGCGTTATCGCTTCTGCGTGCCCATCCCTATCTTTCTCTTTCTTTCTTTATTCTATCCTTTTAATATTTTTATGTGTAACATGTCCTTTTCCTTCCTTTCTTTCTTGATAATAAAAATGGACTGGTCAATTATTTAGCTGGGATAATGACAGTCATAAAAAATAAGAATTTGACGATTAATCAATACCAGATAAACAGGATTTACATTTTTGCATTTCATCAAGGACGATTTTGACGGTCTCATTTTTAACCAGAGTATGTGGCAAGATGATTAGGAGTCGCACTTTTAAAAAGCACGAGTATTAATGTATAGATAAGATGTCGATTTCTACTGTTAGTTGCATAGGCCAGTTAGATTCCCATAATTACGTGTGGTTTCCCGCCATATGTAGAAGAATGGCTAACGTTAAGAAACCCGTAACAGAAAAATATGCTCAAATATTTGGTACTCTACTTAATAGTCTTGGAATATTTTGACAAATAAGGTATGCTCTAATTCCCCACCTGGATTTTTGGTTTGTTTGGTTTGTTTTGCTTTACGGCATATCAACCTCAGTGAGTCATTTAATGCCGATAAAGTTTTGAAATAAATCAATTCTTAATGGATAATACAATTTTTTTATAAATACATTTTTCTATTTAACCCATAGATGGGACCCTAACAGGTACTATCACTCTGGGTCAGAGTGGACCAGGGAGCAATGGTGATGAAGGGGTGCTTCAAATTCCCCAAACCTCCAAAACTGGAACCTCACCATCAGATAGAGTTTAACGTCATTCTCAGGACATGTAGACCCGCAGCCACCGCCTTCTAGCACCCATATGATAAAAAGGGGTTGGGGCTTGCCATAAGCGCAGTAAGGTTGGGAAAATCATATAGGTGCTAGGGTTCGACGTGACCAGCCGATTGATCGAAGGGAGCCTCTACGACCGCCCGTCTAGCCCAAGATATGGCCAAAGTGGAGTATTGCATGTCATTAACTGCTTATCCACCTGGGTACTATCCTTAAGCATCACGGGTCACCACCCACGGCCAACAGGTGGCCCATTGGGGGAGTCTTACCCCTCTGCAGAGGTGCAGTCGGTGCATTCTAACGCCCCACCGACAGTGCGGCAACCTGGATTTATAGACTAGCCTAAGTCACGTGGTTTATTACTTCGCCAATCACCAACCATACTGCGTGGCTGATACACTACTTAAACCCCCACACTGGCCATAATTCTAATTGCACTCATTGAGGAGGGACTTACAATACTCAGGATTACCAGACGATTACCAATAGTCAGGACTCTTTACCAAGGGATTACCAAGGCTGATGTATCCTATTATCTCTATCACAGCGGCCCGACTGTAACAGATGCAGACTACGCAGATAATCTTGCACCTTACAGATACACCGGAACAGGCCGAGTCACTACTGCATAGCATGGAGAAGGCAGCAAAGAATGTCGACCTCTATGTGAACTCAGATAAAACTGAGTTTATGTGTTTCAAAAAGAAAAGAAAAATCTCCACACTCAACGGTAAGCCTCTAAAAGCAGTAGAACAATTCACTTACCTAGGTAGTAATATCTCATCCACAGAAAGCGATGTTAATACACGAATAGGAAAGGCTCTGGACATCATGATGTAGCGTTTGCATTCGAGATACGCTGAATTAAGACAACCATAGAGGCCCTAGGGTTTGACACAATCAGCCGATTAATTGGAGGGGCCTCTCCTATCGCCCGTCTAGACTAATAAAGGTCAAAGTGAAATGTTGCATGTCATAGACTGTTCATCCACCAGAATATCGTTTTTAATCATTACGGGTAGCCACCCACAGCCAACATGTGACCCCATTGGAGGAGGTCTTACCTCTCTGTAGAGGGGCAGTCGGTGTATTCTAAATTCCCAGCCGACAGGGCTGTATAAACAAAGACAAAAATAGGCACCTCGTAATTTCCAACAACGACCTTTATTTAGCTATCTACATAGGCCAAGACATTCAACACTCCACATTAGCCCTTATTTAGACTAGACGGACCGTTGGAGAGGCCGCCTCCGATCAATCGTTTGATCATGTCAAGCCGTAGCGCCTATATGTTTATGGCATGTCCCAATCCTTTTTTATCATATATGTGCTAGAAGGCCGTGGCTGGGAGTCTTCATGTCCTGGGAATTACGTTAAACTCTATCTGATGGTGAGGTTCCTGTCCTGGAGCTCTGGGGAATGTGGGGCACCCCTTCATTACCATTGCTCCCTGGTCTACTCTGACTCGGAATGGTAGTACCGGTTACGGTCCCACCAATGGGTAAATACAAAAATGTGTTGATAAAAAAATATTGAGTATCCTTTAAGAATGAATTTATTTAAAAACTTTGTTGGCATTATATGACCCACTGAGGCTGATAGGCCGTAAATCAAAACAAAAGAAACTAACAATTTATTATTTTTTGTATCTTAAATGTTTTAAGCAGAATTCATGAGATTTTCGCAATTAGTTTACAAGGTTTTAATCAGAACACTGCCATGAAATATATGAAGAAGAAATTCTTTATTCAGTCAACTATCTACACGGATTTGGTAAAAATAAAATGGCGCCTCTTTTTTCAAAGATAATTTATTCAATAATCCGATGAAAAAATAATGGAAATCAATATTGAACGCCATAATAAACATAAACAACATTGATATTTAAAGAAATCATCTTTGATTTCTCGTTCTGAATAATTCAAGAATTGTTATACAAATTTAATTTGGTAAAGATTCATAAGTGAATTCCAGTGTCAAAGTTAAAAGGATTTTCTCCGATTATGTCGGTTAGTGTTTGCTTGATATTAGAGGAAGGGAAACAAAGATGAAGAAAATAATGAACAGTTTTGTCGAAGAATTACTATTGTTAATAATTTTGATTCATCTTTTCTTTCTGTTATTTTTTAGGGGAGGGGGTAGTTTTTTGAAAAGGTGGTGAAATGTTTGCCTATGGCTGGTCTCTGATGATGGGTTAGGTTAGATGAAGTGTGTTATTTTTGTTTTTTTGTTTTTTGGGTCTTTTTTATGGGTCAAGGTGAGGTTATTTGCCGCTCCCCCCACCTATGAGGGCTTGACACAGGGACATTTTTATGTGGGCCCACCCACAAGCCGAAGCCCATGGGTGGTAGACATAAAAACTGCATCGATTCCGTTGGCACTCCCCTTCAATCTTTGCTTTTTAGGCATGAAATCATTAATTTACATAATTAATCTATAAAACCAAAGTTTGCTTCTCATCCTGTCCATTATGTTTGAATTTCAACCTTATTACTCATGTATAGGTTGATGATTTTTGGATCTGGGATCGACGCTATTAATTTTACTTTACCGGTCCAGTGGCCGAAGCACACTGGACCCCCAGCCGAGGCCGAGTGGATTAGGAAAGTCTCAGAGCACAGCACCTGCAAGTGATACTACACTCCGATCCCTTCTATGCAAGGCAAGTATTGTATGGGTCAAGTTGAGTGCACACTCACTGGGGGAAACCTGGTTTCCTTTGAGTGTGACAGACGAAACAGAAAACATTCACTTTGTGTAATGCTTATCGTCGTAAACAATGAACAAGGCTGTTTGCATTTCACATAATGTTTATACGTTTGTGTTGGTTTGGTTGGTTGGATTTTACGGACTGTTAACCATAGGTTTATTTTTATGCTGAAGATGTTTTTTGTTTTATTCATTCCAATTCGTTATTCAAAAAGGATTATTATTCCTTTTTTAATAACATTTTAAATTTCATTCTTTTAATCTATTTACCTCATAGATGGGACCCTAACGGATGCTACATCCCGGATCTGGGAGTAATGACAATGAAGATGTACTCCACATTAGCAAGAGATCAAGAATTGGAACCTCACTACTAGATACAGTTTAACGTCATACCCAAGTGACTAAGACCCATAGCCCTTAGTGTTCTGGGTATTACATCATGTAGTGGTGAGATTCCAAATCTGGAGGTCTGGGGAGTGTGAGGTACTCTTTCATTGCTATTAATCTCAAGTCCTCTCTGACCCGGAATGGCAGTCCTTGTTATGGCCCCATCTATGGGTTAAATATATTTTTTAAATGAGTTTTTAAAAAGTGAATTTTAAAAAATTGAATACCCAACAAGAATTAAGAAAACATAATCGGCATAAAATAACCCAACACCGGTTGGCATACCCAACTTGAATAAAACAAAAGACTCCGGCACAAAATAACCAAAGAGTTGATATACTGTAAAATCCAACCAACCAACACCATACTCACATTCATAGGAAGGCTGTGACTAGCATCCAGTCACCAGTTAATAAATACTAGCGCTGTAAAACTACCAGAACACAGTCAAGTGTTTTGTATATATGGATAAAAGTATTCACCCTAAAATCACCCTAAAATCACCAGCCAATGAAGAATCGTGGAAATGGACTTGTCCATGCTACGCAGTAGAATAGTCCAACTCGCTATTTAAACCACTTATCAAGTCTGGATTCTCAGAAACAGATTTAATTTGCAACACAGCTGAATACTGATCACTCAACACAAATCCCTACACGAACCAACAAACTAACCATTGTAAACCCAGCAAGCATGAGTATCTTTATGTAGTATAACGGTATGGTCACAGCACTAAAGTGTATTTGTGGCAAACTCCGGAACAATATATGTAGTATGGGCCAACTCAAGTTGTAGTAGTAGTTGTCGTTGGTAGAGAAAACAATGCACACAGTTTTATAGTCACGAGTATTTATTCCCAGGCTAATGGACTCTTCCCCAGAGAGAGAAGGAAAGAGAGAGAAAGAGAGAGAGAGTGAGAGAGAGAGAGAGAGAGAGAGAGAGAGAGAGGGGGGGGGTACAGTTAAATTCCTTTACCTTCTAATATGGTATCAACTTCTATATCGCTGTCCCAACACGAGGGACCAGGAGCCCGTTTGAACCCACTACCAATTCCTACTACCTCCCACTACCAATTCTTAATACCTCCCACTACCAATTCCACATTACTGCTCCTTGTTTTTAAAACGAGACACCCGAAACATCCCATGAGTTTCACACCTGAAGATGGCAGATAGACATACCGAAAGCGCTCGTAAAGAAACCTTTGGTGGATTGCTACACCAGTTCCACCCTGACATTAAAACGATGGCCAGAAAATTAGAAAGGATCGAACAAAAACTCGTCCGACAAGAATCGTCAGTACAGTTTAAGGAAACATGTTTAAAAGAAAAAATGCTGCCAAAATACACTTATATATATATATACCAACCCTTCCGCATGAGCAAGGTGTGACACAAGGCCAATTTCTTAAGCTGAATTCAAACTTTTTCTTTCTCTTTGACTACCAAAGATTAATGAGCCCAGCCAGTCTTACTGTTTACCCATAGCTTTAGAGGGAGTAGTTAAATGCATACCTTTCCCAAGTGTATTAGAGCAATGTTAAATGAATACAGCCTCGTCCAGGATTTGAACTTGGGTCGACGAATCCGTTTCCTGCGACTGTAACCATTATACCACGCGCATCCTGCCATCTTATTGATAAAATGTTCAATGCTTGTTTGTTCGTGTTTGGCCTTCGAGTAGCATTTCACTGAAAGCATCGAACCATTCATATCCGTCGTCCACTATTTGTCCATTAGATGGAACGGCGATCACATATCTCGTGAAAGTGTGGGTCGCGGGGTTGAGGGCGTCCGCGAGAGAAGTATTCAGCTGCACTGCGGATGACTTGTGGATAGAAAAAGAAAAAAAAGGGATAAATCACCCCCAAACGAGACAGATTTCGAATAGGGTGTAAAAGAAAGAAAAAGAAAGAAAGAAAGAGGCTGAAAATAAAGGCTGAAAATAAGAGGCTGAAACACAACTTAGCATCATCATCATCATCATCATCATCATCATCATGTCGCGCTATAAGCACGGATATCAATCACAATCTCTCTCCAACCGTCCCTATCACTCATTGTGCCCGGTGGTCCTCTGCGCAGCATCCAGTATCCGCACAGAGCTGGGCAATGTATGTCCTTAATTTAAATATTTATTTTATGATAATTAATCTATCTGAAATTTTAAAAGAAAATACTCATAAAACATAGTTTTCTTAAATTTTGCATCAATCCTAATATATAATTAATATATAATATTTAATCTATTTAAAATTTATCAAAAATACTCATAATACATATTTTTCTTAAATCTTCCTTCAATCCTCCCAATATATAATTAAAGATAATCTTTTATTTACTTATTTACTGGTCAATCTAATTAAATTGATACATTTTATTTTATTTACTTTACAACTGAGAAATAAGAATAAAAAAATAAAAAAAAAAAATTAGAGAAAAAATAAAAAAATAAAATAAAAGCTAAGTATATGAATTTTCTGTGAACGTTTTTATTTTGAATTCAACATGGCTACTTTATTGCAACATTTCACCGGAAGATAAACAGACAACATTGGATACATATACAAGCGTAGGGGTTCAAACATTCGTTCTCAAAATATTCAAAAAAATAAGAAATTACGGTTATTCGCCCATTTCATTCATAACATAAAGAAAAAAGAAAGGAGAGAAAGAAAAAAAAAGAAGAGGAAAAAATATAACCACACAAAAAAAAGGACTGAAGCACATACATTTCTGATATTCATCTCTGAAGATAAAGTTTTACTTTGAAATCGATAAAACAAAAATAACATCTTTTTGTTTTTATTTTTATAAGCATTGTAATTGCTTTCAAATCATTAATATATTATAACATACTTAACAATGCTTCAAGCAAATTACCAATTACTTATATATATATATATATATATATATATATATATATATATATATATATATATGTATATATATATATGGCTAATTACAATCAACACACCATAAGGTCACATATATTAAGACAGAAAAACAAAGAACTCATAAATTCAACAAATAATATTTATATTAAAACAAAAGATTACAATAATCAAGAATACTGATCAAAGTCCTGTAGAATATGCTTTTTTTAATGTTCATGTAATAAGATAATAAGAAGGTGTTGAGTTGAGTCAAATTGAGAAAGAAAGGGCAATGTTCAATAATCAATTCAGCAGTTAAGTTACTTAGGAGAGAAAGATATAGCTTGTAATACCTTCAGTAGTAGGAGAATATTTCTTAAATCGTGAGACGTGGACTATCCAGGCATATTTGATCTTGTTCTTCGAAAAGCCTGTTATTTATAGCAATTACCTAGGCTCGAAATCGGTCTTTTTGAAAAACTTCTTTTTTAGGCACAAACGCATATGATTGGTTGAAAATTATCAATTTATATTTAGATATTTATACTTTTCTCTTTTTATACCTGCGCCGATACCCATGCGCAAAGCGTTTATTTTCGTCATTCCATTTCTGCTTTCAAAGCGTTAACTTCCGGTTCACCACATTATAACCACAGCTCCTATTAGTTTGTTAATATAACAAGATCTAAGGAAATAGCTTGGTAATGGATTGAAGAGTGGAAACAAAAACATAGACTTGCTTGGATCAACAGAAATGGTTTCAGTTTTCCGAATCCTTGTGTAAGGACATACCCGAAAAATATTTGTTCAGTTGGACATGAAAAGGTTAAGTACGGATCATTTTTACGCTTCCTCCTTATCAGATTATCGACTTAGCATGGTTTTATTTAAACAGATCTCCAGCGTATTTTCTTTTATAGAATGTTAAACGTAGGAAGCCGTTCAGTTGGAACTCGGTTACCGAAAAGATAGATGCACAAAAGAGTATAAGCTGATTTCAAATACAAATTCTGCATATATACGAGGGTGAGTTAAAAATTAATGTCATTTTGTTTAGTACAGGTATAATTACCAACACAGGAACATGTAATATCAGTAGATATTAGATTTCTTTTGAATTTGTTTGGTTTATTTTGTTTTACGGCATATCAAACTCGGTGGGTCATTTAATGCTGACAAAGTTGTGAAATAAATTCATTCTTAATGCACGATACAATTTTGTTTTTCTATTCAACCCATAGATGGGACCCTAACAGGTACTACCACTCCGGGTCAGAGTGGACCAGGGAGCAATGGTGATTAAGGGTGCTCCACATTCCCCAAACCTCCAGAACTGGAACCTCACCATCAGATAGAGTTTAACGTCATTCCCAGGACATGTAGACCCACAGCCACCGCCTTCTAGCACCCATATGATAAAAAGGATTGGGGTTGCCATAAGGGCAATAGGGCTGGGGCAATCCTATAGGTGCTAGGACTTGACGTGGCCAGCCAATTGATCGGAGGGGGCCTCTCCTACCACCCGTTTAGCCCAAGAAAAGCCTAAAGTGGATATTGCAAGTCATGGACTGCTCAGCTACCTGGGTTCAATCCTTAAGCATCACGAGTCGCCACACATGGCCAACCGATGGCCCCCTTGGGAGAGTCTTACCCCTCTGTAGCGGTGCAGTTGTTGCATTCTAACGCCCGAGCCGACAGGGCGGGTAGAATTTATCATTTAATAATTGGTGTTATATTTTGATTTTTTAAATTTGAAACGTTGCTAGTTAAGGTAGTTAATTTTTTTAGGTTAATATTTGTAGTTGCACAAAGGGCCGGGTTATCCCAGTGAGCAGAGCGTTCGGCTAGAACCCACAATATTCCTAGTTCAATACCGGCCCTCGCCAATTCAGCTTATGAGTAACGCAGGGATCTGTGTGGTAAAGTAGGGAGCTGATGGTAGGTTTGGCGCTCCACCTCAGACGCAAAAACAAACTCCTTTGTCTAGCGCTAATGAAAAGGGGATAGACTCCCTCGCTGATAGGCTGATACCGACTTTAGTCTAGCCCGACGACTTAACTTACCATTTACTTTGCACAAAAAAAATGTCCAATTTTCGAGAAGTAGTCAACATTTCTAACAGTCATATACGCTATTTTCTTGTTGTTTTTTTACGTGATTAGGCGACCCTGAAAAGATAAAATTAGAATCTAAGTTGTTGAGAACAGGCGGCCCCTCTATCCAGACTCTCTCTCTCTCTCTCTCTCTCTCTCTTATATATATATATATATATATATATATATATATATATATTTGTATATGTATAAGTATTAACTTACCGGTGGGTATAAGAACGATCGTTGGAAGCGCACAATATCCAGAGGTTAAGGTTGAGAAAAAACAAATACAAAGTGCTCAATACAATGTAGAGCATAAATTTATTTAAGAATGGAAATGAGACCTACTCGAGTTTCATCGATAGATTCTTCAGGGTTACTTTAAATTAATCGAGTTTACGATTAATCTTTGGTGTTATAAACATGCCCGTTGGAATGGGACTTAAATTCAGACTGAATTTAAGTCCCATTCCAACGGGCATTTATAACACCAAAGATTAATCGTAACTCGATTAATTTAAAAGTAACCCTGAAGAATCTATCGATGAAACTCGAGTAGGTTACTCATTTCCATTCTTAAATAAATTATATATATAATATATTATATATATATATATATATATATATATATATGCCTTTTTTCTATCTATCTCAGCCTGTTTATATGTGTCTTTCTATCTACCTTGGTCTGTTTCTTTTTATCTATCTATCTATCTACTATCTATCTATATTTCAATCTATCAAGTTAAATAGTTGGGCAGACTGGGCTCTTTAACCTTGGTTATGCAATCAGTCTCTGCTTCCACGAATAAAACAAATGTGTTCACAAAATATGTCTCTAGTTTTTGTCACTGATATTATGAAAATAACAAGAAGGAAATTAATTTATGTGTGCATTCATGAGATGAGACTTGATAGGAATAATTATGATATTTCGGACTGTTGTCCTCATCTTTATTGGGTGTAAACACAACGTTTAAGCCACTGTAACCCCAGGCTCTGTTTTAGGTGTTGTTTTTAAATTTATTATTATAATTACCTTGAAATAAGCAATCTTTAGACGATTACCCATAAATTCAAACGCAGTTTCGGAGCTCAATCGTTACTGCTCACTCAAGGGTGCTCCAAGCAACATAAATGCCACCGGACTTATGATAAAATTGTGATTAGATATAGAAAAAATAAATGGAATAAGTTACTTATTCTAAAAACTGAAATTTCAAACTATCGTCAAGAATGTTATCACTTACCTCACCACCTTAATCCGACCTATATGTCATCCTTATCAGTCGGTAGAGCGTTCGGCTAGAAATCACAAGGTTCCTAGTTCGATACCGGTCCTCGCCAACTCAGCGTATGAGTAACACAGGGATCTTTGAGGTAAAGTAAGGAGCTGATGGTAGGTGTGGCGCTCCACCTCAGACGCTAAAATAATCTCCTTGGTCAAGCGCAAGTGAAAAGGGGATAGACTCCCTCGCTGATTGGCTGATACCGACTTTAGGCCGCCCCGGCGACTTTACTTACTTATAATGGGGAACAACGCAAAAATCGAAGATCAAGCGATGGCTAGTGCATGAAAATTGTGTGTATCCGTTCAGCATTCCTCTTTTGAGGCGCCTTAGGCACTAGGCAATAAACCCAGCTCCGCCCCTTTAGATCAAGGGTGCTGCCTGGGGAAACGGCACCCTGGGATCACGCTGTTATTGAATATCTTACCGGTTTAGGGGTCGAAGCCACTGGATTCCTCAAGAATCATGTTTTTAAGATGAGTATACAACAAATAAGATGTCGCAGTGCAGCACGTTAGCCGCTACGCTACTGGGACTCTCTCCTCATTGATTGGGGACCACTGTGATGGCATTAAGAGCAATGCTATTATAATCTATATAGGATGAAATTCAAAAATGTAAATCCTGATTATCTGGTATTGCTTATCCACGAATTCTTATTTCTTATGAGTGTCGTCACTTCAACTAAATAAAGAACCCATTCCGGTTTTATTATGAAGAAAGAAAGGGAAGACAAAGGACATGCTACACAGAACAACTATAATAAAAAAGAAAGAAAGAAAGAAAGAGAGAAATATATAGATAGGTGGTGAACGCGCGGAAGCAATAAAGCTAATCTGTTTCAGTGGAACATAATGAAATGATGAAAAGAAGGAAAGAAAGAAAAAAAACTATTAGAGAGAGAGACAGAGACAGACAGAGACGGAGAGAGTTAAATCAATATTATTATACTTTTTTACATATTGAACTGAGCAATAGCTCTTAAACATATCAAACATTGTGATAATTAAATTATCATACTGGGGCATATCCACAGGCCCAGCTAGTATAATAATAATAATAATAATAATAATAATAATAATAATAATATTGCTAATAAAACAAGATGTATTTTCCTTCCGGATAAAAATCTAGTTTTCTTTTTTGTATCTCTTTTAGGAATTAATTCTGATTATCTTGAATTGATATTCTTTCTAACTTTAACATTTAAAAAAAAAAAAACCAAACAAACAAACAAAAACAAATAAAACACCCAAGTGATCTGATTAAATAAAAATCCTAAGAGTTAATCCTCTTACGAGGATTCAGTAGAATTATCCAAAACTAATGATGCCATCATTTACTGAAACAAAGAATATTTTTCTATATTTATTTTTGTTTATTTATTCATTTATTCATTTGTTATGTCTCCTTGGGCATCTCTCTTATTTCCTATCGTCTCATATCACCCTTTAAATAAAGTGAAAAAAAGTACCTCATATTTCCTGAGACAAAACATTTCTGGTTATTTCCTATAAGTCTATTCATGATCAAAGGGGAACCACTCTTGACTGATAAATTATTTATATATTTTCACATTAAACTAACCCTAACCCTAACCCTAAACCCTAATCCTAACCCTAAACCCTAACCCTAACCCCGTCTTCTTTTTTCCTAGTAGATCAATAAATAAATAAATAATTTATCAGTCAACAGTGGTTCCCCTTTGATCATGTTAGACTTATAGGAATTAATCGAATTTCTTATAAATAAATAGATAAATAGATAAAAGTAAATATAGATGTCTCCTCTGGCATCTCTCCTATTTTCTATCATCTCGTATCAACGTTTAAAAAAAGTGGGAAAAATAATCTATGCATAGAACATATACAATATTAATACAATATCTCCGTAAGTAATGGACCATACTACCTTTAGGCACCCCTTTTTGATCTCGATTAAGAAAGGACATGTTTTTCATTTACACCGTCAATATCCGGTTATTTTAACAGACGATTTTTAGATTTTTTTTTAATTATAAAACTAACCCCAAATCTAACCCCTAACAAAACAACCGGATATTGACGGTGTAAATGAAAAATATGTCCTTTCTTAATCGAGATCAAAAAGGGGTGCCTAAAGGTAATATGGTCCTAAGTAATTTATCAGATAGTTCCCAAAAATGCCCTCTTAAATTATTCTGAAATCTCCAAATTAATCTTAAAATTTTGAACGCTTTTGTTGTTTTCAATCGGATTTAGCAATTTGTTTAAAACAATATATTACTTTATTAGTAAAAACATCCAATTGGTTAATAGACTTTAATTGGTAAGATATAATGAATTTGTATTCATTTTAAAGAATCTCACTCGAAATGTGAGGGGGTGAAAATCTTAGAATAAGAAGAGACACTATGTTTTATTAGTATAAGCTAACCCTGAATCTTTGTTTATGTCATTTTGTGGGCCTTACTGTAGTAGTTCTCTAACTAAGAAGACACACATCTTGTAAGATGACCAGGCAATAAAAGACGTTGCATACACAGATCCCCTAGCATTCTTCTTTTATAATAATGTAATACTAAGCGTAAAACTCGAGCTTTTTAAGTATATAATAATTTCGTATACTAAAGAATGTAAAATCAAATGATAGACTTGACAGTAAATTTACAGTTCGAAGGGAAATATTGGATCGGCAACTAAGTTCCCGCGTTTTTTTTTAGTTTTTTTTTATTTTGGAATTTATTGCGTTTTTAAATTTTCAAATCTATTTTTTTTCTAGAATTCTATTTTGAATCATTTTGAAATTTTTTTTTTTTTTTTTAAATTAATTTAAAAAAAAGTTAATTTTAGTTGATTCTTATTTATTTTCAGATCATTAACATGCAATATCAAATTAAGAAAAATGATCATTTTCGACATCTTTTTGCTTTTAATCAAGGTCCTAAGTTCGCAAAAGCTGCTGGCGACATTTATGCTATGTATGAAGAGTGTGCCATAGCTGGGAAAACCGCTCGTGATTGGTATGGCAAGTTCAAAAATGGAAGTTTTGACCTCAAAGACGCACCTCTTTCTGGCCATCCAGTTGAATTTGTTAAAGTACGATTAAACCAACTTTTGCACGAAAATTCTCGTCAAACGTCAAGGGAACTGGCAGATGAAATGGACTGCCCCCACACTTCTGTAGAGAAGCATCTAGAAGGAACCAAAACATCTGTAAACGTTGGCCGTATGTTATATACTCATTCCTCATCGAGAGAGAGTCATCTCGTGTATAATGGAGAGAGAGAGAGAGAGAGAGAGAGAGAGAGAGAGAGAGAGAGTGAGAGAGAGAGAGTTCTTGTGGTTAGCTCAATCGGTAGAGTGTCGAACAAAGAACCACAACGATACCGACACTCGCCAACTCAGCGTATAAGTAACACAGGGATCTGTGCGGTAAAGTGAGGAGCGGATGGTAGGTGTAAGCACTCGATGGGTCCCGCATGCTTGAAGGAAACGAAATTTTGATTTAAAATTAATATATATATATATATATATATATATATATATATAAAAGTAATTGGTAATTTGCTTGAAGCATTGTTAAGTATGTTATAAAAAATAAAATTCGAAGGCAATACAATGCGTAAAAAATAAAGACAAAAAGATGTTTATATGTCTAATCGATTTCAAAGCGAAGCTTTATCATCAGAGATTTATTTCAGAAATTACGTGCTTATGTTTTTTTTTTATTTGTGTGGTTATAATTTCTCTTCTTATTTCCTTTTCCTCTCCTTTTTTTCCTCTCTTTCTTCTTCTCCTCCTTTATGAATGGGCGAATAACTGTAATTTCTTATTTCTCTCTTTCTTTTTTTTCTTTTTTAAAAGTTTGTTGAGAACAAGGCTGACATCCATAAGATGTTGCAATGTGTTGCAATGTGTTGCAACCGTGTGAGCATGTCATAATTTCAAAAACAAAAATGAACAAATAAATAAAAACCGTTAATAGAAAATTTTTTTACATACTTAGCTTTTGTTTCGCTTTCACCTTTCACCTATATATATATATATATATATATATATATATATATATATATATATGATGATAGTAGATAATAGCTCTTACTTTATTATTCTGTTTGCTGATTCTTTGTCTAACTTGTCTGTCCGCCATCTTGTTTGGCTGACTTCTATTAAGGGCTGTATTTTTTTCTTCTGTTCTTTGTTGTACTTCTTTGTGCTGTGCTAGTCATTACTTTCAATATTTAATTAACAAACACAACAACTTGGTTATACGTGATCAAGTTTTATTTCTTAGCCCATATTGATTCCGCCGCGGTGAGAAAGATCCCAGAGCAGACAATATATCTACGCTCTCTAAAATCTGGGTCACTTCTGCTAAACTAAAACTTATTCTCAAGCCTCTCTAATGGCACGTTTGTAATTGGTCAAACAAAAGGTCACCAACCGTCAATAATCGGCGAGTAACTTTCCATAGGGACCCTCTATTTTAAATCAAACAGACCTTAATTTAAATATTCTAGCTACAGATACGTTCACAATTTACGACTGCCCATAAATTGTAACACGTAGACAACTGACGAACTGAATTTTTTTATTTTGTTTTCTTATTTTATGCTCGTGTGCCATCGTAGCAAATTGACGCGGCGAGACGAGTTCAAATCCTGGACAAGACTGTTTGCATTTCATATAGTGCTAATAACCTTGGGAAATGTACGAATATTTTCCCTCCAACTATGGGTAAACAGTTGGGCATACTACTGCAGTTGTATTATTTGGATTTTTCGGACTGTTGTACTCATCTTTATTCTTATGTACACAACGTTTCGGCTGATGTGACCTCCGACCTTCTTCGGGTGTTTCTTTTCGAACTCGGGAATCTTCTCGTCGAACTAGTGAACCTTCTTGTGGAACTCAGGAACCTTTATGTCCTAATCGCGAGTCTTCAATAAAGATGAGGACAACAGTCCGAAAAAGCCAAATAATACAAATTATCGAGCCTTATCTATTAAACAAATCGGAGAAATTGTATGATATCGCAGCATGTTATCCACTACGCAACAGGAACATTAGCACAAAGAGATTTGTAAACAACTTCCAGAGATGCTGATAGGTACGTGTTCTGCGTCTCTGACGCATAAAAATCTAAAAGGACGCAGTAAAATCATATTCAGGTGTCCCAGTATTTTTATTTTATTTTTCCCTCAACATTTAAAGCTCACTGTAAATATTATTATAATAGAGACTGTGTGTTTTTCTGTCTGTAACCGAAACTATATTACCACTCAAGTCACAATTCCTTATTTACATCACATTCTCCATGATTTTATTTTTATTTAAACCTCAATTATCAATAAAATTGTTACACATTATTAATACTGTTGGCCACATCTGCATACTTTTAACATGTGAATGTATTTATATATACAATAAAATAGCGGTTTACACTGTGAACGGGAAGGCTAATTTGCATATTGATATTAAAAAATTGATTTTAATAAATATACGCTTGGTAGTATTGATTTCTAATTGTTCGGTTTTATCTTAATGAATATAAGCAAAGATCTCTTCAATAAATCTTAAAAGAAATCCATTAACAAGAAAAATTAACTGTAATTTTATTTATTTCCTATTTTAACTCAATAGTTAAATTAGGAAAATTTAGCAATGAAAGATGGGAGTGGTGGAATAGTAAGTTTCAGTTGTTCAATTTTTTGATTATACCCCCCTCTGTTTCAAATCTTTTTATCTGCATTCTTGTTTAGTTTCATTAGCCTTTCTAATTTAGTATGATATTTTATCACTTTAAAACTTAAATACTTGCACCCGGAGGGTGCATATATTTGCTAGTACATCTCAATACAGTTTCTTAGACATAAATTACACAGGATAAGTTACAAGGTAGGAGTTAAACGGCTTTAGTTGTTTCCCCAGATCATAAATAAAAACCCTACAATTTATAAGGAAACTTTAGTTGAGACCCATCAAATTTTCCGGGGACTCGTTCAAAGCAAACACGTGCGTCCCATGACGCAGTAAATCAAAAAGCTATCAGCATCACTGAACTTCATCTCGGATATGAACCCGGGTCGCTAATTGCATTTCTTATGCCGATAACCGTAACGCTTACCTTGTGAATTTTTGTGATAAGGAACGCCACAAAACCCAATAAGACTAATTGTATCTTTTTTTCTTTTTGTTTTGTTTTTGTTTTTTTGTTTTTTTAAATTCCGGGTGTTCTGAATTGATCAATTTCCTAGCTTTAAGTGTCTTTCTCCGAAGGAAATATCCCAGTGATCTGATTAAATAAAAAAAGGCTTAACATCCCCAGTTTTGGACTCAGTGTGATAAAGAACGAGAGAAGTCCTCCATAAAACTAATTCTCTCTTTTTTTCTCCTCTCCTACTGAGAGAAACTAGGATTCAAGGCAAACATTAATTCGTATGGTGTTGAATTGATCACATTCCTAGCAGTAACATAGTTTTATTATTATTTTGTTCTTTCTCCTACGAATAGAATATGCTAGTAATCTGATTAAATAAAGTTTCAAGAGAAGATGCAGTAGAATAATCCCAACTTAACGACTTCATCTTCGACTGAATAAATCTCCCTAAGAGACACACATTAAGGAAGAATCTTATTTGAATCTTGAATCTTATTTTGAAGAAGGGGGAAATATTTACTAGTTGGTTAAACCAAGATTGTTTTGTCTAAAGTTCCACGCTTCAATCGACCCCCTTCTCGGATTTTCGTCCCTTATTCTTAAAACTTGCATTAAAAACAAACGTATCACATCCGGGTAATTCGATGTCAAATTATCCCGGCCATGTCACTCACCCACTGCTGATTTGCAAAATTTTAACTGATTATGCAGCTTCTGTTCTGAGCAAAATCCAAACTATCTTTTTGGTAAAAATAATGTTCAATAAAATAATAATATAATATTAATATAACCAAATTTTATCATAGATGCAGGGTCACATTGAGATATTGATCTTGCTATGAAAAAATCAGAAATTCTCAATAACTTATAATTGGTTGTCTTTAAGGCTGTTTTGATGGCATTTTTGGATTCCTCGGTCAAGAATGTTTTTATGAACCAACTTTTGGGAGTAGGAAAGATCTAGAACTCATTTTACAGATAAAAATAGGTTACAAAAAGTCGCCATTTTTTGCGACCCTCCCTCAAATTTGGAGAGCTAAAATTGACATAACTTCGCCAATTTTGGGAATCTGAAGCTCAAATTTTGGGGAATGTCTAACTTTAACATGGTCCGTAGCCGAAAGATTGAAGGGGGTGGGTGAAAATTTACTTTTTTCTGGATGATTTGACATGGAATTACCCATCCCATTAGAATTTACATCACAGATGTGATAATGGGAAGCTCCTGTCGTTGACAACAGTTGACGTGTGAAGCTTTAGATAAAAAGCTATTATACCGGATAATAAAAATAAGTACGAAATGGACACGTCGACCCGAGTTCAAATGGTGGACTAGGCTGATTGCATTTCACATAGGGCTAATACCCTTGCAAAAGGTACGAATCCAACTACCCTACCTCCAGCTATGGGTAAATAGTTGGTCAGAATGGGTTCTTTAACCATGGCTAGGTAACCAGTCTTGGAGAAGGAAAACTCTACAGTTATTCTCCTACAGCCATGCGTAAATATATAAAAGAAAGTAAGAAAGTATAAATCATTATCATCATCATCATCATCATCATCATTAGGTCATTAAAGTTAAAAAGAAAAAGAATGGACAAAAGAAAGAAAGAAAGAAAGAAAAAAGAAATGAAAAATATGAATGAGAAGAAGAGGTAAAGAATGAAAATTGATGAAGAAAAATAATATAACATTAAATAGATGAAAGAAAAAAAAGGATAAATAGACGAATAATGTTGACTCAGCGAAGAGAGTTGAAATCCTGAACAGGGCTGTCTGTGTGTCAAATAGCACTAATACCCTTGGGAAAAGTACGAATCCAAGTACTCGCCCTCCACCTAAGGCTAAATAGTTGGGCAGAATGGGCTCTTTAACCTTGGCTAGGTAACCAATTTTGGAGAAGGAAAACTCTGAATTCAAACCTGTTAAACTCCGCTTACAAAATTGACCTTGTGTCACATCCTGCTCGTGCAGAGGGGTTGGAAAATATCTATACCGACTTATCCTTTTCTGTTGAACCCTTTTCTACCTTTAACTCTTTGACTAGCAAATTTTCCCCGCGGCTGTGACAAGTTTTCGTGGTATTATTATTACCTGTATGATGGGATATTTTAAAGTTCACTATTTATTCAACTCAGAACTCATTCTATTATATAAAGTCAGATTATTGTTGTAATTTGAGTCCTTGCAAAAAAACACGTGCGTGAGCCGCTGCCAATATCTTACGGTATAATCACAATGTTGGGAGAGCCGCTGTGTGCGTTTTAAAATTGACTTTTGCAATAGTAGGTTTTACAATAGTAATTCATTGGAAAGGACTTTGCTCTACTAAAGCGTTGGGACGGTTTCATTATAGAAATGTATTGTAAATGTGTTTTTACGAAGTTATGTCAAAAGGTAATGCCATTTTGTTTAAGACAGGAATAATTACCAACACAAGAACATGTATCATACACAAAAATGAAGCTGGTCCACTGTGGATCACATCCCTATTCCTCCACATAGTCACCGTTTCTCTCAATAGCAATGTTCCACCTTCGAATGAGAGCATGTATTCTTGCCTTGCAAAATTCTGTTGACTGTTCTTTGAGCTACTTCTTCACTACAGATTTCACTTCCTCATCACTGGAATAATGTTTGCCTCTCAAACACTCTTTCATGGGTCAGAGGAGATGATAGTCTGAAGGCGCTAAATCTGATGAGTATGGAGGATACGGTGAAGTTTTCCACCCGAATGACGCGATTTTCTCCCTTGTCCTGATGCTTGTGTGTGGTCGAGCAGTGTCATGCAGAATGAGAGTATGTCGATTGGCAAGTTAGGTCTTACTCGTCGGAATCTTGCTCTGAACTTCGTTAGGGTCTCAATGTAGGCCTTAGTTTTATAAAAAGAATTTCACATGAAGTAAAGAAAATAGCATTACTGACTCACCCTACTATTATAAGAATGGACTTCAAAGAATTTTACAATAAGAAGGGATTGGAAATACAAACTGCGGCATAAGTAACGCCCTTTCCAATAAGATATGAATCTTATGATGTATATTTTCTTTCTGACTGTTTGAGATGGGGCTTGAAGATTAGTATTATTAGCATTATTCGGACTATTGTCCCCATCTTCATTGTTATTTTTACAACGTTTCGGCCGATATACCCTCCGGCCTTCTTCAGGTATTTGGCTCCCGAATACGACAAGAAAGTTCCCGAGTTCGAAAAATAAGGTTCCAGAGTCCGAGAAGGTTCCCGAGTCCGACAAGAAATACCTGAAGAAGGCCGGAGGGTATATCGGCCGAAACGTTGTACAAATAACAATGAAGATGGGGACAATAGTCCGAATAATGCTAATAATAATTATATTTTCTTTATTATTTTCTTTAATTAATTTGATAAATCTTCATTTTTTTCAGATATTTTATACAACCATGAGATTAACAAAGGAACAGAGAGTAAAATCAATTCATTTGTACTAGCAAAACAATGAAAAATGGTGCTGAAACCGCAATATTGTTATCAGCTGAATTTAACATCCCAACGGTGCAAAGTCGAAATATCACAAGCTTGATTAGAAAATTTGAATCCACCGGAAGTATAAGTGATGCTCAAAGAGCGGGTAGGCCAGTTGTTGTAACAAGCTTAGAAAAGTCCAATGAACAACAAGAATCGTTGCTGGATAATCAAAAAGGCTTTAATTTGGTTCCACTTCAACGAAGGGCGTTACTTATGCCGCATATACTATTACAATAGAAATGTTTTTACGATAGGGATGAACTGGAAAGGATTTTACTGTAGGAATGCACTGGAAAGGGTGTTTTCTTTTGCTATAGAGATGTAAGGAATAATAGGGAAAAAATTAAAAATGCAGGTGTAATAGAAACACATAAATGTGTAATCAAATTGGGAAAAGAAATGACTTGATGACTTCAGTTAAAAAAAGATAATTACTCAATTACGAATGAAATAGAAACAAAAGTCATCATCATCATTGGTATTACAGTCTCCGAGGACTATATACTTCTTGTGCCCCTGAAGTTACAGAGCCTCCTGTGACTGTGAAGACCAACGTTCGTACAAACCATTCTCCACCAAAGATGTCTAATGTGAACGCTCTTCCTAAAGATGCTGATGTGCCAGTGCTTTGTTGCTGCTGGGTTTTTTTCTGCACCTCTTGGCGTCATGGTGTTTTACATCAATAAAATAAAAATATAGAAGCATATGAACTAACAAGAATAAGGACGCGCAAAATCAGGAAATCATTATTAAAAAGTACGTTAACAAAAAAGGAAAGGCCTAATCAATACAGGAAAAACAATAAAGAAAAATTATGTGAGGTAGCTGTAACAGCCACACAAAATGGACTGGTCGGGGACTATTTAAATATTACCCTCTCTCTACTGAGCAGAGCAAGTTTTTTTTACAGATTTGATTTTATATTTTTATGCTATCATTTTTAATGTCACGTTTTAGAGTTTTAGGCTCTTAAAGAGTTAAACCATGAATTATGTTAAAGTTACTACGGACCATATGACCTTTAGGCACCCCTTTTGCGATCTCGATTCGTGGGGACATTTTTTCGATTTACACCGTCAAAATCCGGTTGTTTGTTAGGGGTTAGGGTTAGGGGTTAGGGTTAGGGTTAGTTTTATAATTAAAAAAAAACTCAAAAAATCGTCTGTTAATAATTAACCGGATATTGATGTTGTAAATGGAAAAAATGTCCTTATGAATTGAGATCGCAAAAGGGGTGCCTAAAGGACATATGGCCCTTACTACTTTCTCAAACATAGTTATATAGTATAAACTAGAAAAAATATTACCCAACTCATTCACCACGGGTAGGATTTGAGACAAAGTCAAAAATGTTGCATGTATGGGACATCCAGCAAGGATTGAACTCGCTATTTTTAGTTGTAATGGACATGCGATCCTAGCTTGCTAACCATTATACCACAATTTTTTTCTTATCTTTTTTTATAATATAAACGAGCAAATACAAAATGTGCCAGAAGGCTGTGGCTGAGGATCTTAAGGAGAAACTCTATATGATGGTGATTTTATTTTCTTTGTTTTTTTATTTGTTGTTTTTTTTGTATTAGACTGTGCACTGAACCTTGTACCATATTCTCGAGATTAAACTACCTCTTACCATCTACATGTGTATCAACCTTACTTATTTTACGACCCCCCCCCAAAAAAAAAACAACTACAAATGAACAAAAATCGTTAAGAAACACATCTTGTTCGCTGGAAAATGTATTTGGTGTCGTTTGCCCGTAAAACGTACTTGAGTTCCCCGATTCCTTTCTAAGAGTGGCATCAAAGAATTGTTCCTCATGACATCTTTCATAGGAGAAAACCTAAAATGTGTCGTTAACGTCAGCTAGTCAATGTATTTGGTAGCGAACATAACGCGTAAGGTAAGTAGGTACAGGGAAGCGTGATCCCCCGATTCATCCTGGATTCTATAGAGATTGGATTGGGTTGGGTTGGTTGGGTCTGGGTTGGGTTGGGTCTGGTTGGATCGGAGCTTGTAAAAGAAAAAAAGAATCTATGGTGTAACTTTCACTTTCACTTTCAGAAGAAGAAATATGTCGTACTTCATGGGTGTCATCCTCTGATGGCGGCTTGAGGAGAAATTGAAATTGATGCTGTACAAATTCGGAGAAGAACAGGAGATGACATGTGAGAACGGCCTTTTTGTTTGAAGTGTGAAATGAATTGGTCGACCAACTGAAAGGATAAAAAGGATTGGTTGAGTCCAATATTCAAAAAGAAACTGCTTGTGTTATACAAATCCAAGGAAATGAAAGGAAGAAGAAATCCAACAAATATCTAACTATAAAATACAACAAATATTATATACACACAAATATATATATATATATATATATATATATATATATATATATATATATATATATAGTTCTATGTAATTTGAAAATGTAAGCGAATCCGACTGTATGTTGAAATGAACAATAAAGGAAATAAAATGTTGAATGGATAAAATAGGATTTATTTTATTTTATTTTACTGACACGTGTTTCGGCCATGAGTGTATCCATGTATACATGTATTCTATCTATATTATTTTTAAATACAAAATAATAATAGATAGAATACATGTATACATGGATAAATTCCTGGCCGAAACACGTGTCAGTAAAATAAATAAAATAAATCCTACTTCATCCATTCAACATTTCTTTCCTTTATTCTTCGTTTCAACATATAGTTCTCTTCTCTCTCTCTCTCTCTCTCTCTCTCTCTCTCTTCTCTCTCTCTCTCTCTCTCTCTCTCTCTCTATCTATCTATCTATCTATCTTCTATATATATATATAGTTATTTAAATGCTGCTACCACGTTTTCACTGTAGTAATTAACTAGCTGGATCCGCAGAAGATCCAAATTTACCAAAATATCTTCTTTAATTCACAATTTCAATATAAAATAAAACATGTAACATTTATTTTCAATGAATTCTAATTTTACGCTGGACATTTAAGCAATGCAAGACCATTTGTAATGTTTTATTTTTTAAATTAGGTTAAATAAAATGGGAAAAATATAAATCTGCAATTAAGCGACACCAATTCTAGTTCAGGATTATCGAAAATATGCAGCGCCCCTTCATCACCATTGCTCCCAGGTCTACTCTGAACCGAAGTTGTAGTATCTGTTAGGGTCCCATCTATGGGTTAAATAGAACAAAAAGAGATTTTAAAGAAGATGTTAAAAATTGAGTTTTAAAAAAATAGATCACCCATCAAGAATGAATAAAACGAAACGTCTTTGGCATAAATGATCCAACAGGGGTTGACATGCCGTAAAACCCAACCAATCAACCAACCCATCAAGAATGAATAAAACAAAAACGTCTTTGGCATAAAATGACCCAAATGGGTTGACATGCCGTAAAATCCAACCAACCAACCAACCCATCAAGAATGAATAAAACGAAACGTCTTTGGCATAAAATGTTCCAGCAGGGGTTGACATGCCGTAAAACCCAAACCAATCAACCAACCCATCAATAATGAATAAAACAAAAATGTCTTCGGCATAAAATGACCCAATGGGTTGACATGCCGTAAATCAACCAACCAACCAACCATCAAGAATGAATAAAACGAAACGTCTTTGGCATAAAATGTTCCAACAGGGGTTGACATGCCGTAAAATCAACAATCAACCAACCCATCAAGAATGAATAACAAAAACATCTTCGGCATAAAATGTCCCAAATGTGTTGACATGCCGTAAAATCCAACCAACCAACCCATGAAGAATGAATAAAACAAAAACGTCTTCGGCATAAAATGACCCAAATGGGTTGACATGCCGTAAAATCCAACCAACCAACCAACCATCAAGAATGAATAAAACGAAACGTCTTTGGCATAAAATGTTCCGCAGGGGTTGACATGCTGTAAAACCCAACCAATCAACCAACCATCAATAATGAATAAAACAAAAATGTCTTCGGCATAAAATGACCCAATGGGTTGACATGCCGTAAAATCCAACCAACCAACCAACCCATCAAGAATGAATAAAACGAAACGTCTTTGGCATAAAATGTTCCAACAGGGGTTGACATGCCGTAAAACTCAACCAATCAACCAACCCATCAAGAATGAATATAACAAAAACATCTTCGGCATAAAATGTCCCAAATGTGTTGACATGCCGTAAAATCCAACCAACCAACCCATGAAGAATGAATAAAACAAAAAACGTCTTCGGCATAAAATGACCCAAATGGGTTGACATGCCGTAAAATCCAACCAACCAACCATCAAGAATGAATAAACAAAAACGTCTTCGGCATAAAATGACCCAAATGGGTTGACATGCCGTAAAATCCAACCAACCAACCAACCAACCAACCCATCAAGAATGAATAAACAAAAACGTCTTCGGCATAAAATGACCCAATGGGTTGACATGCCGTAAAATCCAAAACCAAACCAACCAACCAACCCATCAAGAATGAATAAAACAAAAACGTCTTCGCATAAAATGACCCAAATGGGTTGACATGCCGTAAAATCCAACCAACCAACCAAACCATCAAGAATGAATAAAACAAAACGTCTTCGGCATAAAATGACCCAATGGGTTGACATGCCGTAAAATCCAACCAACCACCAACCCATCAAGAATGAATAAAACAAAAACGTCTTCGGCATAAAATGACCCAATGGTTGACATGCCGTAAAACTCAACCAACCAACAACCAAACCAGGTTATGGTACCAGTTAGTGAACTGATTTTTAAATCAGTTATTTCCTGATTTGTATATTTTGCCATTTTAAAGATAATTAACCAACACATTCAGGTGTTTGTCTGTCCAGCTGTCCAGCCGGTTGGTCTGGAAACGGGTTAAAAGAAATAATGTTTTGGCCCTCATCTAAAACGAAACGTGGTGCCTAACACAAAAGTAAATGTTCCGTTGCTGTACTTTAGAAAGTTATTTCGTTTCGGCTAAATGGCCGGTCTGGTGCGTTGTGTATTGTTTGCAATTTACTTTTTTCTTTTTATTGGTAATTCGATTGGATGAGAGGGTTTCAAACAAGTCGACATTTTTTGACAACTAGACAAGCCTAAGACTCTGATACCATAATACCGCTGTCTGCTCTATGGGCCATTTCATGTAATGCTGTTATATTTTTCTTGGTCGACGAAAGAAACAAATCACTCGGAATGAAAGGATAAAGGAATAATAAAATAATAAAAAAATCGGAAAGATTTTATAACAAAATCGATAGGAAAAGTAACAAAAGAAGAAAAAAAAAGAAAGAAAGAGAGAAAGGTACAAATTTAGAAAGAAAATATATGAAAGAAAAGACTATCTACATATTAATACACCTTACTACACCCTCTGGTTAAATAAGAGACCTTCCAAATCGTCCAAGTTTAAATTAAAAAGTGTAAATTCTGATTATCTGGTGTTGCTTATCCGCTAAAATCTTATTTCATAATCCTGGACGAGTCTCTTTGTATTTTACATAACGCTATGTGTAAATAGTAGGGCGGGTGGGCTTTTAACTTTGTTTAGGCAACTAGTCTAGGAGAAGGAAAACTCTGATTTCAAACCTGGTAAACTCCGCTAAAAAATGTACCTTGTGTCATATCCTGATTGTGCTCTGTAACTGAAACTACGTAACTGATTACGTCACAATACGCTTAGTGATTGCGTAAGGGTTTCAAACGAGCATTCAATTTATAGTCATTGTCAAAATCACCAATATTAATACATAGAATAAATCTCATTTATCAACAGTGTCTATGAAAATCTGATATTAACCCCCCCCCCCAAAAAAAACAAGTTTTTGTAGCAACGAGGAACGTAAGTGAACAAATGTTTGGCATTCCTCTTCATCGCACAAATATGCACATTTTGAGGCATTACCTCGTGGATGAAAGTAGTATTTTTAACAGCATCTTTTAATTGAAGTATTTTTAGAAATAATAATACTAATTAAACAGCCCATGTGATTAGTGCGTTTTAAATCCCGCAAAGAAATCAGAAAGAAATAAAAGCTTTACATAATATATAGTGTGGGTAATTTGCATAATGGTTTTAACAAAACCGAGCTTACTAAATAATTACTTGGTGTTATTGATCTCTAATATCATTGTTTTATTCTCCAACGTATCAAAATCAATCATGTGAATGATTTTATATAGAAACAAATTTAAATATGATTCAAATAAGTGTAATTTTTATATGCGTTCTTATTAAGTTTCTTTAGTCTTTCTAAATCAATATATCTTATTATAATGGAGATTGTGTGTTTAAATGTCTGTAACCGAAACTATATTACTAATCGAGTCACAATTAACATAGTTATTTACATCGCATTCTCCATGATTTTATTTATATTTAAACCTGAATTATTAATAAAATTGCTTCACCTTTTTATTAGTGCTGTCCATATCTACATGGTATTTACCGCGTACCCCACTTGTACGGGTCAGGCACAAAGTCCCTATTAACGTGGGACCACCCACAAACCGAAGCTCATGGAGTGGCAGGTGAAAAATTGCGTCGATCCCGTCGGCATTCCTCCTCAAGGGGGGCGCCTCAGGCACTGGGCAATAAACCCAGCCCTGCCCCTTTAAATCAAGGGGGCAGGTGTTTCCCGGGGGGATAGCCCCCTGGGATCGATGCTGGTAATTATAGCAATGGTCCAGAGGCCGAAGCCACTGTTGACCATATCTACATGATATTTACCGCGTACCCCACTT
Source organism: Doryteuthis pealeii (assembly GCA_023376005.1). NCBI lineage: Eukaryota > Metazoa > Mollusca > Cephalopoda > Myopsida > Loliginidae > Doryteuthis > Doryteuthis pealeii. The sequence continues at coordinate 68,465,178 of CM042165.1, forward strand.
GTACGGGTCAGGCACAAAGTCCCTATTAATGTGGGACCACCCACAAGCCGAAACTCATGGAGTGGCAGGTGAAAAATTGCGTCGATCCCGTCGGCATTCCCCCTCAAGGGGGGCGCCTCAGGCACTGGGCAATAAACCCAGCCCTGCCCCTTTAAATCGAGGGGGCAGGTGTTGCCTGGGGGGATGGCCCCCTGGGATCGACGCTATTAACTTGTAAAGATCCAGGGCCGAAGCCACTGGACCACCGGTGTTGACCATATCTACATACGATATTTACCGCGTACCCCACTTGTACGGGTCAGGCACAAAGTCCCTATTAACGTGGGACCACCCACGAGCCGAAACCCATGGAATGGCAGTTGAAAAATTGCGTCGATCCCGTCGGCATTCCCCCTCAAGGGGGGCGCCTCAGGCACTGGGCAATAAACCCAGCCCTGCCCCTTTAAATCGAGGGGGCAGGTGTTGCCTGGGGGGATGGCCCCCTGGGATCGACGCTATTAACTTGTAAAGATCCAGGGCCGAAGCCACTGGACCCCCGGTGTTGACCATATCTACTGTATTTACCGCGTACCCCACTTGTACCGGTCAGGCACAAAGTCCCTATTAACGTGGGACCACCCACGGCCGAAGCTCGTGGAGTGGCAGGTGAAAAATTGCGTCGATCCCGTCGGCATTCCCCCTCAAGGGGGGCGCCTCAGGCACTGGGCAATAAACCCAGCCCTGCCCCTTTAAATCGAGGGGGCAGGTGTTGCCTGGGGGGATGGCCCCCTGGGATCGACGCTATTAACTTGTAAAGATCCAGGGCCGAAGCCACTGGACCCCCGGTGTTGACCATATCTACATACATATAACATGCAATTGTATTTATATATACAAAAAATAGCGGTTTGCAGTGTGAATGGGAAGGCTAATTTGCATATTGATATTAAAAATGTGATTTTATTAAATGTGTGCTTAGTATTATTGATTTCTAATTGTTTGGTTTTATTTTAATGAATATAAGCAAAAATCTCTTCAATGAATCTTAAATGAAATCCATTAACAAGAAAAAATAGCTGTCATTTTATTCTTTTATTTCCTAATTTAACTAAATTGTTAAATACGTAAAATTCAGCAATGAAAGACGGGAGTGATGGAAGAGTAAGTTTCATTTCTATTTTTCTATTATACCCCCACTCTGTTACATATCTTTTTATCTGCCTTCTTATTAGACTTTCTAATTTAATACGATATTTCATTACATTAAAACCTAAATACTTGCACCCGGAGGGTGCATATATGTGCTAGTTTAATTTAATATAATTAAACTTTAACTTAAAAAACTTAAGCCCGGCGGAGGTCGCATATTCTTGCTAGTATATATCATGTATTTTTGTAAATTTATCTTAACAATTTGACAGAAAGAAAAGGATAACACCTAAAGGAATGAATAAAATTCTTAATTTTGAACGAGAAATGAAAAATAATAGAAGAAAAATTTATGAAGAAAGTTAAAAACCAGAGTAGAAAAGAATGAAAAGAAAAGAATGAAAGAAAAGAATGAAAGAAATAAAACTCGTCTTAATTTCTCATACCTCCTCCCATGCATGGCTGATAAAAAAATCTTTTTAACACGCACAGACCCAAGCTCATGCGACGGATACAGCAGGAAATGAATGGTTTCCTTTGACATTCCACTTGGGGAAGGGGCGCCTCAGGCACCGGTCTATAGCCCAGCAATTGACGCTTTTGCACGAGGGAGCAGGTGTTGCCTGCGGGAATATCCGATTGCTTTTAGCTCACCCAGCCGATAGGAGCCGAAGACCCGATGGAAGTTTTAAAAAAGAAGTATCGGTATCAGTCATTCAGAGAGGGAGTCATCTTTTCCCTACCGCTAGACCAAAGAGAGTATTTGAGCATCTTAGGTGGAATGCCACAACTAACATCAGCTCCGAATAAAATAATTATTTAAGGAAAAGAATGAAATTCTAAAGGGGACAAAATAAGGAACTCGAAGAAAAGAAGAAAATGTGTTAGAAAAAGGATTGACAATGGGATGGTTGGTTGTTGCTGGTTGGTTGGTTGTTGGTTGGTTGGTTGGTTGGATTTTACGGCATGTCAACACTTGTTGGGTTATTTTATGCCGAATACATTTTGTTTTATTCATTCTTGCTGGATATTCATTTTTTAACTCATATTTTTAAACTCATATTTTAAAACTCAATTTTCAACTCATTTCTTTGTATATTTACTCTATAGGATAGATGCGAACAGGTTCTACCACTCCGGGTCAGAGTGGACCAGAGATCAATGGCAATTAAAGGATACTCCACACTCCCCAGAACTCCAAAACTGGAAATTCGCCACTAGATGGTTGGGACAATCATATAGGTGCTAGGGCTTGACGTGATCAGCCGATTGGTCGGAGGGGGCCTCTTCGTCCGCCTGTCTAGCCTAAGTAAGAGACAAAGTGGAGTGTTGTATGTCAAGGACTGCTATGAATAGAAGGGAGAGAAATAAAGGGGGGGGGAATAGATTAGTTTGGTTTATTTTGTTTTACGGCATATCAACCTCAGTGGGTCATTTGATGCCGATAAAGTTTTGAAATAAAGTCATTCTTAATGGATACTCAATGTTTTTATAAACACATTTTTCTATTTAACCTACAGATTGGACCCTAACAGGTACTACCACTCCGGGTTAGAGTGGACCAGGGAGCAATGGTGATGAAGGGGTGCTCCACATTCCCCAAACCTACAAAACTGGAACCTCACCATCAGATAGAGTTTAACGTCATTCCTAGGACATGTAGACCATCAGCCACCGCCTTCTAGCACCCATATGATAAAAAAGGTTGTGGGGTTGCCATAAACGCAATAGGGTTGGAGCAATCATATAGGTGCTAGGGCTTGACGTGACCAGCCGATTGATCCGAGGGGGCCTCTCTGACCGGCCAAAGTGGAGTATTGCATGTCATGAACTGCTTAACCACCTGAGTTCTATCCTTAAGCATCACGAGGCGCCACCTACGACCAACAGGTGGCCCCATTGGGGGAGTCTTACCCCTCGGCAAAGGTACAGTCGGTGCATTCTAACGCCCCAGCCGACAGGGCGGGGGAGAAATAGAGGGAAAAGAAACAGAGAAAGAAAATAGAACGAGTAAGAGAGATTAAATGAGGAGAAATAGAGGAAAGATAAATAATAGATATCAAAATGAAAATAAAGGTGCTAAATATGAGCAAGAGAAAAGGAGTGAAAAAACCAACGATGGAAAATTGAATTTTCAATGAAGTTATTAAAAAAAAGAGGATACAAGAAAATAAGAGAAAAATAGAGGAAATATAAATAAGTAGAAAAATAAAAATGAATTGGGTAAATTTGATGAAAGGAAAATGAATGTAAACAAAAGAATGACAAATTGAATATTCAATGTAAATATTTCAGAAATACACAAGAAGGATATTTAATAAAAAAATAGAGAAAGGGGGAATAAGTTGTAAAATGAAAATGAAGCTGGGGAGTTTGATGAGAAAAAAAAGGAATGAAAAGCAAAAAATGAAATGTTGAATATTCAGCAATGATTTTTCTTTCAAGTAAAAGAAAAAAAAATTGAAAAATTAGGAGGAATGAGAATTTTAAAAAAACACGAAAATTAATGTGGAGGGAACAGAAAAGGCAGGATAAAAGTATAAATATAAATCATACACAAAAATCGAAATGACATCCAAATGAAAACCATGAAAAATTACATATTGAGTAAAAAAAATAATAATGAAAATATGAAGAATAAATACGAAAAAGAATTAAGAGAATCTTGAATGCATTAAAAAAAACCCAAAGAAAGCCAAGTAAAAATATAGTTTGTTTAATCCATTGATCGATTGATGTTAACTTCGTGTCAACCCGTGGAAGGTTATTCTATACCAAGAAATTAGCGAATCACGTTCTTTGTACAGGGTGACCCCCCCCCCCAAAAAAAAAAAACAGAACCCAAATAAATGTTATTTAATCTATAAAATTTCAAGAAATTAAACTTGTTGAAATTAAACTTCAGTCTTTGTACAATCATTCCTCAAAGTTTCAGATATCTTGGTTGTTTTGCTTTAAAGACATTCTCTATCTAAGATATGCTACCGTACAGCATCAATATTTCTTTCTGTCTTAGTACTCATCCTCCGACCAGAATAAGTGTCCTTCAGACCTTTAGAATTAAGATTTTTCCCAATTCCAAACTCAGAATTTCAGGATCCAATAAAAATTCCTGCTTCTTGATGGAGCATGGTGACATCGAAAATTGGCTTGCACTAAAGTGTATGATTTTTTATAGGCCTCCACGCAAATATATTTTTCCTTGGTTGACCATGACATATTGGTGTAAATTATTTTGACAATATTTTAAGCACCAAGGTGACTGTATAATAAGAAAAATAATTAAAACTAACAGTTTTATAACAGAATCTGTGGGTTCTGTTTTTTTTCTGTAGTTTTATTGAAGTTTTTCTTGTAAATTCGAATAATATTTAAAGATATCTATTTTATTCATAGATGGGACGCTAGCAGGGACTACCACTCCGGGTCAGAGCAGACGTGGGCGTAATGGCAATGAAAATTATTATTATATATTATCATATTTGACTGTAAATGGATTCATATTTTTGTTTTATATCACTTTTTTAGATAAAGTTTCTAGTTATAATAATTTTTCATCGTTTCTACCTCCTTTAAGTAGTATATGTAGATACTGCTATGTTATTATTAAAGTACATATTCGAAATATTGTTTTAGATGGATAGTAAATATTTGTAATGGTATATTTATGTGCTATTACGTAAATAAGTATGATAGATAATGGTAAATACAAGGTGTGTCAAAAATGTATCGAGACTTTTTGTACTTTTTGATACATCTTGTATTCTGAAAAGAAAAATATCGTTACATTCATTTTTTATTTCAGAAAACAAGTTCTAAGGTTAGAGCTGTATTTACCAAGATAGAAATGAAGAATCAATGAAGGTTTTTTTTTTCAAAATACAAGGTGAGTCAGAAAGTACAAAAAATCTCGATACATTTTTGACACACCTTGTATGTGTACTAATACGTAGTCAACGTGTTAAAGACGTTTTCCATGTATATTCGAATACGAATAATATTAAACTTATCTACTGCACGCAAGCAGAGACCACCACTCCGTGTTAGAGTAGACAAGGGGGTAGTGGCAATGAAGGTGTTCGCCATACTCTTCAAACCTCAAGAAATTGAGCCACACCATCAGATATAGTTAAGAGTGATACCCAGAACACTGGATGGAAATTTATGAAATTTCTCTTCAAATTACACATAAATTGTCACGTACTGTCAATTCACGTTGAAAGCACCGGTTCCACTGAGATCCCCGAAGTTAAGCACCCATGAACCTGTTCAGTAATTAAAAAAATGGACTCTCACGCCGATTTCGACGCAGGAGTGTTCATCCAATGAACAAGCCACACAGTGTTTTGTTTATAGTGGTGAAAGCTTGTGTTCGACCATCCGCACTTTTTGCCACAGTCAACGGGAAAGAATTTGTGCACAAGGATTGCCACAAACCCAATCAACGACTGACCTCAGGGTTTTTCAAATTCAGAGTTTTCCTTTTCCGACACTGGTTACCAATCCAAAGGTAAAGAGCCCAATCTGTCCTACTATTTTTTCCATAGCTGGAGGGAGAATATATGGATTCATACCTTTCCCAATTGTATTAGCGGTATGTGAAATGAAAACAGCCTTGTCTAGGATTTGAACTCGGGTCGACGAGTCCATTTCCTACGATATAATTATTATGCCACGCACTTCCATAAATACTTAGATGGGTGATCATTTAAGCAACAGCAGGTACTGTAAGAAACAGACTATCAAATTGATTTGATTCGAAATTAAATAACCCGAAAAGGGTTGATATGCCGTAAACATAACAACCAATATAAATTGTCATATTGGTTATATAGAAAGCCATGGAATAAAGAGAATTGGGTGACGTGGGCCTGTTTAGCTCAGTCACTAGAGTGTCCACCTAGGAACCATAAAGTTCCTGGTTCGATACCAACGTAGCGTATGAGTAGCATAGTGATCTGTGCGGTAAAGTAAAAAGTGATAGTATGTGTGGCGCTCCAAATAATCTCCTTTGTCTAGCGCTAGTAAAGAGGATATAGACTTGCTCGCTGTCTGGCTGATACCGACTTTAGACCACCCCAACGACTTTTTGTATACCATTATATTTCTCCATTTGATTGGATGCTCCCCATAAACCGGATGCCCAGGGCCAACACTCTCTTCAATCCAAGCCCTTTTCACAATACTGCATTGAATATGCTCTAGGCAAGACTCGCAGCAGCAGAGTTTTAGTTTCAATCTTGCTGACAGTATCATGTTAAATCAATGGGTAATTCCATGTCAAATCATCCAGAAAAAAGAGTAAAATTATCACCCACCCGCTTCGATTTCTCTGAAATTTTGTACAGGTATGGATATTGTTAAAGTTAGACAATCCCTAACATTTGAGCTTCCAATTCAAACAATTGGCGGAGTTATGTCAATTTTTAGCTGGCCATATTTGGTGGGATCCGCGAAAAATGGCGACTTTTTGTAATCTATTTCTGTTTGTAAAAAGAGTTCTAGAGCTTCACTACTCCAAAAAATTGGTTTATAAAAGCATTTTAGCCCAATGAATCTATCAAAAATGTATTAAAGTCAACCAATTTTCAGTTATTGGGGATTTGTTCATAGCAAGATCAATATCTCTTTTTTATTATCATTTCACATATATTGAACATTATTTCTACCACAAAGATCGTTTCATTTTTGCTTAGAACCGAAGCTGCAACATTAGTTAGAATTTTGCAAATCAAAAATCATTAATTAAATGACTTTACCATAGTGGACAAAATTTCAGAAAGATTGAGGGCTGGGTGACATGGCGTGGATGACTTGATATGGAATT
>CM042165.1:68479632-68484632 GCA_023376005.1 Doryteuthis pealeii
GTCACCAATTACAATTGGCACAACCTTCACTTTCGTATCCCGCAGTTTCTTTTAGTTCTCTGGCAAGGTTCAAGTATTTGTCTATCTTTTCGCTTTCTTTCATTTTCACTTTCACGTTGATCGCTCGAGACGACAAAATCCACGAGATGACGAGTTCTCTTCTTCTTGTTAATCAATACTCGGTATGCGAATTTACCACAGTGATGTTGACCGCATGTGTAGTATACTGGCATCTAATGGCTATATGTTGTATAGCGGCTTCAAATTCACGACGCTAAATTCGTGTACGTTAGTACTGGGGTTTTTCACTGTACCCAAAGCGATGTATGTAGTAGTCAGCTACAACCGACTGCTGGACTTCAATAAACAACAGATACGGATGTACAAAGAGAGGATCCTTCTTTATTATCTTCGGTGTGTGGGTGGTGAAGGCGCAGAGCTTACAATGAGTGCCCGAGGGGTGGTTGCTGACAGGAGACGTGAAGTGTCCTTTTGGACTGCCGGCTGGCGTCTCTGTTGTCTGATTGCTGTCGGCTCGACCCTCTGGCTTTTGTATTGACGACACGCCTACGCATCTTTATCTTTTGATCTGATAACGGATGTTTGTTATATATTTCTTTACCTTCTCCCTGCTTCCTTGACCGGAAAGCCTCGCTTTCGTTTTCCCCTTTTTTTAAATATATATTTTTATATCTTTCTTTGTTTTTTTTTCCGGAAGCTTCGTTTTCCGGCCGAGGACAATAAAACACATGGTCTTGATTCTTCCTCTGATCTCCAATGTCCCTGGTCTCTTTTACACGTATTTTTGGTCTGTTTCAAAGACACAAAAAACAATTGCTACTTTTTGTATTAGCATTTTCAATAATAATATTGTCTTAGGATAATTCCATGTCAAAACACCCAGAAAAAAGTAAAATTGTCACCCACCCTCTTCAATATTTCTGAAATTTGTACAGGTATGGACTATGTTAAAGTTAGAAATTCCCCAAAATTAGAGACATTAAAATCTGACGTTGGAAACCGAAAGATAATTCCCCTATATTCCCTGAAATAGTCTATTATATTCATGATTTTCCCAACCCTATTGCCCTTATGGCAAGCCCCAACCCCTTTTTATCATATGGGTGCTAGAAGGCAGTGGCTGTGGGTCTACATGTCCTGGGAATGACGTTAAACTCTATCTGATGGTGAGGTTCCAGTTTTAGAGGTTTGGGGAATGTAGAGAACCCCATCATCACCATTGCTCCCTGGTCCACTCTGACCCGGAGTGGTAGTACCTGTTAGGGTCCAATCTATGGGTTAAATAGAAAAATGTATTTATAAAAAAATTGTATTATCCATTAAGAATTGATTTATTTCAAAACTTTTTCGGAATTAAATGACCCACTGAGGTTGATATGCCGTAAAACAAAACAAACTAAACCTATTATACTTTCAAAGTAAATCTTTTTTTAGTATTGTTTTCCCCATATAATTTTGCTCTGAGACTCTGACAATAAGAGCGCACAATGAGCTCTGCTTATTACGAGAATTTATTCACTCGATATTTGGATTATATGTGGCCTAGATGATTTGACATCGAATTGCCTATTGCTAGTTTTTCTTAATCTTATTATTGTAACTTTTTAGATAAAAAAATTACTACTATTCTATAATTAGTTTTCTTTTATTGTGAGACTAAAATTGAAAAGAAAAAAAAAAAAATTTTCGGATGCAAAAGACTTGCCTGCCTTGAAAATCTTTAATGAATTCTAGGCGTTTTTTGTTTTTTTTTCAGTTTCTTTTTCTTCCATCTGGGATCGAACGCGTACTACTGATGCCGATGGCAAAAATAACACACGTACTCCTCCACCGATCAAGACCTGAAGGTATCTTCGAAAAACACGTTACTCCCTGAAGATATTTGGGAAAATGTGCTGGTTGTTCAACATCATTTATTTTCCAATGATGATATTTTTATAGAATGCTTCCCTAAAGCGCCACCTTGTGATACTAATAAGAACAATTATTTCGAAAGAAACACAGAAAAAATAACATGTCACCTAATTAAATTAAATGAATTTTAAAAAAATGAAACGAAAATAAATTATTCGCGAGGATATTTCCGGGATATTGCACTGGAAGTGAAATAGAACATTCTTTTTTTTTTACTTTGTCATTATTGTAAAATTAACACTTCCATCCTATAATGTATAGCATATGAAAGATGGCTGCAAAGACGGAGTACTACAAACGTGTACAGAAATGTTCCTAGAACGACTAAGAAAGGAATGAAATATATCCTTCTTTTTACTTGTCATCATTGTAAAATTAACACTTCCATGCTATAAAAAGTAGCCTATAAAATATGGTTGCAAAGATGGAGGTACTACAAAGGTGTAGAGAAATATTATCTGCGTTATTCGACTATTGTCCCCATCTTCATTGTTACTTGTACAACGTTTCGGCCGATATGCCGTCCGGCCTTCTTCAGGTATTTCTGTCGGACTCGAGAACCTTCTCGAACTTGGGAACCTTCTTTTCGAACTCGGGAACTTTTCGAACTCGGGAACTTTCTTGTCGTAATCGCGGAGCCATCACGGAACTTTGAACCTAACCCTTTATTTAGTCCACGGGGTATCCTGTTCTCATTCCGCTAACCAGAGCTGGGGTAGAGTTGTGTTAATTAATATTTTTCTAATTGCTTTCACTCAGGATTGAACTCGGTTCCAGAGATAACTGTCACTTAGAACTGTCTTAACCTAACTCCTTTATCCATTCGGCCATGTGTCCAAAGAGGCATATCGGCCGAAACGTTGTACAAGTAACAATGAAGATGGGATAATAGTCCGAATAACGCAGATAATACTAATCTTCAAACTTCATCTCAAGCATTCAGAGAATAATGTAGAGAAATGTTTGTTTTTACTGAAAAAAAAAAGTCATCTAATTAAGTTGAATTAAATTTTAAAAAAAAGAAATGACAAGGAAATTACGCGCTAAGATATTTCCAGAATTGCACTGGAAGTTAAATACAACCTTTTTTTACTTTGTCATCATTGTAAAATTAACACTTCCATCCTATAATATGTAGTGTATGAATTATATCTGTGTATAGGTACTACAAAGGTGAGCAGAAATGTTCCCAGATGGAGTTACGGAATTAAATAACCAACGGAAGTTGATATGCCATTAAATAAAGGCCAAAATCCAATCCAAACCTCCCAATATTTTAATCGTAATTCTCATTTACGGACGATATTTTCCACTTTTGAAAATCACGGTTGCAAAGCGGCTTGAATTTTAAATTTATATATATATATATATATATATATATATATATATATTATATATATAATATTATATATATAAAAACACAGAAAAATAACAAGTCATTTAATTAAATTAAATTGAATTTAAACGAAAAATAAATTACACGCTAGGATATTTCCGGATATTGCACTAAAAGTGAAATACAAGCTTTCTTGTTTTTTTTTGTTTTTATACTTTGTCATCATTGTAAAATTAACACATCCATCCTATAATATGTAACGTATGAAATATGGCTGCAAAGACGGGGGTACTACAAAGGTGTACAGAAATGTTACTAGTACGACTAAGAAAGGAATAAAAATGTCTGTGCGAATATATGTAGGTGGCGTATTTTTCAAAGCCAATAAAAGTCCTAAACATTAACGTACAGAGTGGTCCGAAAGTCTTGCTAACCCTACATATTGTTCTAACGTTCATTATTCTTGGTTTTGATAATATAATATATATCATTAATTATAGTATAAATATACATCGACTAATAATATTAATACTACTACTACTCCTACATATAATAATAATAATAATAATAATAATAATAATAATAATAATAATAATAATAATAATAACAGAATCATTAATAATTGTTGCACAAAATAATGCCATAAGGACAAACTATATCAAAGCGAAAATTGATAAGACCCAACAAAATAGTAAATGTAGACTCTGTGGTAATAGAGATGAGACTGTAAACCATATACTCTGCGAATGTAGCAAACTAGCACAACGAGAATACAAAACTAGACACGACTGGGTTGGGAAGGTGATCCACTGGGAATTATGCAAAAAAAATTAATTTTGACCATACAACAAAATGGTATATGCATAAACCAGAATCTGTTCTTGAGAACGAAACGCATAAAATTCTCTGGGACTTTGAAATAAAAACGGATCACCTTATCCCAGCAAGAAGACCAGACCTAGTGTTGATTAACAAAAGAGAAAGAACTTGTCAACTGGTGGATTTTGCTGTGCCAGCAGATCACAGGGTGAAGCTAAAGAAAAATGAAAAAATGAACAAATATCTGGACCTTGCCAGAGAACTGAAAAAGTTATGGAATATGAAAGTGAAAGTGATACCAATTGTGGTTGGTGCTCTTGGAACAATCCCAAAAGGATTAGAAAAGGGTTTGGAAAGTTTGGAAATCAGAGGAAGGATTAAAACCATTCGGAACACTGCACTGCTGCAATCTGCCAGAATACTCAGAAGAGTCCTGGAGACCTGAGGAGTCTTGCTGTCACTCAGACTCCAGTGAAAGACCATCAGCTAATGCTGATGTGAAAACTCAAAAGTAGTAAATAATGATAATAATAATAATAATAATAATAATAATAATAATAATAATAAAAAAGAAGAAGAAGAAGAAGAAGAAGAAGAAGAATATATAATATAATTTATAGACAATTTATCAATTATGTAACATTTGTCCGATAAACTAAAACAAATACTTACATCATTAGTTTAAAAGATTCAAAATAATAATTATATTTTGTTTTTATTTATTGATTTAATTTTTAACATCTATTAATAATGGAGATTGTTTGTATTTCTGTCTGTAACAAAAAACTACGTCATATCTCTACGTCACAGCTTACGTCAAAATATTCTTATGCTATTTACACCCAAAATTTGAGTAAGCAATTTAAAAAAATTGTTTTTTACTCTCGTCCTTTTTTTACAGTAACAAAAA
>CM042165.1:68489632-68493617 GCA_023376005.1 Doryteuthis pealeii
ACAATAGTCGAATAATCCAAATAATAATAACATTTAGGAGTAAAATAATTACATAAAAATTAATCGTATTATTTCTCAGAATTTTTTTAGATGAGGCTTGATAATTTGTATATTTGGACTATTCGGATTATTGCCCTCATCTTTAAAATCTTTCTTTTTCATATGTCAGAGAGATGTTGGTAATGTAAATATGACCTCGCAGAGAGTACAATAAAAAAGTAGGGAACTTACGTGGGGCTCTGTTGTTGTACAAAGAAACATACAGAAATATAGACAGAACCTTTCTTTTATATATATCGAGAGGTGAGTTTTAATGGAAATATGGCTTCGCATGGAGTACAATAAAGAATGGAGAACAAACCTAGGCTCAGTCGTTGTACAAACAACATACAGAAAGACAGAAAGTTCCATATATATAATTATATATATATATATATATATATATATAGAAGAGAAGAGAGCGAGAGAGAGAGAGAGAGAAGATGTGGTGTATATGGTTTCGCATGGTAATATAAAATAGGGAACGAACTGGACTACGCCGTTGCTACAAATAAATATACAAACAGGAAAAACAGAACTTTTCTTTATATATATATTTATATATATATATATATATATAATATATATAATATATATATATATTATATATATACATGCTTACTATAACACACTCGTCTACCCGGATTTTAATAGCATGTCAAACCCTCAAAAACACTTTAATTTTATAGTTCTTCTATAATGCTCCCTTCTCAAAATCTATAAACAATTTTCTTCAAATAAGAAATTTCTCCTGACGATGACCTAAGGTCGAAACTAGTGAGAATAAACAACATACAAGAAAATGCTGATTTTCTTATTACTTTTTGTTCATTACTATATTATATATATATAAATATATATATATATACTATATATATATATAAGGAGAGAGAGAGAGAGGAGAGATAGATATTGTGTTTAATGGAAATATTGGCTTCGCATGAGTACGATAAAAAAGTAAGAGAACGAAGTTTGGCTTGTGTTGTAACAGATTAAAAAGTATAATATAATATTATATATATATATATAATATAATAATAAATAATTATTTGATTATTTAATTTGCATCGTCCATTATGATCTCTCCATACACCACATCTTCTCTCTCTCTTCTCTCCTCTCTTAATAATATATATAATATATAATAAAAATATATATATATAAAAACAAGTTTTTTTTGTGATGAAACAAAGAAAATACCAATGCCTCAATCACAAATTGTGAGAGCTAATATCTGTATCTATCTATTAATATATATATAATATATATATGATAAATATATACCGAAGAAGAGAAGAGAGAGAGAGAGAAAGAAGAGAGATGTTGTTTAATGGAAAATATGTTCGCATGGAAGTAACATAAATAGTGAGGGAACGAACGTGGACTCCGCCGTACAAATAAATTATACCACAGAAAGACAGACATTACCTTTCTTAGTATATTACTAGCAAATATGCACCCTCCGGTGCAAGTTATTAAATGTTATAAAATATTATATTAAATTAGAAAGTCTAAATAAAACTAAATAAGAAATGCAGAAATAATAAATATTTGAAACAGAGAGAGGTATAAATCGAAAATATAACAGCTGAAGCTTCCTCTTCCACAAAAACCCCCGTCTTTCCTTGCCCATAAACCTTCTAATTTAACTATTCAGTAAATAAGAAAGTAAAGAATAAAATTTACAGTTATTTCTTTTGTTAATATGATTTCTTTAAGATTTATCTGCAACGAGATTTTTGCTCATATTCATAAGATAAAATCAAATAATTAGAAACAACTATATATCTCATATCTATATATATATAAAATCAAATTAGGAATATCAATATGCAAATTAGCCTTCCCTTCACACTATGTTAATTATCTCTCTGTTTTATTATATTAAAATATCTAATTCTATATCTATATGTATATATTTATATCTATCTGTATTAATAATGAATATATTACAATTATAATAATATCTATATATAAAAATATCATGAGAAGTTATATATATATAATCTATATATATATATCTTAAGTATGATATAGTCCTTACGTATCTATAACTATATATCTATCTATATATCTCTCCATTATAATAAAAGATTATTATATATATATATAGTTATATATTATATATAATTATCTATAGAGAGAGAGAGAGAGAGAGATAGATGCGTCTTGTAATGGAAAATATGGTTTCGCATGGATCCAATAAAGAATAGAACAAGGTATCTTTAATTCCTATGGATCTGCCTGTCATTTTCTTGGTTATTCCATCAAACTCAGGCCTCCCCCTTCGCCCCCTATCCTCCTCCACCAAACTTGCTCATAAAGGAGCCTCTAAGCTTCTTTGGAGGAAGGAGAACGAGCATTCATCCTTTGCGTTTGTAAGGCGGGCCTGTTATCAGTTTCTTATGCGTTGTTTTCGTGCTTGCCTTGGACGACAGACGGGGAGACACACATTTCTCTAAGTGTGACTATTGCAAGAGATTAAAATGGATTTTCTCAATAATTGAGTGGAACAGACTCTTAAGTTGTTTCTTACTTTTTTCTTTTTTTCTTTTTCTATTTCGATTTGTTTTCTTTTATTTTTATTGCAAATCGCAACAACAAAAAAAACAAAAAAACAAAATAACAAAACAAAACAAAAAACTACAACATCGAACTTTAAATCAGACAAGGATGGAAAATACTTAAAAATACAAGCTTAAAATAATACAACTCTACAATATGGAAATGGATTTAAGGGTATCTCTCTGTCAATAAATACTAACATTCTCGTTGTTTATATACGATTTGGGGCCGGTTTTAACTCGGTAGATAGAAATGGGCGTCGTGGTGTCTAAGCCTTATGCCACAACCCTTAGGTTCTTTTTTGCAGGGGGATTTTTTTCCTTTTTTTTGTTTTTTTGGGGGGGGGGAGCAAATCACAAAAAAAGCAAAATCAAACGTAAAATCAGACCGCTGAACTACTTAAAAATACAAAGACTTAGACACATAGCTATTAGTGGATAAAGGCCTTTGCGTTAGAGAGTTCCAAGACAGAGTTAATCTCTAAGGCTGCAGATTTAATCCTGGTCAAAGCGACAGAGACATGGAATAATAATTAACAAGCTTACACCTATACCCAAGCTATGGTTAGCGGAATGAGAACTTGATACCCTCTGCGGATCGAATAAAGGTTGGGTTCAAAGTTCCGGATGCACTCCCGATTACGACAAGAAGATTCCCGAGTTACCCGAAAAACAGCGTCCCTCGAGTTCAAGAAGGCTCCCCAAGTCTGAAAGAAAACCCGAGGAAGGCCGGAGCCACTGTTGGAATTTTGTGAATAGATTTACTAAAGCTTTGTTAGATGTGGCACAATGCAGAAGTGTGGGGCACCCAGTGAGAATCGAAATCACTAAACAATGTCTACGAGTCGGCTTGCTAACCATTACACCATGTGGGTGCCCTTTTTACTAAGCATAGCCTTAGATGCGGCACAAGGCCAGATTATGGCACCCAATGAGAATCAAACTCACTAACATATGGGTCTGCAAACATAGCTCGCTAACCATTACACCACATGAGGTGCCCAAATATATGGTGATATAGGTGTCCTCTAAATTCCCCACCTGGCATTTATAGACAGCCTAAGTCACGTGGTCTATTACTTCGCCAATCACCAACCATACTGCGTGCTATACACTAACTCAAACCCCCACAACTGTCATAATTTTAAATTGCACTCATTGGGGACGGACTTATAATACCAGATATTACCAAGATCCCAATTCCACTGGACAAGCGCAACGGCTTAAAGGCCTAGCAGGATGGCAAAAACACATTGTAAACTAGCCACATTC
This sequence comes from Doryteuthis pealeii, assembly GCA_023376005.1. Taxonomy (NCBI): domain Eukaryota; kingdom Metazoa; phylum Mollusca; class Cephalopoda; order Myopsida; family Loliginidae; genus Doryteuthis; species Doryteuthis pealeii. The sequence goes on from CM042165.1 coordinate 68,493,508, forward strand.
GCTGAAACCTTGTACAGATAACATTAAAGTGAGACAATAGCCCAAATAATCCAAATAATCTAACACGCTAGAAATAATACAATTCAACAGATATTAAATGGATCTATTAA
>CM042165.1:68493717-68501217 GCA_023376005.1 Doryteuthis pealeii
TATTTATGATTTGGGGCGGAGGTCAGGAATTTTTTTTTCGCTAATAATCGTAAGGATCCAAGTTCAATATTGACCCTGACAGACTCAGCATATGAGTAGCACAGCTTGAATCTGCGCGATAAAGAGGGGAGCTGACGGTCAGTGTGGTACTCTGTTACATAATTGGATGACGTACCATCGGTTTTGAACAGTTACTTTTGTAAATACTTTTTAATTCAAATCAGGAAAATTTATTTGAATTCAAATCTAGACCTTAGATTTGATTGGCATTTAGTAACCTTATTTTGACCTCTGCTTCCTGTTTGTGAGGCGAACGTGAGAATAAATATTCAGCACGCCAGGTCGTCAAGGTGTAAATTCATATTTAGCCAGACTTACCACGCGTGGTCAGTGGTCCAAGTTAAGAAATAAAAATGTGATTCACGATGTCTACGAACCGACCCGAACTGTCCAACTAGAAAACAACTACAAAACGAAAGTTAAAAAACTTCTAAAGGTAAAGAAGCGATTATATATACTAGCAAATATATGCACCCTCCGGGTGCAAGTATTTAAGTTTTAATGTAATAAAATATTGTATTAAATTAGAAAGGCTAATGAAACTAAATAAGAATACAGAAAAAAAGATTTGAAACAGAGGGAGTATAATAAAAAATGGAACAACTGAAACTTATCTTCCATCACTCTCGTCTATTCATTGTTATTTCACTCTAATTTAAGTATTTAGTTAAAATAGGAAGTAAAGAATAAAATGACAGTTATTTATCTTGTTAATGGATTTCATTTAAGATTCATTGAAGAGATTTTTGCTTAATTCATTAAAATAAAACCAAACAGTTAGAAATCAATAATACTAAGCACATATTTATTAAATTCGCTTTTTAATATTAATTATGCAAATTAGCCTTCCCGTTTACACTGTAAACCGCTATTTGTGTTGTATATATAAATACAATTGCATGTGTGTCTGTAATGTAGACATAGTTTAACAGTATTAATAATGTAAGACAATTTTATTAATAATTGAGGTTTAGATAAAAATAAAATTCATGGAGAAGTGATGTCAATAATTAAGAGAATTGTGACTTGAGTAGGAATATTAGTTTCGCCAACAGAACAGAAAAAAACACACAATCTCCATATAATAAGATATATATATATATATGTGTGTGTGTGTGTTGTAAGTGGAGGTCAACGTTATTTTTTAGTTGATATATGCGTATTATATATATATATATATATGTATATATATATATATATATATATGTCTATAATATATATTTGGGATTTAGTATGAAGCATTGGGTGTGAAAATAAATAAACTCAGTTTTTGAATGTTAAGTTTCGTTTTATAGACTGTTCCGAAGAAGGGGTTTAAACATCCCCGAAAATGTAACGAAGTAAAACGAAACTTAACATTCAAAAATTGAGTATCTTATATTTCACACCTAATGCTTCATACTAAATCCCAAACAACAAATATCATAAACAGTTATATATACATACGCACACACACAAACACACACACACACACACACACACACACTCACACACACACACACACACACACACACACATATATATATATATATATATATATATATATATGGGAATAAAAAGAGAAAATAAATCCGACAGTATGTGATGTTGTACTGGATGGAAGTTATTATTGGTGGTGATGTTGACGTTATAAAGTTTCGGTGTGTCAAACCTTCTTCAGGACACGAAATGATTTCTTGTATGAAGGATTCTGTTCTCTTAGACTAGTGTCTTGCGATTGTGATGGGGAAGGTGTGGTCAGTTGCTATCCCAAACATTTACACCAGATCTTCAGCAGCCCCCCCCCCTCAATCACGACCGCAAGACACAAATAATAGAATTGCATATATTAATACATTTCCTATCATATTAACACACTGTAATACATATCTCCCACCGAATATCATACTATAATCATTATCCTCCAATGGAGGCGCGTAGTCTAATGGTTTGATGTCGTAGGAAATGGACTCGTCAACCCTAGTTCAATTCCTGGATGAAAGCTGTTGGCATTTCTCATGGCGCTTAATACCTTTGGGAAAGGTATGAATCCAATTCTCCCTCCAGCTATGGGTAAATAAGCAGGACAGACTGGGCCCTTTAACCATGGCTAGGTAACCAGTCTAGGAGAAGAAAAACTCTGAATTCAAACCTGTTAAACTCCGCTTAAGAAATTGACCTTGTGTCACATCCTGCTGGTGCGGAGAGGTTGGTAAATATATATAAAACAAAACGGAAATTATTCCCAGTGGTAACCGTGCCAGTACTACTGTATAGTTGTAACAATCGGATTCTAATTAAACTTTTCCGATTTTTGTGGCCATCCTCAGGGTTCAAGCAGGGTTAGGGTCATCAGCTCGCTCTGACGTGGGTATGCTCATGGCTCTGTCTCTCACCCCACTCGTCCCTATTAGAATGCAAATTAATACACTCAAGTCACAATGATACACAGTATATCAGATTACACTATTAAACTTATAATACTAACACTTATCGTAGAATTAAGACAACACAACATTCCCGCGAAAAACGTCCGTTATTTTCTGCTCCTTAACAGCTCAAGCTAAATATAGTGCGATCAAATGGAACTTTTAATGACGTTGCTTTCAGCACCAAACAAAATAAACATGTTACATTTAAAACTACTGAGTGTTTTAAATCAACAGAGGTTATTGAGTTTAAGTTTTTTTTTTACATATGTGAACTCGGACAAGGGTAATCGAATGCAACCGTTTTGATTGGTAATATATATATATATATATATATATATAATGTGTGTGTGTGTGTGTGTGTGTTCGTCCATGTGTGTGTGTGTGTGTTCACCCATGTGTTGTGTGTGTGTTTGTGTGTGTGTGTGATTTTTTGAACTCACGGCTTAAAATTCTCCAAGCACTATAATTTATTACAAATACTAATTTAAGCCTCGAGAAAAATACTATATATTACTCATATTATCTACATTTATATATATATATATATATATATATATATATATATATATATAAAGACTCATATATATATATATATATATATATATATATATATATATATATATTATCTTAGTCTTTATATATAAAAAGACTAGGATATATTTCTATATCTATCTATCTATCTATCTATCTATCTATATATATATATATATATATATATATATATATTATATATATACATACATACATATATATATATGTGTGTGTGTGTGTGTGTGTGTGTGTGTGTGTGTCTGAAGTGTGATAATAAGGCATAGAGAGTGGATTTTAATATTTTATTTTTACTTTCAAAATTTAATATATACAATTTAAATTTAAAAAAAAAATCAAAACCTGTATACTGCCGAACAACGAAACTATTAATTATTTTTCCATTTATATCCATCGAAGTAAGAGTGCATTTTTCTCAGTGCGTTCCTACGAGGTGTTATAAAAAGTATGAAAATAGAATATCTAATATATTCTAAATTTAAAATTCAAATGAAGACATTTTGCACAGTTGAGTCACATATAAATTAAAGTGATAAGATGCTCATATCTTAACGACAATCTAATCAATATTTCTATCATCAAATTTTTGTCGAAAAAGTAACATAATGAGCATCAGTTAAAAAATCAAAATAATATTACACATGTAATTTATTTTTCATACATTGAAAACGATGTTTTCTATCAATTTCGATCAAGATGCTTGCCAAGACGCTACTTAAAATCCGTTTTTACAAAATAAATTGTAACTTTTGCGTTTGAAAAAAATTCACACACTGGATTGTCCAATTAGAGACATAACCTAGTAGATAAAGGAGTTAGGTTAAGAAAGTTCTAAATGACAGTTATCTCTAGACTGCGGGTTCAATCCTGGTCAGGGACAGCAGTAACATAGAATAATAATTAACACAGCTTAACGCCTGTATCCCAGCTATGGTTAGTGGAATGAGAACAGGATACCCCCGTGGGCTGAATAAAAGTTAGATTCAAAGTTCCGTGATGGCTCCCTATTACAAAAAGGTTCCTGCGTCCGACAAGAAATACCTGAAGAATGGATTTCAGCTACTGCCTTCTAGCACAGTGTTTAGATTATTTTGGCTATATAAGCCGTGCTGCAATCTACCACTTAAATCTATAGACTAAGCAAGGTCACGTGGTTTAAACCTCAGCCAATCAACAACCCGAATACGTGGTTGGTTAACTACTTAATCGGTGATACTGACGGACGTCTATTTACAATCGTTGACGAAGGACCTGCAAGACTGAGGAGCACCAAGGAACAACCAAAGGATGATTCAATGAGGATCGCCCTCTGATTAACATTAAAAAAATCTATGTTGGACAAGCGCTCTTGCTTGAAGTCTAAAGGATGGCCACAAAAATTGTAACACATATTATAAAAAGTGTTTGGGCTTTCCATAAAGGCAATAGGGTGTGGACAGTCATACAGCTACACAAGGAAGACCTATTGTGCACGGATTCTGGGTACTGTGCAGAAGACTCTTTGGTTATTTGTCTGGGGTTACGGCACATCTCAAGAATGAATGAAACAAAAATGTCTTCGGCATAAAATGACCCCAATGGGTTGACATGCCGTTAACCCAAAACAGATAAGCAAAATTAACGACAAACTAGCGATCTATATATCATCAAGTCATGTCATAGAATGTATGTCCAAGACACTTCCTCGCCACCCGTCCATCAGCCTTTACTTCTGGAAGGTCTTCTGCACAGTATCCAGAATCCATGCACATTAGCTCTTCCTTGCACACCTCTATGACTGTCCCAATCCTATTGCCCTTATGGCAAGTCCCAACCTTTTTAATAATTATATATATATATTACCAACCCGTCCGCACATGCAGGAAGCGACACAAGATCAATTTCTTAAGCGGAGTTTAACAGGTTTAAATTCAGAGTTTTCCTTCTCATAGACAGGTTGCTTTACTACGTTTGAAGAGTCCAGTCTGCCCTACTATTTACCGATAATTGGAGGGAGTATAGTTAGATTCATACCTTTCCCAAGGGTATTAGCGCTATGTGAAATGCAAAACAGTTTTGTCTAGGATTTGAACTAGAGTCGACGAGTCCATTTCCTACGACTCTAACCCTTACACACGCGCCTCCCATCTAAATATTGAACTGGCACATCGCTGCTTAACTTTCGACGATTTAGCAGGAATCGGTGCTTTTAGCCTGACTTGGACGTGGGCTTGGTAAAATATGGATTGCTATTAAAAGGTTTTCTACCATATAGAGGTCTGATCTGTCTTATAAAACAAAACGGAGGAAGCACTTGGTGTAATGGTTAAAGTCATGGAAATGGACTCGTCGCCCGTGTTCAAATCCTTGGTGAGCTAATTGCATTTTAAATTAGCGCTAATACCATTGGGAAAGGTATGAATCATACTCTCCCTCCAGCTATGTATAAATAGAAGGACAGACTGGGCTCTTTAACCTTGGTTAGGTGACCGGTCCAGGGAAAGGAAAACTCTGAATTCAAACCTGTTAAACTCCGCTTAAGAAATTGACCTTGTGTCACATCCTGCTCGTGCGGAGGGGTTGGTAAATATATATAAACAAAACGGAAATTATTCCCAGTGGTAACCATGTCAGTACTACTATATAGTTGTACCAATCGTATTCTAATGAAGCTTTTACGGTTTTTGTGGCCATCCTCAGGGGTTCAAGCAAGAACTCTGTCCAGCGGAGATCCTTTGGGTTAAGCAGAGCGTGATCCTTCGTGAATAATACTTTGGTTGCTCCTTAGTGTCCCATAATATTGGTATGATTCTTTGGTTGTACCTTGGTGCTCCTCAGTCTTGCAGGTCGTTTATCAATGAGGACAAATGGTCGTCTGTCAATATCAGCAGATTAAATAGTTAACCAACCACGTATTCGGGTTGTTCATTGGCTGTGGTTTACACACATGACCATGCTTAGTCTATACATTTAAGTGGTGGATTGCATTCACGGCTTATATCACAAAAAACACGGAGGCGCGTTGACAAATGGTTAGAGTCGTAGAAAATGGACTCGTATACCCGAGTTCAATTTCTTGTCGATGCTGTTTGCATTTCACATGGCACTAATACTCATGGGAAAGGTATGAATCCAATTCACCCTCCAGCTATGGGCAAATAGCAGGCCAGGCTGGGCTCTTTAAACATGATTAGGTAACCAGTAGAATGAAAACTCTGAATTCAAACCTGCTAAACTCCGCTTAATAAATTGACCTTGTGTCGCATCCTGTTCGTGGGGAGGGGTTGGTAAATATATATATCACCAAAAATTATTCAACAGAAACACTTGGAGAAAAATGTAGATGGGAACTACGCAAGGAAGTTTTAAACAAATTATGGAAGCGGCAAACTATGTAACAGTATTTTTTACCTTCACTATCATCCCTCATGTATTCTTGTATGTTTCTTTCTGGAAGTTTTAGAATCTGGTCACTTTTAGTCACTAATTTTCCCATGTCCAATTTCTAAAAACAAATCGGAAATAATTTTTATCAGAAAACTTTATAAAGGATAGTTTTTTTTTATGTTAACACCCTTATGGGAGGACCATTATGATATAATTTTGAATAGTTTTCTTATGTACACCCACCAACGTATCCTAGTAATCTCCGACCGTGATTAAAATTTTGATATTCTTTGGGAATATCTTTATTAAAAAAATAAAAAATAAAAAAATCAGAACGGATATTACGTAAATCACCGAATTCAGAGTATGGTTGGGGAAAAGTGGCAGACTTTAACATTACTAGTAGATATAGACACCCACCGCGTGCAAGTATTTAAATTTTAATGTAATAGAATATTATATCAAATTAGAAAAGCTTATGAAAAAATTGAAACAAGAAAGTGGTATAATCGAAAAATAGAACAACTGAAACTAATAATTCTGACTTTTTCATTAGTTAATCCTATCACAAAACGGTCACAATTTTTCTAAATTGTACATGCTCTGATGAAGATTTTTAACAAATCGAAATATTGCAATATCAGCATGATAAACAACTTTTTTTAATAACATGTGTGTATGTTACATATTATCTTACCCTTATATACCGTTTAGTTCATTTCCTTACTTTTCATTAATATCCCTAAATATGTATGGTTGTCAAGCCATGATCGTAACTTTTACTTTTTCTATGCCATACAGGTGACAGTTTAAATGTGGGAGTTTTTCTTCTATCACACCCTGTATGGATAAGTGTTGTCGGAAGTTATCTAGACTTGATTTCTTATGTTTTTAAGTTTAAAAATTTAGTATTTAAAGTTTAAATAAATACGTTTGCACAGCTGAACAAATTACATATTAATGTGTTTTTTTTTTATATCTGTCTCAGTATAGGTCCATTTTTCTCGGCGCGTTCCAATGAAGTTTTTAAGTAGTATCGAATTTGAAAATATATATATTTTTTATTAAAAGTTTAACTGAAATTTATACACAGCTGGGGAACTTATATGTTAAA
>CM042165.1:68503717-68505739 GCA_023376005.1 Doryteuthis pealeii
TGGACCTGAACAACTCTAACATCCACTGTTGGAAAAAAAAACTCCAACTTAAAATCATCCTAATACCAACTTACCTGCTCTACCCACCTACGTGTATATATATCATTATCATCATGTTGCGCAATAAGCACGGATATCCATGACAATCTCTCGCCAACCTTCCCTATCATTCATTATCCAGGAGGTCCTCTGCGCAGCATCCAGCATCTTCAAATAGTTGGTCAATGTAGGTCCTTGGTGGCGGCCCACACCGCCCGTGTGTTGGCTTCCACAGGAGAACGTTGCTTATGAGCTCGTCTTTGCTTCTCCAGCAGGCCTTGTCCGTTGCACTCGAATGGTTTGTGAGATGGGGGCAGGTGGCCATACATCTGTTTCCTCGTGGGGTGCTGTTTCCACGATTTTGTTCAAGACTGCACGCAGCATTCTTGTGCAGTTCCCATCTAGCTTATTGTCAAGGCGCCTCGTTAGGGTCCAAGTGGTGCAGCCATACAGCAGCACTGATATAACCACTGCCTGAAAGAATTGTCGCATTAACTTGTCAGTGAGATCGGATTTCCATATGACTGATAATTTGTTTGTGGCTGCCCATGCTTTTCCTATTCGTGCATTTACATCGGTTTCAGGTAGATGAGAAAAAAATAACTCACATACCTAGGTAGTAATATATATATATATATATATAATATATATATATATATATATATATATATATATATTATATACACGGATGTACGTACTCAGCCACTTGGTGCATAGAGAGAGTATATGCATCTATAAATATTTAAGTTAATTTCAATTTTCGTGCTGAGAATATTTAATTCATCATTCAATTTCAATCAATTTTGTTCTATTTTTGTATGTAATTTATGTTCCTTCGTGATCTACAAAGTCAAATTTTATTTTCGTATGTGATCTGAATATATCATTTATTTATCATGTTTGAATAAAATTATTTTTATACATTCATTTGAAAAAATTCAAACTTTTAAATAATTTATCAAATATATAGTCAAATTAAATACAGTGGTACATTCACTTACGAGTTTAATTCGTTACGCTTGTATTTCAATTTCCTTGTATATAAAATTAAATTTTCCATTGAAATAAACCGAAATCCGTTTAAGGTCACTAAAAAACGCTTTAACATTTGATACGTTTTTAAACCAAAAATAGCAGTCTATTGTAAGTGATATACCAGAAAAGTTCCAAGTTGATCGTATTCTACGACGTGAGGAACATCGTCCGCGGCGAGTTCTTGCCACAGGACCAGACGATCAACCAGCATGTCTACAAAGTATACTGTGGCGTTTGCTTCGTTCTGTGCGCGAGAAGAGGTGGGGTATGTGGGGGGACAACGCCCCTGCCCACACTGCCATGAGAAATCCTTATATATATATAAATAGTAAAAGTCTTCGAGGTGGCCTAAAGTCGATATCAGCCAATCAGCGAGGGAGTCTATCTCCTTTTCACTAGCGCTAGACGAAGGAGATTATTTTTTGCGTCTGAGGTGAGCGCCACACCTACCATCAGCTCCTTACATTTACCGCAGAGATCCATGTGCAACTCTACGCTGAGTTGGCGAGGGCCGGTATATTATATATTTTGGCATTAAATAGCCCACAGGGTTGATATGCCATTAAACCACTTGCAATATTAGTCAATATACAAACATATTCTATATTGTTCAAATAATTATGAGCACTTCTTTTCTAAAAGTAAAAAATGAAATATTTTTTTTTCAAATCGATTCTAGATATAAGGAAAATATTTTATTAAACAAAAATATTAAAATTTGGAAGAAATTATCTCATATGAAATCGTTAATTCATAAGGGGAATGTTCACATCTCAGTTCATTGATAAAATCTTTTTGCGCAGAATTTGAAATGCTAAAACCAAATCCGAACAAGAATCAGTAAGCCTAAAAAGAACCAACAGAAATATTTAATTTTTGCATCAGGAAATTTTTAATGGTAAAATTAAATTAGGAATTCTTCTAGAGTGATTAAGTAGATTTGTTTGT
>CM042165.1:68505839-68525839 GCA_023376005.1 Doryteuthis pealeii
AGAAATGAATGGTTCCTTTGACATTCCACTTTGTGCCGGAAGGGCGCGCCCTCAGGCACCGGGTCTATAGCCCAGCAATTGACGCGTCTTGCACGACGGGAGCAGGTGTTTGCCGCGCGGGAATATCCGATTGCCTTCTTAGCTCACCCAGCCGAAGGAGCCGAAGACCGATGGAAGTTTTAAAAAGAAGTAATTTGGTATCAGTCATATCAGAAGAGCGGAGTCATCCTTTCCCTACGCTAGACCAAAGAGAGTATTTATGCGTCTAGTAGAACGCCATAACTCACATCAGCTCCGAATAAAATAAGGATTAAGGAAAGACATGAAAAGTCATAAAGCCGGGACAAAAAACTAATGGAACCTCGAAGAAAAAGAAGAGAAAATGTGTTAGAAAAAGGATTGTCAATGGGATGGTTGGTTGGTTGGTTGGTTGCGTTGGCTGGTTGCGTGGATTTTACGGCAGTCAAAACGTTGTTGGTATTTCTATACGAATACATTTGTTTTATTCATACTTGTTGGATACTTCACTTTTTAACTCATATTTTTAAACTCATATTTTTAAAACTCAATTTTCAACTCATTCTTTGTATATTTACTCTATAGATGGACGCGAGCAGGTTCTACCACTCCGGGTCAGAGTGGACCAGAGATCAATGGCAATTAAGGGATACTCAACACTCCCCAGAACTCCAAAACTGGAAATTCGCCACTAGATGCAATTTAATATTATATCCAGGACTCTAAGACCACCACGCACCGCCTTCAACCACATATATGAGGACAAAGTTTGGTGGTTTTCGATACGAACAACACGGTTGGGACAATCATATAGGTGCTAGGGCTTGACGTGGCCAGCCGATTGATCGGAGGGGGCCTCTTCGTCCGCTTGTCTAGCCTAAGTAAGAAACAAAGTGGAGTGTTGTATGTCAAGGACTGCTATAAATAGACTGGATATAAAATAAAGGGAGAGAAATAGCAATGGTTTGGTTATATTGTTTTACGCATATCAACCTCAGTGGGTCATTTTGATGCCGATAAAGTTTTGAAATAAAGTCATTCTTAATGGACCATACTAATGTTTTATAAACACATTTTTCATTTAACCTATAGATTGGACCCTAACAGTACTACCACTCCCGTCAGAGCTGGACCAGGGCAGCAATGGGATGAAGGGTGCTTCACATTCCCCAAAGCTCCAAACTGGAAACCTCACCATCAGAAATAAGAGTTTAACGTCATTCCAGGACATGTAGACCCGCAGCCACCGCCTTCTAGCCACCCATATGATAAAAAGGGTTGGGACTTGCCATAAAGGCAATAGGGTTGGGAAAATCATATAGGTGCTAGGGCTTGACAATGACCAGCCGCATTGATCGGGAGGGCCTCTCAACCGCCCGTCTAACCCCAAGAAAGGGCCAAAGTGGAGTATTGCAAGTCATGGGACTGCTCAACCACCTGGGTTCTATCTTAAGCATTACGAGGGCGCCACCCACGACCAACAGGTGGCCCCCATTTGGGAGTCTTACCCCTCTACAGAGTGCAGTTGGTGCATTCTAACGCCCCAGACGCACAGGCGGGAGAGAAATAGAGAAAAAAAGAAAACAGAGAAAAGAAAATAGAACGAGTAAGAGATGATTGAATGAGGAGAAATAGAGGAAAGATAAATAATACGTATTTAAAATGAAAATAAAGTGCTAAATGTGAGCAAAAGAAAAGAAGCTGAAAAAACGAAGGATGGAAATTTGAATTTCAATGAAGTTATTAAAAAAAAAGGAGATACAAGAAAATAGAGAAAAATAGAGGAAATATAAATAAGTAAAAAATAAAATGAATTGGGTAAATTTGATGAAAGAAAATGAATGTAAACAAAAGAATGACAAATTGAATATCAATGTAAATATTCAGAAATCTACACAAGAAGATATTTAATTAAAAAATAGAGAAAGGGGGAATAAGTTGTAAAATGAAATGAAGGTGGGAAGTTTGATGGGAAAAAAAGGAATGAAAAGCAAAAATGAAATGTTTGAATATTCAGCAATGCTTTTCTTTCAAGTAAAGAAAAAAAAATTGAAAAATTAGGAGGAATGAGAATTTTAAAAAAACACGAAATTAATGTGGAGGGAACAGAAAAGGCAGGATAAAAGTATAAATATAAATTTCATACACAAAAAATCGAAATGACATGCCAAATGAAAACCATGAAAAATTACATATTGAGTAAAAAAATAAAAAAAAATAATGAAAATATAAAGAAAGAAATACGAAAAAGATATAAGAGGAATTCTTGAATGCATGAAAAAAAAACCCAAAGAAAGCCAAGTAAAAATATAGTTTGTTTAATCCATCCATTGATCGATTGATGTTAACTTCGTGTCAACCCGTGGAAGATTATTCTATTACCAAGAAATTAAGCGAATCACGTTCTTCTTGTACAGGGTGCATCCCCCCCAAAAAAAAAACAGAACCCAAATAAATTTATTTAATCTATAAAATTTCAGAAATTAAACTTGTTGAAATTAAACTTCAGTCTCTTGTACAATCATTCCTCAAAGTTTCAGATATCTTGGTTGTTTTGCTTTAAAGACATTCTCTATCTTAAGATATGCTACCGTACAGCATCCAATATTTCTTTTCTGTCTTAGTACTCATCCTCCGACCAGAATAAGTGTCCTTCAGACCTTTAGAATTAAGATTTTTCCCAATTCCAAACTCAGAATTTCAGGACCAATAAAAATTCCTGCTCTTGATGGCAACATGGTGACATCGAAAATTGGTTTGCACTAAAGTGTATGATTTTTGGTTGAAATAGCTGCCTCACGCCAAAATATTTTTTCTTGGTTGACCCTGACATACTGGTGTAAATTATTTTGACAATATTTTAAGCACCAAGGTGACTTTATAATAAGAAAAATAATTAAAAGTAACAGTTTTATAACAAAATCTGTGGGTTCTGTTTTTTTTTCTGTGGTTTTATTGGAGAAGTTCTTGCAAATTCGAATACGAATAATATTTAAAGATACATATTTTATTCATAGATTGGACGCTAGCAGGGACTACCACTCCGGGTCAGAGTAGACGTGGGGGTAATGGCAATGAAAATTATTATTATATGTTATTATATTTGACTGTAAATGGATTCATATTTTTATTTTATATCACTTTTTTAGATAAAGTTTCTAGTTATAACAATTTTTAATCTTTTCTACCTCCTTTAAGTAGTATATGTAAATAATGCTATGTTATTATTAAAGTACATATTCGAAATATTGTTTTAGATGGATAGTAAATATTTGTAATGGTATATTTATGTGCTATTACGTAAATAAGTATGATAGATAGTGGTAAATACAAGGTGTGTCAAAAATGTATCCAGATTTTTTGTACTTTTTGATACATTTTGTATTCTGAAAAAATAAAATAACGTTACATTCATTTTTTTTTTCAGAAAACAAGTTCTAACGTTAAAGCTGTATTTACCAAGATAGAAATGAAGAATGAATGAACGTTATTTTCTTGTTCAGAATACAAGGTGAGTCAGAAAGTACAAAAAATCTCGATACGTTTTTGACACACCTTGTATGTGTCCTAATACCTAGTCAATGTGTTAAAGAGGTTTTCCTTGTATATTCGAATACGAATAGTATTAAACTTATCTACAGCACGCAAGCAGAGACTACCACTCCGTGTTAGAGTAGACAAGAGGTTAATGGCAATGAAGGGGTTCTCCATACTCTTCAAACCTCAAGAAATTGAGCCACACCATCAGATATAGTTAAGTGTGATACCCAGAACACCGGGTGAAAATTTATGAAATTTCTCTTCAAATTACACATAAATTGCCACGTACAGTCAATTCCCGTTGAAAGCACCGGTTCCCCCGAGATCCCCGAAGTTAAGCACCGATGAACCTGTTCAGTAATTAAAAAAATGGACTCTCACGCCGATTTCGACGCAGGAGTGTTCATCCAATGAACAAGCCACACAGTGTTTTGTTTATAGTGGCAAAAGCTTTTGTTCGACCATCCGCATATTTTGCCACAGTCAACGGGAAAGAATTCGTGCACAAGGATTGCCACACACCCAATCAACAACTGACCTCAGGGTTTTTCAAATTCTGAGTTTTCCTTTTCCGACACTGGCTACCAATCCAAAGGTAAAGAGCCCAGTCTGTCCTACTATTTTTTCCATAGCTGAAGGGAGAATATATGGATTCATACCTTTCCCAATTGTATTAGCGGTATGTGAAATGAAAACAGCCTTGTCTTGGATTTGAACTCGGGTCGACGAGTCCATTTCCTACGATATAATTATTATGCCACGCACTTCCATAAATACTTAGATGGGTGATCATTTAAGCAACAGCAGGTACTGTAAGAAACAGACTATCAAATTGATTTGATTCGGAATTAAATAACCGAAAAGGTTGATATGCCGTAAACAAAAAACAACCAATATAAATTGTCATATTGTTATATAGAAAGCCATGGATAAAGAGAATTGGGTGATGTGGCCTGTTTAGCTCAGTCACTAGAGTGTCCACCTAGGAACCACAAAGTTCCTGGTTCGATACCAACGTAGCGTATGAGTAGCATAGTGATCTGTGCGGTAAAGTAAAAAGCTGATGGTATGTGTGGCGCTCCAAACAATCTCCTTTGTCTATCGCTAGTGAAGAGGGTATAGACTTGCTCGCTGTCTGGCTGATACCGACTTTAGACCACCCCAACGACTTTTTGTATACCATTATATTTCTCCATTTGATTGGAAGCTCCCCATAAACCGGATGCCCAGGGCCAACACCCTCTTCAATCCAAGCCCTTTTCACAATGCTGCATTGAATATGCTCTAAGCAAGAATCCCAGCAGCAGAGTTGTAATTTCAATCTTGCTGGCAGTATTATGTTAAATCAATGGGTAATTCCATGTCAAATCATCCAGAAAAAGAGTAAAATTATCACCCACCCGCTTCGATTTCTCTGAAAATTTGTACAGGTATGGATATTGTTAAAGTTAGAAAATCCCCAAAATTTGAGCTTCCAATTAAAAATATTGGCGGAAGTATGTCGATTTTTAGGTCACCAAATTTGGCGGAGTCCGCAAAAAATGGTGACTTTTTGTAATCTATTTTTGTCTGTAAAAAGAGTTCTAGAGCTTCTCTACTCCTAAAAATTGTTTTATAAAAGTATCTTAGCCCAAGGAATCCAAAACCTCAATCAAAAACGTCTTAAAGTCAACCAATTTTAAGTTATTGGGGATTTTTTCTTAGCAAGATCAATATCTCTTTTCTATTATCATTTCACATATATTGAACATTATGTGTACCAAAAAGATAGTTTGATTTTTGCTTAGAACCGAAGCTAAAACATTAGTTAGAATTTTGCAAATACGAAATCATTAAATAAATGACTTTACCATAGTCCACACGTGGACAACATTTCAGAAAGGTTGAGGGGTGGGGGACATAGTGTGGATGATTTGATATGGAATTACTCACAGATATTCTACTTCATATTTTAATTTGTTGATTTGTTGGTTGGATTTCATGGCATGTGAACCATTGTGGAAAACATTCTGTCATTCATTCTTGATGGGTATTGAATTTTTTTTTAAATCTCATTTTTTAAAGCACATCTTATTATAATGGAGATTGTGTTTTTCTGTCTGTAACCGAAACTATATTCCTACTCAAGTCACAATTCCCTTAGTTATTTACATCACATTCTCCATGATTTTATTTTTATCTAAATCTCAATTATTATAAAATTGTCTTACATTATTAATACTGTTAAAACTATGTCTACGTACTGATAACATGCAATTATATTTATATATACAACAAAATAGCGGTTTACAGTGTGAACGGGAAGGCTAATTTGCATATTAATATTAAAAATCGAATTTAATAAATATGTGCTTAGTATTATTGATTTCTAACTGTTTTTTTATTTGAATGAATATAAGCAAAAATCTCTTCAATGAATCTTAAATGAAATCCATTAACAAGATAAAAATAACTGTCATTTTATTCTTTACTTCCTCTTATAACTAAATACTTAATTAGAAAAAATAACAGTGAAAGACGAGAGTGATGAAGTAAGTTTCAGTTGTTCCATTTTTTTATATACTCCCTCTGTTTCAAATCTTTTATTATACTCCCTCTGTTTCAAATCGTTTTATCTGTATTCTTATTTAGTTTCATTAGCCTTTCTAATTTAATACAATATTTTATTACATTAAAACTTAAATACTTGCACCCGGAGGGTGCATATATTTGCTAGTCTTTATAAAGCTCATTGTTAATTTATTTTTTCTAATAATCCCATAGATGGGACCATAGCAGCTACCACTTCTATTTGAAATTGTGTTGGTAGATTGTCTGGGTTTTGCGGCATGTAAACGCATTTTGTCATTTTATGCCGAAGACATTTTTTAAACTCATTTTTTGTCTATAATCCATTAATGGACCCTAACAGGTACTACCACACCGAGTCAGAGTGGACTTTAAAACAATGGTGATGACGGGGTGCTCCACCTTCTCCATCACCCTCGAACTGGAACTTCACCATCATATAGGGTTTGACGTTATACCCAGGACAATAAGACCCCTTATTGCACATATATTAAAAAAACGTTGGGTTTTTGTCGAAGGGCAATTAGGTTGGGAAAAATCATATAGTTGCAGGCTTGACCTGACCAGCCATTTGATTGGAGGGGGCCTCTCCATCGTCCGTCTGGCCTAATTTTAAGCCAGAGTGGTGTTGGCATTTTCATGCTCTGCTCAGCCACCAGGTTTCCATCTAAACTATCACAGATGGGACCTACACAAGTATACTGCGTATAGTCTTGAACAAATCTGAAAGTAGCATCCCATAAAAAGCAAAATGTATGGCTACTTACCCCTTATCTCACAAAACATCCAAAAATGAACAGTCTGGACACTGATGAAAGTAAGGACGAACTCATAAGTTACTTCCCTTGTGAACACCTACATATGGACGCACCAGTGTTGGCTGACAAGCAAAAATACATATAACAGCTATGTATGGACACTGCATGCCGTGTTAAGACCCTAGGAGCAATGAGCGATAGAGACAGATGGCGAGAAGGAATCCTACTGTCAGAACACTTGATGATGATGATGATGATGATGACTTCCTTAATAATCGAGAGGTACGTTCGGTGACTTTAAAGCCCCAGTCGACAGGGCTGCTCGTTATTAGGATTTAGAACAATTGTAAATGTTCGATCGCTCTAGACATTATTACTAGATGGAAGTTATATCATTTTTATGAGGTCAGAGCCAATGCGTCTTTAAAAAAGCAGAGAGTTACTGAATGAATATAAAGAACATGTGTGACTTTATGAAATATTACAATTTAAAGAGAAGAGAGAGAGAGAGAGAGAGAGAGAGAGAGAGAGAGAGAGAGAGAGATTGATAAAAAGGACAGTATCATGGAAGCCTTTGTCTAGTAGAGCCAATTTACTAAGAAAATGTAGGAAACTTCTGGGATATTAAGCTCCGGAATTCAAGTAATAAAACTTTCATTGAAAAAAAAAAAAAAAAAAAAAAAGAACAAAACTATGAGACTACTGGAGTTCGAGAAAAATAAAATAATTTACGAAATCTTAAGCCAATGTGTCCAAATATATCCGCCATTTTCACCGAACCAAGAATAATTGAATTTGGTATTTCAAATGATTTTTTTTTTTCATTTCTTTTGCATTCACGACTGTCATAAAGTTGGACACAAAATCCAGGTCTAGTTTAGTAGAACATTTACATTGCAAATTGAACATCATCCACGGGTTAAGTATTAATAGGGATTTTGGAAGCAGACACCATCAGACAAAGAGAGATGAAAGAAAAAGTTTTTAAAAAGTATATCTCAGAAGAACAAGACAACTTCTAGAAACAAGTTCTATAGCAGAAATCTCGGCAAGGGAATAAATAGCTGGGCTGTCCCCATTGTAAGATACTCTTGACCATTCTTATAATGGACAAGAGAGAAACCCCGGCAATTAGACCAATTATTGTTATTGTTATTTTATTTTGTATCTAAAATAATGATAGATAGAATACATGTGTACATGGATAAACTCCTGGCCGAAACACGTGTCAGTAAAATAAAATAAAATCCTATTTTATTCATTCAACATTTTCTTTCCTTTATTTTTCATTTCAACATACCGACGGATTCGCTTCCATTTTCACACACACACACACACACACACACACACACACACAACATACACACACACACACACACACACACATATATATATATATATATATATATAATAATATATATGTGTGTGGTGCGTATTTGGCAGCATTCTTTCATTTATACATGTAGAATTAAACAAAAGAACACATCTCCTGTTTAACAATTTTATTTTGATCTTTTCCAATTTTTCTGGCCAACTTTTTAATGTCTGCTGGAATTTCTCACCAATTCTTCTCCTTCCAGCCTCCACATTAATATATAAAACAAACAAAAAAAAAAACAAAACACAACTGAATACATCACCCTGATGATGGCGCTTCGAAGTGCCGAAAGTACTCGGGAACTGAACTTTGTGACTTATCCATCAATTCACCCAGACATAAAAAGTTGACCAAAAATTGGAAAGATCAAAAATAAAATTGTTAAACTGGAGATGTGCCTTTTGTTAATTTACATATATATATATAATTTGGACCATTCCACTAACTACCTAGTCAGACCTCCACTTCTCCTATCACACGTCACCCTTGATAATCCTGCATGCGCAGCGTCTTATAATCATTCAATGTTCACTATATTAAGGCCGCTGACAACGAATTACGTCTTCAATTCTTGAATCCTTATTGATCAGCAAATTCCGTCCTGAAACTCTGTATACAAAAAAACAATCCTTCAATTTACTGTTATTTCGGCATCCAACAACCACTCCTCCAACAATAATATTGCTGATAATAACACTGCCTGTTCTCACAACTTTGCTACGTAATATATATTATATTTTTTTTTTTTATTTTTTTTTTTTACTTCCACATCTGCGGATTTTACACATTATTCCTCGTACAAACATTAGTTCACGTATGCTTCTCTATGAGACGTGACCGAAAAAAACACCTTTTTCAGAAGAAAAAAAAAAATTGTGAAATTGTATTTATTATAACATCTCACAATGCACACGCTTTTTAAAACCATTTTCAAATATATTATATATATATATATATATATATATATATAATATATATATATATATATATATATATATAAAAGAGGGAGATATAATATGGAAGCTATATTCATAAATAAACAGTGTTCGCCATCATTGATATAACATTTATATTTAAGTAAAAGTAGTGTAGACATAGAGTCAACGGCACTTGGTTATTGACAGATTCTCGTCTATGCGATCCGCAGACCAAAAACCTTGGTCTGAAGATCACATAGGGGAGAAACCGTCAGTAACTAGGCGCCATTGACTCCATAGAGTGAAACCCGACTGGTGTTTGAACTCGCTTACAGCGATGTTGCACCCAAACTCAACCCCTAATTTTCTTGGTAAATTGTTTTCTTCATTCATAACATTTTTTATGAAATTCTAGTTATCCCTGTTTCTCCTCGGCTTCCATATTTTTAATAATCTCTTTTGCTCGTTCATTTTTCTCATTCAATTCGCTTTGTTTTGCATTTGATATTTTGTTGTTGTTTTTGTTGTTGTTGTTTTTTGTGGTGGTGGTGGGTAGTGGTGGTTGCTTCCTTCCTAATGAGAGAAGAACAGATAGCAAGAAAAAAAAAATAAGCGCGAAATGAATGAATCATTCATCACGTGGCCTGCACTGAGTGGCCGTGACCTCACTGCACGCAACGAAAATACAAGACGTATACGCAAGAAGACCACTTCGTTTTGTTTTTCATTTAAAATTTCTTCTTTTTTTCCCCCATCTTTTATAGAGATTAATTCCTGACAATTGAAATTCAGACAGCTTTACCGCGAAACAAAACAAAAAAAAGAAACGACCAGAAAATTAACGAAGCCTTAAAAGCTATTTCAAGAATTTTCAGTACAAATGAAAAAGCATGACGCCTCAAGGGGTGAAAGGGTTAGTGAGATACGCTACTAAGCCATTATTAAAGAGTTCGTTTCCCACTGGATGCCCCATACTTCTGTCCTGGTGGAGGCTCGTGGTGTAATGGTTAGAGTCGTCCGAAATCGACTCGTCGACCATAGTTCAAATCCTGGACGAGGCTGTCTGCATTTCAAATAGCGCTAATACCCTAAGGAAAGTTATAAATAAAACTACCCCCCTCTAGATGTGGACAAATAGTAGGGCAGACTGAGCTCTTTAACCTTGGCTAGATAACCTGCCTAACATGTTCGATGGATCAGGGACTTTTCCACGTCATTTTAAAAAAAGGTGCACACATATTTAATAAACTTCTATATCATTTTAAAATCATTATTACCTTTCTTTCCATTTAATTTCATCTTAGTTACCGTAAAAAGTCGTCAGGTGGCCTAAAGTTGGTATCAGCCAGAGAGCTAGGGAGTCTATCTTCTTTTTACTAGCGTTAGACCAAGGAGATTGCTTTGGGCGTCTGAGACGAGCGCCACACATACCATCAGCTCCTTACTTTACCGATCACTGTGCTACTTTTACGCTGAGTTGGCGAGGGCCGGTATCTAACCCGGAAGCTTGCGGGTCATAGTCCAAAGCCCTACGGACGGATCTAAACCGGCCCCTCTAAGTTACTGTTAGTATGTATCCCTAAAACTCTGGAAATGAATTAAATATAGTGTTATCTTCTTTTTTACAGAGGATTTTATTACAAGTTACTAATAATTTAATTAAAGGACTCTCACTTCTGTTCCCTTTTTTAAGACCGTATAATTTTTATCGAGTAGGTGTATGTATACGTTTCGGCATTCTCTGTGAATGTCGTTAAGTTCAAACGAGTAGATTTTTGATTGGATGGAAAAATATCTTCTGGTTAATCATTTGAAATGCAATACATATATATATATATATGTGTGTGTGTGTGTGTGTGTTTGTGTGTATGTGTGTGTGTGTGTATGTGAGTGTGTGTGTGTGTAAGGTAATTCAAATAACTGGTAAATAAGGGATGCATCTATTTGGGATATTCAAAATATCACTGTATAACCATACGTATATACTCATGCAAGGATTTTTATAAATCCATAAAAAGAGCTCAATGTATAATAAACAATAAATTAGATTATATACATAGCAATATTTAACTTTCAAAGAAAGAAAATCTTAAAAAACAAACGTTGGTTAATTTTTTTTTTTCTTGAAAGTTATATATATATATATATATATATATATATATATATATATATATATATATATATACTAGCAAATATATGCACCCTGCGGGTGCAAGTATTTAAGTTTTAATATAATAAGATATCATATTAAATTAGAAAGGCCAATGAAACTGAATAAGAATGCAGATAAAAAGATTTGGAACAGAGGGGATATGATTGAAAAATAGAACAACTTTGAAACTAACTCTTCCATCATTTTCCGTTACTCCCGTCTTTCATTGGTAAATTTCCTGGTGTAACTATTTAGTTAAAATAGGAAGTAAAGAATAATATTACAGTTATTTCTTCTTGTTAATGGATTTCTTTTAAGATTTATCCCCGAGATCTTTGCACATATTCAATAAGATAAAACCAAACAATTAGAAATCAATAATACTAAGCATATATTTATTAAAATCAAATTTTAAAGATCAATATGCAAATTAGCCTTCCCGTACACACTGTAAACAGCTATTTTGTTGTATATATAAATAGAAATATATGTTCTTAATATGTAGATATGGTCAGCAGTATTAATAATGTAAAACAATTTTATTCAATAATTGAGGTTTAAATAAAAATAAAATCATGAAGAATGTAATGTAAATAATTAAGGGAATTGTGACTTGCATAATAATATAGTTTCGGTTACAGACAGAAAAACACACAATCTCCATTATAATAAGATATATATACATATATTATAATAAGATATATATACATATATAACTTCAGATCTTTGCCCTGAAGAGCACTAAGCGAAACTGTTAGAAGCTATATCTGACTCATTAGTTTTAACTTATATATATATATATATATATATATATATATATATATATATATATATAACTTTATATATATATTTAACTTTATATATATATATATATATATATATATATATATACTGCGTTTCTAATTATTAACCATGAGACATTTTTCCATGTATATCCATGCACACGCATTCATATATATATATATATATATATATATATATATATATATATATATATATGTGTGTGTGTGTGTGTGTGTGTGTGTGTGTGTTTGTTAGTTTATGTATGTGTGAATGGAAATACATAAATATATTGGTAAATATGTTTTTAAACACAAGAATCAGTAAAATGTTATGTTTACCGTAAAGATCTGTATAAATAATGAAAGAAATAATTCGGAGTATTCACATTACTTCGAACCACGGCCTACTAATATATACGGCCCCACATGTCACATAAGCAGGCAGAATTCTAACAGGCCGATTCATTTTATAGTCAATTTATGTCTGTTTTGAAAAATCTTAAAGCACAAACATTTGGCGAGATGAAACCGTAAGTTCTCCTCAAGAAATACTGTTTCTCTGTAATATCATTACTATCATTGCCAACCAAGACCAGGCACGGCCTACTAATATATACGGCCCCACATGTCACATAAGCAGGCAGAATTCTAAAAGGCCGATTCATTTTATAGTCAATTTATGTCTGTTTTGAAAAATCTTAAAGCACAAACATTTGGCTAGATGGAACCGAAAGTTCTCCCCATGAAATACTGTTTCTCTCTAGTATTATCACTATCATTGCTACCATGACAAGGAAAAGGCTTATTTTTTTCTGATATAACCTGAAATCATAGATAAATCGTTGGTGTATTTGTTTTGTATAACTGTATAATTTTTTTTAACTATATATATATATATTTTTTTTTTTTTTGGTTAGTTTGTTTACAATCTTTTATTATTACATTTCTGAAGAAAAAAGACAATGTACATGATTTTTAAAATTTTTGTCGAAACAGACATAAATGTTACTAATAATTCTTGCCTCTTTCTCATTGTTGACTGATTTGTAGTAAAAAAGGAAATATCTCGCATGAATATTTAAATTCATAAAATGGAAAAAAAGGGGGAAAAACATGTCTGGTTTTATATTATGAAAATCCTATTTTCCATCGTCTCTTTGGTAATCGAACGTGACATAAAAATGCTAATGAAAAACAACAGAATACATTACAAAGCTTTTAATGTGAACTTTTCGGCGCCAAAAATTGAAGGAATTCTAATTACCCGTCTCTGTGTGTATATTCATTATTCAATGACGTTTTTGAAATGTTTTACCGAATACCATTTAACTACACTTATTCTAAGTTGCAGACCTCGATAATATATATATATATATATATATATATATATATATATATATATATATAATATATATATAGTTCAATGAAGTAACAAATAAAAGTTTTTGCTTTTATTTATTTATTTCGGAACGGTATTACAACCAGCTTTCTTGCTGAAATCATTCATCAGGTAAAACGAAACGGTTCCTTTGAAAATGACATAAATGGTGTAAATGGTCAAATGCGTGCGTTTTTTTTAACTGTATTCTCGTGTTTGCGTGTTTACGTGATGTGGAATGTTTGTTTTTTTTTGCTTGTACGTGTGCGTATTTTTGTTTGTGCGTATGTGTTTGATGTCATGCGCGTGTCAATATATATATATATATATATATATATATATATATATATATATATAAGGAAACACGTTTGAAAGCATAATAGACTATGTCAGGAAAACTAGAGTAATTATTTTTCGGTTTACGCCATCAGACATATCTGACATTGGAAACCGAACGACTGTTTTTCCCCCCAGTCTTAGCCAGTGATTCAATGGAGACTGAGTGAGAGCAAGTCTCCTCAGGTCTCCAGGACTCTTCTGAATATACTAGCCTATCTCAATAGTGCTGTAGTCTGGATGGTCTCGATTCTTCATCTGCTTTCTAGTTCAACCACACTCTTTTCCAAACCCTTGGGGATCGTTCCAAGGTCACCAATTACAATTGGCACAACCTTCACTTTCGTATTCCGCAGTTTCTTTTAGTTCTCTGGTAAGGTTCCAATATTTGTCTATCTTTTCGCTTTCTTTCATTTTCACTTTCACGTTGATCGCCCGAGACGACAAAATCCACGAGATGACAGGTTCTCTTCTTCTTGTTAATCAACACTAGGTATGCGAATTTACCACAGTGATGTAGACCGCATGGTCTTGATACTTACTCTGATCTCAAATGTAACTGGTTTCTTTTACACATATTTTTGGTCAGTTCCTGATATATCCGTGTTAAGAGATATATTCTGGAGTTGGTATTTGGTATATTATCTCAGGAGAAATGCATCTTCCGAGCAGTCATGGTGTAGTCTAGCGAGTAAGTTTAGCTTGTAGGCTTAGGTATAGGACCAACACAGTGTCGACTATTTATACATGACACTGTCCAATCAGATTATAGTGAGGGGGTACCAAGGTATTTACATATTGATTACATCAGTTCCAAAGGCACAAAAAACAATTGGTACTTTTTGTATAAGCATTTTGAATAATGATATTGTATTAGGATAATTCCATGTCAAATCATAAAAAAAAAAAAGTAAAATTGTCCCCCGTCCCTTCAATCTTTCTGAAATTTGTACAGGTATGGACTATGTTAAAGTTAGTTAAATTCCCCAAAATTTGAGACATTAAAATGTGACGTTGGAAACCGAAAGATAATTTCCCAAGATACCCTGAAATAGTCTATTATACTTTCATGATTTTCCCAACCCTATTTCCCTTATGGCAAGCCCCAACCCCTTTTTATCATATGGGTGCTAGAAGGTGGTGGCTATGGGTCTACATGTCCGGGTAATGATGTTAAACTCTATCTGATGGTGAGGTTCCAGTTTTGGAGGTTTGGGGAATGTGGAGCACCCCTTCATCACCATTGCTCCCTGGTCCACTCTGACCCGGAGTGGTAGTACCTGTTAGGGTCCAATCTATGGGTTAAATAGAAAAATGTATTTATAAAAAAATTGTATTATCCATTAAGAATTGATTTATTTCAAAACTTTTTCGGAATTAAATGACCCACTGAGGTTGATATGCCGTAAAACAAAACAAACTAAACCTATTATACTTTCAAAGTAAATCTTTTTTTAGTATTGTTTTCCCCATATAATTTTGTGCTGAGACTCTGACAATAAGAGCGCACAATGAGCTCTGCTAATTACGACAATTTCCTCACTCGATATTTGGATTATATGTGGCCTGGATGATTTGACATCGAATTGCCTATTGCTAGTTTTTCTTAATCTTATTATTGTAACTTTTTAGATAAAAAAATTACTACTATTCTATAATTAGTTTTCTTTTATTGTGAGACTAAAATTGAAAAGAAAAAATAATAATTTTCGGATGCAAAAGACTTGCCTGCCTTGAAAATCTTTAATGAATTCTAGGCGTTTTTTTTTTTTTGCAGTTTCTTTTTCTTCCATCTGGATCGAACGCGTACTACTGATGCCGATGGCAAAAATAACACACGTACTCCTCCACCGATCAAGACCTGAAGGTATCTTTGAAAAAACCGTTGCTCCCTGAAGATATTTGGGAAAATGTGCTGGTTGTTCAACATCATTTATTTTCCAATGATGATATTTTTATAGAATGCTTCCCTAAAGCGCCACCTTGTGATACTAATAAGAACAATTATTTCGAAAGAAACACAGAAAAAATAACATGTCACCTAATTAAATTAAATTGAATTTTAAAAAAATGAAACGAAAAATAAATTATTCGCGAGGATATTTCCGGATATTGCACTGGAAGTGAAATAGAACATTCTTTTTTTTTTTACTTTGTCATTATTGTAAAATTAACACTTCCATCCTATAATGTATAGCATATGAAAGATGGCTGCAAAGACGGAGGTACTACAAACGTGTACAGAAATGTTCCTAGAACGACTAAGAAAGGAATAAAATATATCCTTCTTTTTTACTTTGTCATCATTGTAAAATTAACACTTCCATGCTATAAAAAGTAGCCTATAAAATATGGTTGCAAAGATGGAGGTACTACAAAGGTGTAGAGAAATATTATCTGTGTTATTCGGACTATTGTCCCCATCTTCATTGTTACTTGTACAACGTTTCGGCCGATATGCCCTCCGGCCTTCTTCAGGTATTTCTTGTCGGACTCGAGAACCTTCTCGAACTTGGGAACCTTCTTTTCGAACTCGGGAACCTTCTTTTCGAACTCGGGAACTTTCTTGTCGTATTCGGGAGCCATCACGGAACTTTGAACCTAACCCTTTATTTAGTCCACGGGGGTATCCTGTTCTCATTCCGCTAACCAGAGCTGGGGTAGGAGTTGTGTTAATTAATTATTTTTCTAATTGCTTTCACTCAGGATTGAACTCGGGTACCAGAGATAACTGTCACTTAGAACTGTCTTAACCTAACTCCTTTATCCATTCGGCCATGTGTCCAAGAGGGCATATCGGCCGAAACGTTGTACAAGTAACAATGAAGATGGGGATAATAGTCCGAATAACGCAGATAATACTAATCTTCAAACTTCATCTCAAGCATTCAGAGAAATAATGTAGAGAAATGTTTGTTTTTACTGAAAAAAAAAAAAGTCATCTAATTAAGTTGAATTAAATTTTAAAAAAAGAAATGACAAGGAAATTACGCGCTAAGATATTTCCAGATATTGCACTGGAAGTTAAATACAACCTATTTTTACTTTGTCATCAGTGTAAAATTAACACTTCCATCCTATAATATGTAGCGTATGAATTATATCTGTGTATAGGTACTACAAAGGTGAGCAGAAATGTTCCCAGATGGAGTTACGGAATTAAATAACCAACGGAAGTTGATATGCCATAAAATAAAGGGCAAAATTCAATCCAAACCTTCCCAATATTTTAATCGTAAATTCTCATTTACGGACGATATTTTCCACTTTTGAAAATCACGGTTGCAAAGCGGCTTGGATTTTAAATTTTATATATATATATATATTATATATATATATATATATATATATATATATATATATATATATATATAAACACAGAAAAATAACAAGTCATTTAATTAAATTAAATTGAATTTAAACGAAAAATAAATTACACGCTAGGATATTTCCGGATATTGCACTAAAAGTGAAATACAAGCTTCTTGTTTTTTTGTTTTGTTTTTATACTTTGTCATCATTGTAAAATTAACACTTCCATCCTATAATATGTAACGTATGAAATATGGCTGCAAAGACGGAGGTACTACAAAGGTGTACAGAAATGTTACTAGTACGACTAAGAAAGGAATAAAAATATCTGTGCGAATATATGTAGGTGGCGTATTTTTCAAAGCCAATAAAAGTCCTAAACATTAACGTACAGAGTGGTCCGAAAGTCTTGCTAACCCTACATATTGTTCTAACGTTCATTATTCTTGGTTTTGATAATATAATATATATATCATTAATTATAATATAAATATACATCGACTAATAATATTAATACTACTACTACTTGATAGTATAATATATAATATCCTTAATTATGATATAAATATACTTCGACTAATAATATTAATACTACTACTACTCCTACATATAATAATAATAATAATAATAATAATAATAATAATAATAATAATAATAATAACAGAATCATTAATAATTGCTGCACAAAATAATGCCATAAGGACAAACTATATCAAAGCGAAAATTGATAAGACCCCAAAAAATAGTAAATGTAGACTCTGTGGTAATAGAGATGAGACTGTAAACCATATACTCTGCGAATGTAGCAAACTAGCACAACGAGAATACAAAACTAGACACGACTAGGTTGAGAAGGGATCTACTGGGAATTATGCAAAAAAATTAATTTTGACCATACAACAAAATGGTATATGCATAAACCAGAATCTGTTCTTAAGAACGAAACGCATAACATTCTCTGGGACTTTGAAATAAAAACGGATCACCTTATCCCAGCAAGAAGACCAGACCTAGTGTTGATTAACAAAACAGAAAGAACTTGTCAACTAGTGAATTTTGCTGTGCCAGCAGATCACAGGGTGAAGCTAAAGAAAAATGAAAAAATTAACAAATATCTGGACCTTGCCAGAGAACTGAAAAAGTTATGGAATATGAAAGTGAAAGTGATACCAATTGTGGTTGGTGCTCTTGGAACAATCCCAAAAGGATTAGAAAAGGGTTTGGAAAGTTTGGAAATCAGAGGAAGGATTAAAACCATTCGGAACACTGCACTGCTGCAATCTGCCAGAATACTCAGAAGAGTCCTGGAGACCTGAGGAGTCTTGCTGTCACTCAGACTCCAGTGAAAGACCATCAGCTAATGCTGATGTGAAAACTTAAAAGTAGTAAATAATAATAATAATAATAATAATAATAATAATAATAATAATAATAATAAGAAGAAGAAGAAGAAGAAGAAGAAGAAGAAGAAGAATAATGTATAATATAATTTATAGACAATTTATCAATTATGTAACATTTGTCCGATAAACTAAAACAAATACTTACATCATTAGTTTAAAAGATTCAAAATAATAATTATATTTTATTTTTATTTATTGATTTAATTTTTAACATCTATTAATAATGGAGATTGTTTGTATTTCTGTCTGTAACAAAAAACTACGTCATATCTCTACGTCACAGCTTCCGTCACAATATTCTTATGCTATTTACACCCAAAATTTGAGTAAGCAATTTTAAAAATTGTTTTTTACTCTCGTCCTTTTTTTACAGTAACAAAAAGCTAACTAAAAAGTTTACAAATAAATAAATACCTACGATTTTTTGTAAAATTGCTGTGGAAAATATTCAAAATAATTGTTTGATTATAACATGCATGCAGCCTTTTATTTAAGAGGGACGGGGCTCAGTTTTCATTTCAAATTGTTTTTTTGTTTTGTTTTTTTACTCCTTTAATAAATATGAGGATTTGTCTTACTTATGATACAAACCCTCTGACATTGAATTTTTAACTCCTACCCTCTCAGGCAATGTCTTTCAAAAAGTTTTGAAAAAAAAACACGAGTTAAAATCTTTATAACTAACAAGAATGAATAAGACAAAACCGTCCCCAGAATAAGATAACCCAATGCTTGAATTATTGTAAATTCCGACCAACCAACCAACCAACCAACCAACCAAGCCGTCTACGGGTTAAATATGATGAGTAAAATAATGAGTTTTTGAAATGTGTTGAAGAAAAAATAGTTAAAATGTCCATAACAAACAGGAATGAATAAGACAAATCCGTTCTCATCATTCGATAACACAAAGGTTGAAATAATGTAAAATCCGATCAATCAGCCAAGTAACCAATCTATGAGTTAAATACATTGAAAAAAAAGTTTTAAAAGGTGTTTAAAAATGAGTTAAAATGTTTATAGCCAACAAAAATATATAAGACAAACACATCTTTGGCATAAGTTAACCCAAGTGTTAACATACCATAAAATTCAACTAAGGAACCCAGCAACTACAAAAACTTTTTGATGACAGGCCCGTCAAGAGGCAGCGAGAAAAGATTCTTCTTCGCAAGTGGGAATTGATGGGATGCTCTGAAGTAGACTGGAACCTTGTGACCTCCATTAAGAACGCAAAATAACATTCAAAAACTCTCACCTCGTTCACAAAACGAAATAGGAAACGACACTGAAGCGCCTACATTGGACAAGAAAAGAATCAACGATTTTCTTTAGAAATAAAAGACCATTCAGACAAAACAGGAAACTAAATATATATATATATATATATATATATATATATATGAGTGTGTGTGTGTATCTGTGCGTGTTTGACTCTGTGTGTATATTCTTACATAT
>CM042165.1:68533339-68535839 GCA_023376005.1 Doryteuthis pealeii
AATGAGAATCGAACTCACTAACAATGGTTTGCGAAGCGAGCTTGCTAACCATTACACCACGTGAGGTGCCCTTATTTGCTAAGCTTCGCTTAGATATGGCACAAGGCCGAATGTAAGGAGCACCCAGTGAGAATCGAACTCACTAACAATGGTCTGATAATCTAGGTTGCTAACCATTACACCACGTGAGGTGCCCATATTTTGTGGATATACTTATTTACTAAGCTTTGCTTAGATGTGGCACAAGGCCAGAAGTATGGGGCTCCCAATGAGAATCGAACTCACTAACAATGGTTTGCGAATCTAGCTTGCTAACCATTACACCACGTGGGTGCCCTTTTTTTTACTAAGCATAGCTTATATGCGGCACAAGGCCAGAAGTATGGGCGCCCAGTGAGAATCGAACTCACTAACAATGGTTTGCTAATCTAGCTTGCTAACCATTACACCACATGAGGTGCCCAATATATTGTGGATATAAGGTGTGCTCTAATTCCCCACCTGGATTTATAGACTAGCCTAAGTCACGTGGTTTATTACTTCGCCAATCACCAACCATACTGCGTGGCTGATACACTACTCAAACCCCCACACTGGTCATAATTTTAATTGCACTCATTGGGGAGGGACTTACAATACCAGATGATTACCAATACTCAGGACTCTTTACCAAGGATCCAATTCCACTGGACAAGCGCTCTGGCTTAAGGCCTACAGGATGGCAAAACAGGAGGGACTTACAATACCAGACGATTACCAATACTCAGGACTCTTTACCAAGGATCCAATTCCACTGGACAAGCGCTCTGGCTTAAGGCCTACAGGATGGCAAAACATATTGTAACAGCCACATCTGCTGAAACCTTGTACAGATAACAATAAAGTTGAGGACAATAGTCCGAATAATCCAAATAATACTAACACGCTTAGAAATAATACAATTCAACAGATATGATATGGATCATAAGGGTATATATCTATCAATATAATTATAATAGTCTCATTATGTTTGTATTTATGATTTGGGGCGGAGGTCAGGAATTTTTTTTTCGCTAATAATCGTAAGGATCCAAGTTCAATATTGACCCTGACAGACTCAGCATATGAGTAGCACAGCTTGAATCTGCGCGATAAAGAGGGGAGCTGACGGTCAGTGTGGTACTCTGTTACATAATTGGATGACGTACCATCGGTTTTGAACAGTTACTTTTGTAAATACTTTTTAATTCAAATCAGGAAAATATTATTTGAATTCAAATCTAGACCTTAGATTTGATTGGCATTTAGTAACCTTATTTTGACCTCTGCTTCCTGTTTGTGAGGCGAACGTGAGAATAAATATTCAGCACGCCAGGTCGTCAAGGTGTAAATTCATATTTAGCCAGACTTACCACGCGTGGTCAGTGGTCCAAGTCTTAAGAAATAAAAATGTGATTCACGATGTCTACGAACCGACCCGAACTGTCCAACTAGAAAACAACTACAAAACGAAAGTACATAATTAAAAACTTCTAAAGGTAAAGAAGCGATTATATATACTAGCAAATATATGCACCCTCCGGGTGCAAGTATTTAAGTTTTAATGTAATAAAATATTGTATTAAATTAGAAAGGCTAATGAAACTAAATAAGAATACAGAAAAAAAGATTTGAAACAGAGGGAGTATAATAAAAAATGGAACAACTGAAACTTACTCTTCCATCACTCTCGTCTTTCATTGTTATTTATTCTAATTTAAGTATTTAGTTAAAATAGGAAGTAAAGAATAAAATGACAGTTATTTTATCTTGTTAATGGATTTCATTTAAGATTCATTGAAGAGATTTTTGCTTATATTCATTAAAATAAAACCAAACAGTTAGAAATCAATAATACTAAGCACATATTTATTAAATTCGACTTTTTAATATTAATATGCAAATTAGCCTTCCCGTTTACACTGTAAACCGCTATTTTGTTGTATATATAAATACAATTGCATGTTGTCTGTATGTAGACATAGTTAACAGTATTAATAATGTAAGACAATTTTATTAATAATTGAGGTTTAGATAAAAATAAAATTCATGGAGAATGTGATGTCAATAATTAAGAGAATTGTGACTTGAGTAGGAATATAGTTTCGGGTACAGACAGAAAAACACACAATCTCCATTATAATAAGATATATATATATATATGTGTGTGTGTGTGTTGTAGTGGGGTCAACGTATATTTTTTAGTTGATATATGCGTATTTATATATATATATATATATGTATATATATATATATATATATATGTCTATAATATATATTTGGGATTTAGTATGAAGCATTGGGTGTGAAATATAAATAAACTCAGTTTTTGAATGTTAAGTTTCGTTTTATAGACTGTTCCGAAGAAGGGGTTTAAACATCCCCGAAAATGTAACGAAGTAAAACGAAACTTAACATTCAAAAATTGAGTATCTTATATTTCACACCTAATGCTTCATACTAAATCCCAAACAACAAATAT
>CM042165.1:68538339-68540839 GCA_023376005.1 Doryteuthis pealeii
GGAATGAGAACAGGATACCCCCGTGGGCTGAATAAAAGGTTAGATTCAAAGTTCCGTGATGGCTCCCTATTACAAAAAGGTTCCTGCGTCCGACAAGAAATACCTGAAGAATGGATTTCAGCTACTGCCTTCTAGCACAGTGTTAGATTATTTTTGGTATATAAGCCGTGCTGCAATCTACCACTTAAATCTATAGACTAAGCAAGGTCACGTGGTTTAAACCTCAGCCAATCAACAACCCGAATACGTGGTTGGTTAACTACTTAATCGGTGATACTGACGGACGTCTATTTACAATCGTTGACGAAGGACCTGCAAGACTGAGGAGCACCAAGGAACAACCAAAGGATGATTCAATGAGGATCGCCCTCTGATTAACATTAAAAAATCTATGTTGGACAAGCGCTCTTGCTTGAAGTCTAAAGGATGGCCACAAAAATTGTAACACATATTATAAAAAGTGTTTGGGCTTTCCATAAAGGCAATAGGGTGTGGACAGTCATACAGCTACACAAGGGAAGACCTATTGTGCACGGATTCTGGGTACTGTGCAGAAGACTCTTTGGTTATTTGTCTGGGGTTACGGCACATCTCAAGAATGAATGAAACAAAAATGTCTTCGGCATAAAATGACCCCAATGGGTTGACATGCCGTTAACCCAAACAGATAAGCAAAATTAACGACAAACTAGCGATCTATATATCATCAAGTCATGTCATAGAATGTATGTCCAAGACACTTCCTCGCCACCCGTCCATCAGCCTTTACTTCTGGAAGGTCTTCTGCACAGTATCCAGAATCCATGCACATTAGCTCTTCCTTGCACACCTCTATGACTGTCCCAATCCTATTGCCCTTATGGCAAGTCCCAACCTTTTTTAATATATATATATATATATTACCAACCCGTCCGCACATGCAGGAAGCGACACAAGATCAATTTCTTAAGCGGAGTTTAACAGGTTTAAATTCAGAGTTTTCCTTCTCATAGACAGGTTGCTTTACTACGTTTGAAGAGTCCAGTCTGCCCTACTATTTACCGATAATTGGAGGGAGTATAGTTAGATTCATACCTTTCCCAAGGGTATTAGCGCTATGTGAAATGCAAACAGTTTTGTCTAGGATTTGAACTAGAGTCGACGAGTCCATTTCCTACGACTCTAACCCTTACACCACGCGCCTCCCATCTAAATATTGAACTGGCACATCGCTGCTTAACTTTCGACGATTTAGCAGGAATCGGTGCTTTTAGCCTGACTTGGACGTGGGCTTGGTAAAATATGGATTGCTATTAAAAGGTTTTCTACCATATAGAGGTCTGATCTGTCTTATAAAACAAAACGGAGGAAGCACTTGGTGTAATGGTTAAAGTCATGGGAAATGGACTCGTCGCCCCGTGTTCAAATCCTTGGTGAGCTAATTGCATTTAAATTAGCGCTAATACCATTGGGAAAGGTATGAATCATACTCTCCCTCCAGCTATGTATAAATAGAAGGACAGACTGGGCTCTTTAACCTTGGTTAGGTGACCGGTCCAGGGAAAGGAAAACTCTGAATTCAAACCTGTTAAACTCCGCTTAAGAAATTGACCTTGTGTCACATCCTGCTCGTGCGGAGGGGTTGGTAAATATATATAAAACAAAACGGAAATTATTCCCAGTGGTAACCATGTCAGTACTACTATATAGTTGTACCAATCGTATTCTAATGAAGCTTTTACGGTTTTTGTGGCCATCCTCAGGGGTTCAAGCAAGAACTCTGTCCAGCGGAGATCCTTTGGGTTAAGCAGAGCGTGATCCTTCGTGAATAATACTTTGGTTGCTCCTTAGTGTCCCATAATATTGGGTATGATTCTTTGGTTGTACCTTGGTGCTCCTCAGTCTTGCAGGTCGTTTATCAATGAGGACAAATGGTCGTCTGTCAATATCAGCAGATTAAATAGTTAACCAACCACGTATTCGGGTTGTTCATTGGCTGTGGTTTACACCACATGACCATGCTTAGTCTATACATTTAAGTGGTGGATTGCATCACGGCTTATATCACAAAAAACACGGAGGCGCGTTGACAAATGGTTAGAGTCGTAGAAAATGGACTCGTATACCCGAGTTCAATTTCTTGTCGATGCTGTTTGCATTTCACATGGCACTAATACTCATGGGAAAGGTATGAATCCAATTCACCCTCCAGCTATGGGCAAATAGCAGGCCAGGCTGGGCTCTTTAAACATGATTAGGTAACCAGTAGAATGAAAACTCTGAATTCAAACCTGCTAAACTCCGCTTAATAAATTGACCTTGTGTCGCATCCTGTTCGTGGGGAGGGGTTGGTAAATATATATATCACCAAAAATTATTCAACAGAAACACTTGGAGAAAAATGTAGATGGGAACTACGCAAGGAAGTTTTAAACAAATTATGGAAGCGGCAAACTATGTAACAGTATTTTTTACCTTCACTATCATCCCTCATGTATTCTTGTATGTTTCTTTCTGGAAG
>CM042165.1:68556518-68561518 GCA_023376005.1 Doryteuthis pealeii
TAAACACACACACACACACACACACACACACATATATATATATATATATATATATATATAATATATATATATATATGGAAATAAAAAGAGAAAATAAATCCGACAGTATGTGGATGTTGTACTGGATGGAAGTTTATTATTGGTGGTGATGTTGACGTTATAAAGTTTCGGTGTGTCAAACCTTCTTCAGGACACGAAATGATTTCTTGTATTGAAGGATTCTGTTCTCTTACTGACTAGTGTCTTGCGGTTGTGATGGGGAAGGTGTGGTCAGTTGCTATCCCAAACATTTACACCAGATCCTCAGCAGCCCCCCCCCCCCAATCATGATCGCAAGACACAAATAATAGAATTGCTATATTAATACATTTCCTATCATATTAACATACTGTAATACATATATTCCCACTGAATATCATATTATAATTATCATCCTCCAATGGAGGCGCGTGGTCTAATGGTTAGAGTCGTAGGAAATGGACTCGTCAACGCGAGTTCAATTCCTGGATGAAACTGTTGGCATTTCACCTTGCGCTAATACCCTTGGGAAAGATTTGAATCCAATTCTCCCTCCAGCTATGGGTAAATAGCAGGGCAGACTGGGCCCTTTAAACATGGCTAGGTAACCACCCTAGAAGAAGGAAAACTCTGAATTCAGACCTGTTAACTCCGCTTAAGAAATTGACCTTGTGTCACATCCTGCTGGTGCGAAGAGGTTGGTAAATATATATAAAACAAAACGTAAATTATTCCTAGTGGTAACCGTCCCAGTACTACTATATAGTTGTACCAATCGGATTCTAATTAAACTTTTCCGATTTTTGTGGCCATCCTCAGGGGTTCAAGCAGGGTTAGGGTCATCAGCTCGCTCTGACAGCGGGTATTCCCATGGCTCTGTCTCTCACCCCACCCGTCCCTATTAGTATGCAGATTAATACACTCAAGATCATAATGATACACAGTATATCAGATTACACTATTAAACTTATAATACTAATACTTATCGTAGAATTAAGACAACACAACATTCCCGCGATAAACGTCCGTTATTTTCTGCTCTTTAACAGCTCGAAGCTAAATATAGTGTCGATCAAATGGAACTTTTAATGACGTTGCTTTCAGCACCAAACAAAATAAACATGTTTACTTTTAAAACTATTCAGTGTTTTAAATGAACAGAGGTTATTGAGTTTAATTTTTTTTTTACATATGTGACCTCTGGGCAAGGGTAATCAAATGCAACCGTTTTGATTGGCTAACACACACACATATATATATATATATATATATATATATATGTGTGTGTGTGTGTGTGTGTATGTGTGTGTGTGTGTGTGTGTGTGTGTGTTTGTGTGTGTGTTGTGTGTGTGTTCGTCCATGTGTGTGTGTGTGATTTTTTGAACTCACGGCTTAAAATTCTCCAAGCACTATAATTTATTACAAATACTAATTTAAGACCTCGAGAAAAATACTATATATATACTCATATTATCTACATTATATATATAATATATATATATATATATATATATATATATAGAGAGAGAGAGAGAGAGAGAGAGAGAGAGAGACTCATATATATATATTATATATATTATATCTTAGTCTTTATATATAAAAAGACTAGGATTATTTCTATATATCTATCTATATATATATATATACATACATATATATATATATATGTGTGTGTGTGTGTGTGTGTGTGTGTGTGTGTGTGTGTGAAGTGTGATAATAAGGCATAGAGAGTGGATTTTAATATTTTATTTTTACTTTCAAAATTTAATATATACAATTTAAATTTAAAAAAAAAATCAAAACCTGTATACTGCCGAACAACGAAACTATTAATTATTTTTTCCATTTATATCCATCGAAGTAAGAGTGCATTTTTCTCAGTGTGTTCCTACGAGGTGTTATAAAAAGTATGAAAATAGAATATCTAATATATTCTAAATTTCAAATTCAAATGAAGACATTTTGCACAGTTGAGTCACATATAAATTAAAGTGATAAGATGCACATATCTTAACGACAATCTAATCAATATTTCTATCATCAAATTTTTGTCGAAAAAGTAACATAATGAGCATCAGTAAAAAATCAAAATAATATTACACATGTAATTTATTTTTCATACATTGAAAACTATGTTTTCGGTCAATTTCGATCAAAATGCCTGCCAAGACGCTACTTAAAATCCGTTTTTACAAAATAAATTGTAACTTTTGCGTTTGAAAAAAATTCACACTGGATTGTCCAATTAGACACATAACCTAGTAGATAAAGGAGTTAGGTTAAGAAAGTTCTAAATGACAGTTATCTCTAGACTGCGGGTTCAATCCTGGCCAGGGATAGCAGTAACATAGAATAATAATTAACACAGCTTAACACCTGTATCCCAGCTATGGTTAGTGGAATGAGAACAGGATACCCCCGTGGGCTGAATAAAGGGTTAGGTTCAAAGTTCCGTGATGGCTCCCCCTATTACAAGAAGGTTCCTGAGTCCGACAAGAAATACCTGAAGAACGGATTTCAGCTACTGCCTTCTAGCACAGTGTTAGATTATTTTTGGTATATAAGCCGTGCTGCAATCTACCACTTAAATCTATAGACTAAGCAAGGTCACGTGGTTTAAACCTCAGCCAATCAACAACCCGAATACGTGGTTGGTTAACTACTTAATCGGTGATACTGATGGACGTCCATTTACAATCGTTGACGAAGGACCTGCAAGACTGAGGAGCACCAAGGAACAACCAAAGGATGATTCAATGAGGATCACCCTCGGATTAACACAAAAAAATTCTGCTGGACAAGCACTCTTGCTTGAAGTCTAAAGGATGGCCACAAAAATTGTAACACATATTATAAAAAGTGTTTGGACTTTCCATAAAGGCAATAGGGTGTGGACTGTCATATAGCTGCACAAGGAAGACCTAATGTGCACGGATTCTGGGTACTGTGCAGAAGACAGTTTGGTTATTGGTCTGGGTTTACATCATATCTCAAGAATGGGTTGACATGCCGTTAACCCAAACAGATAAGCAAAATTAACGACAAACTAGCGATCTATATATCATCAAGTCATGTCATAGAACGTATCTCCATGTCACTTCCTCACCACCCGTCCACCAGCCCTTACTTCTGGACGGTCTTCTGCACAGTATCCAGAATCCGTGCACATTAGCTCTTCCTTGCACACCTATATGACTGTCCTAATCCTATTGCCCTTATGACGACTTAGCAGGACCTGGTGCTTTTGGCCTGACTTGGGCGTGGGCTTGGTAAAGTATGGACTGCTTTTAAAAGGTTTTCGACCATATAGAGGTCTGATCTGTCTTATAAAACAAAACGGAAGAAGTGCTTGGTGTAATGGTTAAAGTCATGGGAAATGGACTCGTCGCCCCGAGTTCAAATCCTTGATGAGCTAATTGCATTTCCATTAGCGCTAATACCCTTGGGAAAAGTATGAATCTTACTCTCCCTCCATCTGTGGAAAAATAGTAGGGCAGACTGGGCTCTTTAACCTTGGTAAGGTGACCGGTCCAGGGGAAGGAAAACTCTGAATTCAAACATGTTGAACTCCGCTTAAGAAATTGACATTGTGTCACATCCTGCTGGTGCGGAGAGGTTGGTAAATATATATAAAACAAAATGGAAATTATTCCCAGTGGTAACCGTGTCAGTACTACTATATAGTTGTACCAATCGGATTCTAATGAAACTTTTACGATTATTGTGACCATCCTCATGGGTTCAAGCAAGAGCGCTGTCCAGCAGAGATCCTTTGTGTTAAGCAGAGTGCGATCCTTGGTGAAGAATCCTTTGGTTGCTCCTTAGTGTCCCTTAATTTTGGGTATGATTCTTTTGTTGTTCCTTCGTGCTTCTCAGTCTAACAGGTCGTTTATCAATGATGGCAAATGGTCGTCTGTCAATATCAGCCGATTAAATACTTAACCAACCACGTATTCGGGTTGTTCATTGGCTGTGGTTTAAACCACATGACTACGCTTAGTCTATAAATTTAAGTGGTGGATTGCAGCACGGCTTATATAAAAAAATTTTAAAAACGGAGGCGCGTGGTCAAATGTTTAGAGTCGTAGAAAATGGACTCGTAGACCCGAGTTCAATTTCTCGTCGAAGCTGTTTGCATTTCACATGGCACTAATACCCTTGGGAAAGGTATGAATCCAATTCTCCCTCCAGCTATGGGTAAATAGCAGGTCAAACTGGGTTCTTTAACCATGGTTAGGTAACCAGTCTAGGAGAAGGAAAACTTTGAATTCAAACCTGCTAAACTCCGCTTGGCATTGTGTCGCATCCTGTTCGTGCGGGGTGGGGGTGGGGGTAAATATATATATCACCAAAAATTATTCAACAGAAACACTTGGAGAAAAAGGTAGATGGGAACTACGCAACGATGTTTTAAACAAGTTATGGAAGCGGCACCCTATGTAACAGTATTGTTTTACGTTCACTAGCATCCCTTATGTATTCTTGTATGTTTCTTTCTAGAAGTTTTAGA
The DNA here is from genome assembly GCA_023376005.1 of Doryteuthis pealeii. Lineage (NCBI taxonomy): Eukaryota > Metazoa > Mollusca > Cephalopoda > Myopsida > Loliginidae > Doryteuthis > Doryteuthis pealeii. Next base: position 68,561,047 of record CM042165.1, read on the forward strand.
ATCAGGTCACTTTTAGTCACTACTTTTCCTATGTCCAATTTCAAAAAACAAATCGGAAATAATTTTTATCATAAAACATTATACAGTTTATATGTATTTTTTTATGTTATCACCCTTATGGGAGGACCATTATGATATAATTTTGAATAGTTTTCTTATGTATACAACCCACCAACGTATCCTAGTAATCTCCGACCGGTGATTAAAATTTTGATATTTCTTTGGGAATATCTTTAGTAAAAAAAAAAAAAATAAAAAAATAAAAATAAATATCAGAACGGATATTACGTAAATCACCGGATTCAGACTATGTATTGACAGGGATGGTGAAACGTGTGAGACTTTAAAATTACTAGTAAATATATGCACCCTCCAGGTGCAGTATTTAAATTTTAATGTAATAAAATATTATATCAAATTAGAAAGGCTTATGAAAAAATAAGAATGCAGATTAAAACAATTTGAAACAGAA